>CAXIVR010000003.1:157225100-157690718 GCA_964035755.1 Teleogryllus oceanicus | reverse complement strand
ATTGACCAACACCACAAATAATTCTAATTTATGTATCAAAAAGAAAACTTTGTTGTCTTCCTTACGTTCATAAAATTAGTTATTTACAAATTTACTATTTGAAAATTTGATAGGAAAGAAACGAAATAATCTTTCACAATTTATATAGGATTCTTCATTTAGTAAAAGCACAAGCAATTTTTTCTTCATCCTGTGGCCATATAACATTGACATTTTTCTTCAATAAGGGGTGTTGTTGATGAGCAGTTGCCACTTTTCCTTCACATGAAAAAAACGATCAGTTCATTATATTTTTAAACGACTAGACTACAAGTCGAAAGAAAAAAAATGTACCACTGAAAAACGTTTCGGAAATGCGGCAATACATTTACAGTTAAAATGAGGATAGCGTGTTCTGTTACGTAACCTAAACATTAGTAATGTCGGAATAATTCCAGCGAGAGGAAACGTCATTAAATTCAGGCCAAGGATACTTGTAATTCAAGTACGGAAGACGAAAGGACATTTTCCAGGGTTTTTCGAAATGAATTATAAATCTCACTAATTCTACCTATAGAGAGAAACGTTTTGAGAAAGCCTCTATATGAAAAACAACTTGTAAAGTATTTAAATCCCCAACACTATTGCTCTTTTCATCCAAAAATGTTTTCATATTAACAGGTTAATTTCTTTCCATTGTCTTTTCATGTAATTTCGTCTAAAAAATACCACGGAACCAAACTATGGACAAACTCAATGTTTATCTTTTGTACGGTAAAGTTGTGTATTATAAACAATAAAAGAAAAATTAAAAAATTAACGCAAATTACATTTTATAAATTGTGGAATATCGAACTGGTGTTAACCACTAATGGGATTCATTTACTGTTAAATACCTACAACTGGAGGATTGTTAATTCAGTGGCTCTGACGGAAGTTCACGAATTCTAAATTTCGAACATCGAATATTTCCAAATAGGAAAATTTCGTATTCTATTTTATGTTGTGTTATTGTTGACGCCTTGCAATCTGCTGACCACAATCTGAAGAGCTTACAAGTGTATTAACGTCTGCGTTTAAACTTTGATAAATACTCATTAGTAAATTTTAAACGATTAAGAATGAATAAGTCTTAACAATGAAATTTTTCCAAAATAAAATGTAGAAATATTTAGAATGAAAAATCAAAAATACATTTCAAGTTAAGCTTGTACATTTCAGTGCCATCAAGAAGGCTCATAAAATTCGTGGAGGTGGGTTCATAAATCGCAGTGAAGTGTTGTCGCCATGTCCATCCAGACGAGAAAACCATTGGACGATTCCGCCACTCAATAAATACCAGACCATGTAGTTCTGAGAATCATGGATTCTCCCTTATAGAACGAGCGTAGCACCATAAAATATCACAAATTATTGAAAATGAAGATCTCAGAGGTGTCAAGAAGGGCTCAAAACCATTCAACAATATATCCGTTTATTTAGCAATAGGATAGAAACTTGAGTTGCACAGTCAATTGCACTTATACACACACACACACACACACACACACACACACACACACACACACACATATATATATATATATATATATATATATATATATAACATCTAGAATATATATATATATATATATATATATATATATATATTCTAGATGTTATTATTCACCTTTTGTATTCTGAATGGTTTTATTTTATTGTTTATGTCAAATTCTATGTAGATAATACAGGATATTTTAAACCTATCTCGTACTTTTAAACCAGGAGCGGTGCATCAACTGTTGTCACTGCAGCGCCTCTGACTTTTATTATATATATATATATATATATATATATATATATATATGTATATATATATAGATATATATATAGATATATATATAGATATATATATATAATTATATATTAAGTTTTAAGGTGCATCGAAGATTAAGTTCCACTGCGTGAATACTTGTGCCTTACGTTGGTTTGCAAAATTTATGCAGTTAGCAGTAATTTTGAGCAATTTTAAAGGTGAGATTTCCAAAATTATTTGAAACATTGAAATTACAGGGCAGTTGACCTTTGCTTATTATATTTTGCTTATCATTTTATGTTGATTTTCCCACTTTCCACGCGCGGAAGAAACGCAATGTGTAACTGGGCAAATGATCACCGACGCCCCTACAGATTAACATCAATTAGCCCTTATCTGCCTAAATTATTTTTTTAAATTTTCATTACACAATTATATAATTTTAAAAAAATATTAATTTTTTTCTCAAAATTTTGAAATACACATGCTGACACCTTTTAGAACGTTATGAAAATCAACATGAAGTTCTAGTTGCTTTACTTCAACATTTGAAGTTTTAAACTATCTACAGCATCGTATAGCATGCCCATACGGGCACGCTAGAGAGGTAATGCAGAACTTGCCATGACTAGAGTTCCTGTTTCACACTCATTGTGGAGGATAGTTATCTCGTCCTCAAACATTATGAATCTTCTCGACGTTATGTTGACCTTGGGGGTGCCTTATTTATTACGAAACTACCTTTCGTACGAGAGTTCTATCATTGTTCCAATTCTATCCACAAATGTCATTAGCGTTATCCTAAAAATTATCTATTTATTAAAATTCATGTTTCAACATGTTAATCTACTTACTTCACATTTCTTGGTTATAACACTGTCTTTGGAGAATCGCGATCATTTGCCTCCTCAAAAATATGCAACACAGCTAATTGCTGTTATTTAGCAACGTTGGTTTGGTGAAAGATGGCACCTAAACAAAAAAGTCAATTTACTAGATGGATTAAAAATGATATCATCCTTCGTTTTTACGCTCTCACATTTAAGAGATTGATTGCTTGTCGTTTCCGGTGAACTTGGCTCAGAGAGCAAATGCTAGAGGTCGAATTGTATAAAACACAATAAGTAAATTTTCATTTATTTTCTTAATTAAATTCATTCCCATTTGCGAAAGACTAAAGTAGGAAGTTTATTTTTCTGACAACTAGTTATAGAAGGTATACAAACGAGTGTGTCACGAGTCAAAGAGAACTACATGCGGACCAACTCGTGTACCATTATTGACATTTGCCAAGTCACTCATTATTTGTGTAGCCTTTTATATGTCGACGAAGAGAGAATAGAAAATGAAAAACAGATGAAAAACACTAAAGCGAAGAGGAAGCAGAAGCGGAAAGTGAAAGATGCACGCTGCACACAGTGATTGCAAAGGAGCGCCGCGGGGACGCCGTCAACGCCAGGGGCGCGACCTTTCGTGCGGCCCGATCCGCCCCGCGCCTCTGCGTGCGCGCCAGGGAAATATCCCTCTTGAACGAGCTTTCGCACAGAGCAACACGAGCGCTCGCAAATCTCTCCAAAAAATCTTACCTCCGGCTGCCCCGCTCCGCCTCGCCCCGCCCTCGTGGCCTCTGCATGGACGCTTATCAGATGGAGCGTGGTGGAGGTGGAGGGGAAGGCTGAAGAGGCGGATGGGACGGCGCAGAACGAGGAGGAGGAAGAGCGACCGGAGGCGGAGGTTCAAGAGAAGGTGGAGGGGAAGACAAAGAAGGATGAACAGGAGTGGGGAAAACCCCTAAGAGCAGGAGCAAGGAAAAGAAGAGTAGAAGTAAAAACTAAGAAAGATGAGTGAAGTGTGAGGAGAAAGAGAAGGGACAACGGGAAGGAGAGCAGAAGAGGGGGAACGGGAGGGAGAAGAGGAACAGATGGAGCACGGGAAGAATAAGAAGGACAAAGAAGAAAACGAAGTGGACTAGAAAGACGAGGAAGAAGCAGTGAGCGCAGCGCCCCACTGCGCCAGTGCCTTGCGCGCCCGTGGGCCGGCGTCGCGACGCCGCACGGAAGGCAGGCAGGCAGGCAGGCGCCGAAACAGCGGCGGGGCGCCGACGCCTTGACCCTCGGCCGCGCAGCGTCACCGTCCCGACGCCATTACGTAACGCAGCGCGTGCCGCCGCGCGAGGATCGATCCCGGGCCTCTGGCACGCGAAGCGCCCGCGATGGCCGTCCATGCCCCTCCACTCTACTACCAGGAAACCCTGGAGGCTCGTACTCTGCGACCACACGTTCTTTTAGGTGTCGATTTGTAACGGGAGAATGCCTCCATTTGATTCAGCTCACATTCGCTGTATTTGTTTTTTGGGGGGAGAAAGAGATTTGAATCGACATTCTAGAAAGAGCGTGAACGATGAAGCTATTAAATGAGGTAATCCCTTCCCGTTAAGTTACCCACGGTCATAAAAATCTATCACAGTACTCTATTTAATGCAGTTGCCATTACACTCCCACAAATGCTCTGCAGCCAAGTGTAGATTCGCCTATTTTTGATTCTAAGACAGTAGCCGGTAAGGTCTCTGACAAATTTGCTTTTTCGTATACAGAAATTTATGTAATAGTAGGAAAACTAGCCAATATTTTGAAATAACACCATGCATTTTGGGTTCCTGCTACCAAAATAATTTTTTTTTCTTTTATAAGTAGTAGGCTTCTTTCTCGTGTAAGTTGAAAAGCTAAATACATGTTGCGATTCATTGAAATCGAAAAAAGTTTTCTTCTTAAAATGTCCGATCATCTGTACGTCGGTCTGTAAACAACGATGGATCCTTAACCTTACCCGTAGTTTTACCAAATGGATATCCTCCGATCAATCTAGTCAATTTTTATATTCAATTCAAACCTGAGACTTCAAATTTGGAACAAATCTCTTAGTATTTTAAGATTTCATGACGAGCGGCTAGTCAAATCGATATTTTCAAAGCAGATTTTTTAAGTTCCTGATCATACATTCTAATATGATACTCATGAAACTTGTCAATAAAACCAGTGAATTTAGCAACTTAGGTCACAAGATAACGTTTTATTACATACTTCATTTTAATGTTTCCTGAATTTTCTAATTATGAAAACCAGGTGAAATACATAAAAACAACACAAACAATTAAAAACGTGGATATTTTAAAAAGAAATAACCAGAATCAAGCTTGTTTAACGAATCTTCTATTTCTTACATACAATAAGTAGTTCTTCCTCAGAACAATTCCTTTGGGGACACATATACATGTAGGTATGTATGTTTTTTACATTTTAGGGTCACATTAATCCGGCTTATGCGGGTTCCAACGATGCGGAGTTCCCTGGCCTGGGCTTAGTTTTTATTTACTTTCCAAATTTGGAGGTAAAGGATATGTGTCGAGTGTGAGGAAGAATATGTGGCGAACATGGCGTATTCCAGCTATTTGGAATTTTGGAATTAATCTCTTAATTTTTTAGGTTTCTTGGCCAGCGGCCGATCATACGCACGACCAGGCGAACGACCACAAGCACGGCCAGACGAACGGTCAAACGGACAGACGAACGGTCTGAAGTAGTGACAGGAGAACGGGCAGACGGACGGTCCGACAAACGACCTGACAAACGGACAGACTAAAAGCCAGGCGAACGGCCAGACCTACGGCCAGGACAAAGACCAGATGAACAGACGAACGGACCGGTCACGCGAACGGACAGACGGTCAGGCGAACGACCAGACGAACAGCCTGGCGATAGATTGTCTTAGCATTACATAACTTTTTCTATAATACGTATGTATCCCTTAAGTGCAAGTATTTGAAATCAATAAGACAATAAGCAATTAGGAAGTTATCGCAAGGTTACGACGACCTACTGAATTACGAAATTGATCTCAATGTAATGGACATTCTTGCGATAGTTAATGGTAAGCTGCACAAACGGAAACTTAATGGACGCTGTATCACCGTGAGCAATTACAATTAATTTATTCGACAGGATCGACAGAGCAAATACTGACGCAGAGAAACGGCTCATCAGTACTCAGAGAAAAAGAATGCAAAGGAACATTGGCTGGACGTAGGCATTGGAAGGAAATGAGTTTAAAACCCCTCTTCGAGTCAGGGTCAGTTAATACAAATTTTCACTTTAAATATTTTCTTAACTGTTGAAGATATCGAGATGTAATTTGCAACAAATGATTCAGGATACGGGGAATAATTCGTTCTATTTATTACCTTTTTGATGTCATTTTTTTATTTTAAACATATTGGGCAAACTTTATTTTCTAAAACTTTAAATGATTGTTTCTTCAGCTTTCATAGAACTGAAGTTGTTCGTCAGTATCATTACGTAATCATCAGGCATCACGTCAGGTGTTTTGAATTATTCATAAATGTTAATGGGTCTGTTATTGATTCGAGGATTGGAAATTTCTTCAACTCTCTAACCTGGACTCGCTTGACGTTTGTCTCCACTCCCAAGAATATTTGATTTGAAAAATACACAGAACACGTTCGAGATATACGTCATGTACTCGTAACTTAGTCAAACGACCTTTACGTTTAACCGCAGAACTATCCGCATTCGGGCTTTCTGGCCACCGCGCCCTTCATCTCGCTTGTAATGTACATGGTTCCCAGCCAGCGCGCTCTCTACCTAACGAAGACTTCAGGCGAGATATTCATGCATTCGACGACCGATAAAGCGAGAGCAGACACGCGAAAAGAGAATATTGCCCATACACAGTGGAGTAATATATGCACACTATCACTTTTCAGAAACCATCTGATAAGTTAATGCGAGATAGGGATTGTAACTGCCCAGAAATTCGTGTGGGCAAAGTTAGTTGTTTTTTCTAGGGCTTTTATCCAGCCGGCAGCTGGTTAACCTTTACGGTCAAAAGGGACGCATATTCAATACACTAGTCACCAACACACTAGCGGGCTCCTCTGATATGGGATGAACAGAACGCAAGGCCCTCCGCGACAACACATACAAGAGACAAACAACCATCCCCAAGGCGGGACTCGAACCCGCGATCCTTCGAACCAAAGTGCTGAGTCGATACACGCTCTTTACGACCTCGGCCATCCAGGTCATACAACTGAGTTATTAATTTGTTTAATTGGTCTTCTTGTGTGATTTCTTGCACTAAATTTGTATGTAATATGTTTTTGTGTCGAGACTGCTAGTCGAAAAGCGAAGAAGCCGATGTTTGTGAGACGGCATTCACTGTAGATACCTCCCTCGTCTGTGACGTCAGCCATGTGCACAGGCTCCTCGCTAAGTCCCTCCACTCTTCGTGCCTTCCACTCAACGCGTCCGGCCGCGGGCAGTCGCGGTCCCGGGCCCCTGGCTGTGTCGGCCCCGCGACCGCAGGCGGGCGATACCATCTGCGTCGCTCACGACACCCCCCCCCCCGCAAAGTCCAAGGTGCTTCCTTGGCCAGCGACCGGCCGAGGGCACGCCAAGGCCGCCCCGCCATGCCCCGCTTCGCCCGCCCCCCCCCCCCACCCCGCCACCGCCCCACCTCCCCCCCCGGCCCACAGCCCCGCTCGCCCCACCCCGCTCGCCCCGCCCCGCCCCACCGCACCCCACCGCCGGCCCTGCCCCGCCTCCCGTCGCCTCGCCCCGTCCCCCGTCCAGTCCCGCCCCGCCACGCCCCCTTCCGCCCCGCTGCGACACCGCGCCCGCCGCGCCTCCTGCACAGCACGAAAGTCGTAAAGACGCCGCGAAGAAGATTGCAAGGCCGCCTGCACCGCAGGGGATGATTGCCCGCACTAGTCGTTTGCAGTTATCAACATCAGGCGAATGAATTACCTTTCCCTTCAGGCCAACACGCCAGTTGGCTTCTTTAGGTTAACTTTTTCGTATGAACCGTTTCGTTGCGCCTTGTGAGGAAAATAAATAGTATCAAGGCAAGGATCTTTTGCAACACGTTTGAACTGATGCAATGTGCATTAAATGTTACACAATTATAGTCACTGACCTCTAATTGTACTAGCCAACACATGTTTTTCTATAGACACATATTTGCAGAATTTCATAGATTTTTAAATGAGAAATTTAGCGGCTACTATCAAAAACTTTGCTATTGGCAACAGTTTAGATATAAGTGTATTGTAATGAACTTTTCTGTTAAGTTGGTTATTTTTGTTATTATTCTTAATAAACTTTTATTGTTTATTTATATGAAAAATAATAATATGTTCATGTCTCAAGTTCGTGTTAGAACAGTTGGGAGAGTCCTGACAGGACTTGTCGTGGACATGATGTTGCTACCTGTTCTGATGACTTGACCTATACATTGCCTACCTTTCTGCTGCGTTGCTCATAGTTTCTTCGTAACATTCCGGAATTATTTCCAGTGCTAATATCCTTTATTAGTAACTTTGGTTTGTGTGAGAACTTAAATATGCCACGAAAATGCCTAAATCAGACAGATTGTTTTTGTTATGGTGAGCTGAAATTTAAAAAACAAAAAACCAAACATTATTTTGTTCGATCTTGATTTTTAGTTGCAAAATCGGAGATCAGGGCAACATTTGGGGTTCTTACGTGTGTTTTGTTACTTCTATAAGTCTTCTATATATTTGATGTTTCCGTGGAGTGCATAGAACTGAAAAATCGTTTTTCGTTCTGTTGTTTTTGTTTAATACAGTTAGAATATCAAGAAAGTAAAAGTACTCTTAAAGAATCCCATTATAATTTCAAATAATCGACGAAGCCAGTTGTTAGTCAAACTTCATTATATTTAAATCAAATAAATTAACCTCTTTAAAACAGTTTACTCGAACAAATTAGACATTTTATCTGCTCGGAACGCGTATGTAAATAACATGTGCAGGCGGTTTGAAAGATAAAAATACTACTGAGAAAAGAAAAGTACACATTACAGTGCGCTAAATTTGGATTAGCACACTCATGCCTTTGTAAGCCTGAAGTTTCACTCACACACTGATAAAATATTTTCAATACACAAAATCCATTTGTTCATTTGTTATTACGTTAGGAAACGCATCAAGTTCACGATGCAAAACAGCACTTCTTGCTTAGTACAGTCTGCTATGCAACTGTCTCTAGAGGCTAAAATAGACATTAAAATAATTTGTATCCCTCCATCAAGCGGGCTATATCTGTGAGTTACACGCTCTTCAGATTGTTGATTTTCTCGAAAATGGTACGAGGCCATGAGTAAATTTTCCCAGTAGTTTCTTCCCTAACTAGAAACAAGTGATACGCTTTAGTTATTAGTGAGATCTTGGATATTTTTGTATCTGGAAGGTAAAGGTCTGTGTCGCCTTCAGAAGAGTTAGTTGATGAATTTGAACCCACGAAATGCGCAATGCGCAACTTCAATAATGGTGAAGTGCAATACACTAAAGAAGAATATGACTGGCCAAATATTCGAAAAAAATGAAAAATATTTAAATTTGGAGAATGTCTAAATGATTTGTAGTACATGTGCTGATAAAATCACGTAGAGTTTAAACACAAGTATAAAAATTCATTAGAAAGTGTTTTAAAATTTTAATTGATAAATAAAATTAAATGTGATTTATAGAAACGAATACTTCATTATGACGACGTCAGTTGTATCTAAGAGATAAAGCGCGATCGTTTGTGTTCGTTTTCGATCGCAACAATGCGTCTAAAAATTATTTTTCATTTCCGGGCGTGTCAACTGCTTTGGTAATTAGTCCCGTAAGTATAGTGTATACTTGAATCAATTAATGTTCTTCCTCAGTTGGATGGAGAGATATGGCACCGACCTACCTGTCAGCTTGTGGTGTTTCCCCATCCAGGTCTCTCCCAACAGTGGGATTCCGCTCCAAGTGGGACAAGCTCTTAGCTTCCCACCGATCTCTCGATATGTGTGAAAGTATAGTGCATGTAAGTGTGAATGAGTAAGGGGTACGGATATGTCAAGGAAGCGCAAGGAAAAATCACGCGCCGACCGTGGCACGTTTATTAGGCTACTGCTACGACGTTCGCTCTGTGTTGATCGGAGAAGACAAGGAAAACTACCGATCAGAGGAGCCGACAGCAAAAATCTACACCAGACAGCAGCTGAACTCAACCTACTATCTAGCTAGTGTCGAAAATATTTTCACTATCAGGACTCGCACACTAAGACCCCGATCAGAAGCACTACAGTGATCAGATGAGCTACCTCGGCTTGTGCTGGATGGTTAAATTTGTGTTAATTACTTCTTAGTGCTTTGCAAACACTTCCCTTGTCAATTTTGCTTCCGGCTTCGACGAGAACCTCGTCCTCCGCTCTACTCGCGCGCATCTAGCGGCCGCAGGCGCCACTGTGTCATTCGGCCAAACAGCGAGAGGTAAGGAGAGCACGGTGGGCGGATGCACACAAAAAGCGGACAAAAAACATTTTTTTCAAAAGTATCTAATCTACAATTTGAAAGCCCACATTCAAAAGAAATGTCCAGTCACTCAAGGTTCATGCTCCCTTTTTATTTTTGTTCTGCAGTTTGGGGAAGAATGAACGTAAACGTCAGGATTTTTTAAGAAGAGAAATAATGAATGCATGATTTCGATTTTGAAGTAAAAATTTCACGGAATTGTTTAATATTTTTCTATTGAATTTTCCCTCAGATTATTGAAATTACTTTTCTAAGAAAACATTCTTCTTTAATGTTAAATATTAAATCAATTAATTTCATTAAAAAGCAAGGCAAATATTAATTCAATTAATTTTATGAAAAGTGGACTTTGATTGTTATTCCCCTGCAACCTTCATTGTCTCTTTATAAAACAAACTTACGAGAATCAATGGTAATGCTACAATAGTAGGTAGTAGTATGTTTTGAAACAATTATTTATCTGTTGTTGAAAATCCTGTAATCAATTCGATTCGATCCTAGAACCCGTGAGTTGCGAAGTTTCAGTACCAGGCTCGCAATAAAATTCGCTGGCAATTGCGTTAACTATCACTTATTTTCAACATAAAATAATTAGGTTTTGAGCCACTAATAAAATAATATTTTACTGAACGTCTAATACAATTCACATTCAAAAGTTCACAATATGTCAATTTCATTGCATTGTCAGTCTATTAAAATTATAATTATATTAATATTAATTTCCCGTATAAATATTCCCGTATTAATTTCACCCGACCAATTACATAAAGAATATAGACACATTATTTAAATCTTTCATTCGTGAACACATAGTAGATTGACCAACATTTTACACTTGTGAGTGGATCTTCTTCTTCCTCGTATATCAATTTATCCTCTGGTTTTCCAAACTCTTCATTCTTTGACCATTCTTCTTCCCTTTGTACAGGTTTTTGTCTTGGAGTCCTTTCATATTTAACTCCTTTCTATTGTGTATTTTTCTTTTTCTTCTTTTGGGGAATTTCTTTTCAATTCTTCTTTAACCTATTGCATTCACGATGTTTATGAGTTTGCAAGATACAAAAGCTTGTATTTTTTTGTTTTATGTCTTTGCGTCTTTCAGTACTTACACTCCCCGTTCCAGCTCCTCCAAGTTGCTGGCACGATGGTAGTACCTACGATTCTCCCCAGCCACCGTGTCGATGTGGCTCGTGAACACTCTCCGGTCATTTTACATACTGTTGGGCAAGCGTAGCACGTGAACCTATCGCACTTAGTCCTGTAGAGGAAGGGAGCCTGGGCATGCATAGGTGCATAGGTGACGGTGCGATTCTCAGACTTTTACGTCGCTGACCTTCGCTCATCAAGTCTCATATCAACTTATCGGGGATGGGAAAGGAATTAAGCAGAGTATTTTAGATTGAAGGTATTATTAATGGTACAACAAGTGGTATTATTGAAGTATTTATTGTTATACTAAAATGATGACAAGGGTCGCAATCAGCGACCATGCAATGTAAATTCATACTGGTCCATGAGCACTGCACATTTTTGCCAAGTTTACATGTCTTTTGTGCTTTATATCATACCCTAGCTGACGTTTCGGATCTTTCGGCTCACTTTTCATTTAGGTTGGGGGAGGGCACGCTCTTGTCCCGCCACCACTTCTTATGAGGATTCCAGTTCGACCCATGCAATGTAGGGTTGAAAATCTTTCATAACAAAATGAGATGGGTTTAATGTGTGCCTTTTTAATTGAGATAAGACAGACAAACGATTTATACATGCATTAAATTTATAAAGTAAGTATAATGTTCATCCAAATAACCGTAGCAAGCAGTAGAAAGCATTACATTCCACAACACACGACATCCATGTCTTACATGGGAACGCACAGCCCGAATATTACAAATACCTGTACGCAAACGCCTAGCTCGGCAATGAATGTAAGGGGGGTTGAAAGCTGATGCATGGTAGTTCGGAGAGCGCCACCTTGCCACAACACTCGAACATCCACACCCGAGGTAGGGTCTGAGCCCGAACCCGCCAAACCGAGAGTGCTAAGGCGAATGAGACTGTCTTAACAAATCTAAACCTTTCACTCACATTTTTAAAATTTTCTGCGCATATTGCTCCCCCACTGCTGTCGCGTCCGTAACCACAGTCATTGTTGGAACTCTCTAGTAACATATTTTGCAACTTATGGCGATAATCCATTGTTAAGTTGCTACTAGAGCACTCCAAAACGCCAACAGTTGGTTATATGAGCATTCTTTTTTTCTAGAAGATGTAGCAAAACCGTTGGAATTTTACCGTATATGTGCGTATGCCGTCAACGACGGTGCGGACCAACCACCGTTTACTTTACACAAACCTCTCCCTCCGATTTAACCACACGCATATAGCAGCTAAGCACGGTTTTAGATGAAGATTCGAATCAACGCAATCATGAATACACCCTGGACAGAAGTGGACAATGGATTTGTATGCTTCAGCCTTGTGGTCAACAAGATGGCCGAAACGTCAGCTCCATTGACTGACACGTGGCTTATTCCGTACAGCCAAGAATCCAATGACTCCGGCCGTGGAAGCCTACAAATCTTACGAACCTCTACGCGGAACGTGTCTTCAAAAGTACCAGACGACGCAGCCAACTGGGAATTATCCGTACCAAGAGGCTCTCCCAACTCGCCTTCCTTCTACGGTGTCGCGACTCTCACGTCGTTCCCAGTTTCTTTATATTTCGCATCACATCAAGACAAGAGCGGCTCAACGGATCTTACGGAGCACCAGGGAACAATTACTACGGGAGCGCATCCATCACACGAGAGCGGATATCGCTACTACTGAGCGGGAACTCTACAGATTGCACCTGAGCATCAGCTACACCCTCTCCCTCAGTCCTGATGACTGGGACAGACTGGATATCATATCATTTAACCACACTGAAAGTTCCCGAAACATCGCCAGAAGCCATCAGGTGCGGAAATTCTCTTACTTACAGCAGGAGTGAGCCCCAGGTCATCTGCAATGCAGGAGTCAACCTGACCAGCGAAACGTTTGACACGGCCACCACAACCGTACTCTCTAGGGGGCTCAATTCCGCCGTCACCCCCAAGCACACCTATACTGATGACGTCATCGCTGCTGTGGAAACAGCTCTGCGCGGGCTACCCGAAGATCTAGCCGAAGACGAGACGGGATACGAGCGCAATTCTGACCCGCGCAACCCCAATTCACAATATTTCACGTGGTGAGAGATTGGCTTTGAAACACCTTAAGCAGCGGGATGACTTCGTTTTTTCCCACGAATAAAGGAAACGCCACTGTGATCATGGAAACCGCCGAATACCATCGTCCTCAACTTCAAACACTTCATCAAACTCATCCTCTCCACCAGAATAGGCTCTGACGATATCCTGGTCAGCTTCGACGCTACCTCTGTCTTCACCATGCTTCCCGTCAGTGATACCACCAAGATATTACTGCATCTCATGATAATCTCTTACTGCACCATCTTCCGAGGGCCAAACTCACCGAAATCTGTCTAACGACAACTTTTTTCTAATACAAGCAAGTGTATTACACTCAGACAGAAGGCACCGTTATGACTCACCGTTATCCCTTGTTGTAGTGAATTTGTTCATGGAAGCCTTTGAAGAGATGAAGCCACACCCTTAAAACCGTCAATAAGGCAGCGCAAAGTCGATGACACATTCGTCGTCTGGCCCCATGGCACCGATTCCTTGTAACCTTCCTCGCGCACCTCAACGACATCCACCCGTGCATAAAGTTCATGGAAACAGAAGAGAACGGACAACTCCCTTTTCTGGATGTTCTAGATATCTGGCGCCCTGATGGAACTCTCGGCCATTCTGCCTAGTGGAAACCCACCCACACCATTCGCTACCTGTATGCGGGTTCACACCACCACCCTGCCACAAAACGGGTGTCCTTTCCACATGGTTACAGCGGTTCCGCCGTGCATCATTCCCTATCGAGGCTCCTCTCTTCTACATCGAGGGAACGGGACGAACCTTCCAGTTTGCCCTGCAAGACAGCTCGTTTACCGTACATCAAAAGGGTCACGAAAAAGATTGATAGACTGCTGCGCAGAGCCGATATCTCTCCCGCGTTCCATGCGCACAACAAAATCGGGTGAAGCCTGGTCCAGGTACAGGACTGTACGGACCCTCTTCAAGATGCCGGCATATATGAAATCCCGTGCAGTTGTGGTCTTGTTTACATTGGCCAAACCGGGCGCACAGTAGAAGAGCAGATGCGAGAACGTATGCAACTTGAACAGCTATACAATATCCACAAGTCGGCTTTAGCCCAACACGCCTCCGAAACGGTCACCTCGACAATTACGACACCCATACTACAGAAATAGAAGACTGGTGGTAGCCTCGTTTGATTCCAATTAATCAACAATATTGTATTTATATAAACAATTGTTTGCGGCTTTTTTAATTTACGAAAATGAATTTTATATTACTCTGAATATTTGGGCATTATTCCATTAAAATAGATAACAATCTTCTTCCAGGGAATAGCGGTGTATCTACTAGCAAGCCGCAATTGGTAAAATGTCAGAGATAAAAGCGTATTCCATTATATTACATAAAATAGTTATTTTCATAATGTATTTTTTTTCTTATCTAGATTAAATTTTTTTCCAAAATCGTACGTCGACCCCATGAAAAACAAATGTAGGTCATACAAAGGCAATCAAGACCATGAAAAACACCCAAATATCGCTCACAAAATGTGAACAGCATTTTTCTACAACTGTATAAAATTATAATATTTAAAAAACGTTTACAATTTTGTATTGGAATAATGACTTCGATATCTCGGGAAATAGCAGTATAATATTCAGGACAATGTATACGCCAGCGTTCCAAAGGGATACGTCTGTTTACTTCATTATATTTTCATGACGTAAAATACCTCTTTCGCGGTAACAAAATAATTTTCTTAGCAACTGTCTCTTTTTAATGGATGGGATGATATTCCTCTGACACTGTCGAGATCCGGCGCCGACCTGCATCGACTTCGGGGATTTTCCCCAATCAGGTATCTCACACCAGGGAGACACAGCCCCAGCCGGGACAAACTTTAAGCTCCCGATTGGTATCCTGATATGTGTGATAATGTAGTGCATGTGAGTGTGTGTAAGTAAGGGGTGAGTGTAGGTCAAGGAAGAGGAAAGAAATATCGCGGGCGGTTCGTGTACTGTTTATTACAGTAGAGCTTCGGCATTCGCCTGGTGTTGATCGGCGAAACCACGGAAAACTACCGACCAGAGCAGTCGGTCGCTGGAATCTCCTCCAGACAGCGACTGACTTCGACGTAGCTAACTAGCTAGTGTCGAAAATCCTGCCCCAGGTGGTACTCGAACCGAAGAACCCTCCCGGTCAGAGACCCAGCAGTGACATCAGTTGATACCCTGAGCCACCTTTGCCGGTCCGAGGGCCTTCGAAGCGCCGATACGTTTTTGCCCCGTGTCCTCCCCATCCGACCACAGCGCGGCGGCGTGGCGGCGGCGGCGGCGTCGGCGGCGAGTGGGGCGGGCGTCGCGCACGCGCGGGCGGCGTCGCAGGCGTCGCGACGCGCGGAGGGGGAGGGGGCGGTGGCCGCCGCGCGCGCTAGTGTTCGGCCGTCCGGCGCCGCGACCGCACGCCCCCGCCACCGTCGCCGCCGCCGCCATCGCCACCGCCGCCGCCACCGCAGCCGCCGCACCCGGAAGGCTCCCGTCGGCCGCCGCATGGAGAAATGGTTGGGTGAGAGGCGCCTGTGGCTGTTCGGGAACCACCTGCCGCTCCTGCCCCGCAGGTAACCGCAGGCAACCCCACGCACTGCACCGCCCCGCCCCGCTCGGGTAGCCAGCGCACTCGCCCGGCACTCTAGGACCTGCAGCGTGGGGCCCGTCCAGGACTCGGGGAAGGGCGGGTAATACCCTCTTCTTTGAGTGGGTGAATGAAATCATTTGTTTGGATTATAAAGCTGGATAGCAAAAAACAAGTTTTAAAACGATTAATCATATTATAATATTGCACAGTAAAACCTGACTACTGGAATAAGGGAATTTGACTTGACGTTTAGAAACATCAGAACTAGACAGTGGTATACGTTAAAATGTCTTTCAAAAGAGTGCGTATTGTTTAAGAGCTGAAACAGAATGGTTATTACAAAACTTCACGTATTTATAACAACGCTAAGAAGTAAATTTAATGTCTGATAGTATTTTTTAATGATGTTGCACGAATTTTACTTTTTCAAGTTTTTACATGACACTTCTACTTTTGCTGTCAGTCTATTTTTATCAATACCTCTCAGGAAAATCTCATCCAAAATTTAGTCTCCAAGTTAATTTTTTCTTTACGTTGCTAAGAGAATCTTTGCCAACTCTCTAAGAGGGAATGGTTTCCAGGAGACGGCTTAGTCAGGTTTTACTGTTGTATTCTTACAAAGAAAATTTTCGTACGATAAAACTAAATTACTTTGTTTGGAAAATGCGCCGACGTGGAATGGGGTACCCCGCTCCTTGGACCGTCCCCTGCTGGAGAGCACTGTCTTACACGACGCCTGCGGAAGACACACGGCCAACGCACACGCAGCCCGGAGAACGGATACTGTTTGGCCCACAATTGTAGCTGTGATCATTACTTGTTGATAACACTTACTTCCGTCAGAATCAACTCTATAAACAACGTCTCGTAGTCCAAACAAGGAAACTGAACCATTTGCGATAGTGCTAATCCACCTATGATTGTGGTATGATGCATTTAAACATGAGAATTACGAGTTTTCTTCTGCAGTGTGGTAACAAATGAGTATAAAGAAAAGTTACCTGCTATTGACGTTAAATAGAATGTTCATTATACGTCCGTATGTTATTTAAAACAGCTTGACTTGTTTCAAATTAGTATATTAAAATTTCACATTAAAATATTATTCTTCGTTTAATTATAAATATAAATTATTGTATTATCAATATTCGTGATATTATCTTTCAATCTTATTTTTCTTACTGAAATAAGAAAAATTTATTTTACCAATTACGTGCAACATGCTTCATATATTAATAACGATAATATAAATTATTATTTTTTAAGCTAATTATCTTCCTGTACCCGCCAAAAATCAATGACTTTCGTAGAAATGTCGGGATGGTTTTGTTTTGTTTTTCTTATTGACTTACAAAAATGGTAGCTGATCGATATACGCCCGGGCTTGTAGAATTCTGGAGCCACGTAAGGCAACAGAGTCACGGAACGAAAATATGCGTACATTGCGTGCGTTCTTTTATCTCTCTACTCGACAGACGGAGCTCAAGCCATCAATTCATGCGATGTCCAGTAACGTCCGCGCCTTGATATAGGCAGACTATACACATTCGAGCGTACGGCGGGTTACATAACGGCCCCTACACTGTTCGTCGTGAAAAAGGAAAATGACGCAAGAAACAATTCGTGTTTCGGAAAGTTTTTCCGTGTTTCTTATCGGACTCAAATCGTCTTAAAATAAAACAAGATTTAATGTACAACAACTTTCAAAGATGTTCTGAAATTAATGATAGGATTATTAATGAAGATGCATATCAATGCATTTAAAAATAAAAAATAAACGTTAAAAGTAGAAGCCTGTGGTCAATTTGAACTACTCGCTTTATATACTAATTACTTTATTTGAATACGCGTTAACACTTTTTCGTTTAACAGAAAAAAAGTCGTTGGTACCGCAATGTGAATATTTTCTCGCAACCTGCGTGAACGACGCCGTGGCGCCGTCCGGGATCGTAATGGTTCCCCGGTGTACTGTAGTTGCTGCAGAATGCCTTCTCCGCTCTCCCGCACGTTCAGTCTCGGCCTTCTCCGACATGCACAACGTTCAGAGCACCAACAGTCATGCAACGCAGCGCACCTTGCTCAAGAAACGTTTGCAAGCCTCACATTCGCAGGCTATCCACGCAATCGTTGGAGAAGCGATCACGAGATTAGGATAAAGAGCTTGCCAAAAAACGGCTGGAAAGTCCCTGGACGAAAGCATTGCAAACCGGAATCCGACCGGAACTCACCAGACAGCAGCAGGTAAACATGGTTTATAAGAGATCAACAGAATCCAGTAGTCCAAAAATAAATAACAGCAACAAAATTGAAGACTCTTCAGTTTGTTTGGATCTAAGCTTTTTAAATGATCGTATTTCTTGTGAATAGTTGTACTACTGGAGATACAATATTATTGTTAATCCTTACCATTGAAATTCCTAGATTTATTCAATTTCTTACCGCTTACTTCACATATTTTGTACACTTTGACAAATATTGAACATGATACAAAGGATGGTATTCTAATTGGCAGATAATACTCCAGATCAAAAATTACTTCGTAAGTTATTTAAAGTAGTAGTAAATAAAATTATACAAAAAGTTATTTTTCTAATGTGAATTAATTGTTTGTATTATAAATTTAGGCTACATATGTGTGTATGTAATCATATTTGTAAACATAATATACATATTTTTGGCTAAGAAATGATTTCGCCGTCATATCATTATCCCTAACATTTTGTCATATGATCATATATTCTGTTCTAAAAGTTGACGGTAGGCAAATTCTTTAGTTTTTATTTCTTGCATTTTTAATGCCCAGATACCGATCTTGTAAAAAATGTTTTGTGTTTTGAAACATCTCTCGTGTAGCGATTACATGGCAGTTTTACTCACCAGGTCAACGTTCTTCAGTGTCTTTCAGCTCCGTCTCACAATGAAACACTGCTTAGATAGGTCAATTTTTTTAAAAAATGTTCCGACCCCATCAGAAGCAGTTCTCAATCTTTGGTCAATAAAAATCTCGCTTACACCTTAAAGGAGTAAATAATTAATTTAAATAAGAAATTAAATAATAATGAATGTGTATAAAAAGTTTCAGAGGAGCTCAGGTGCAAAGGTTCTTCCGCCTTACTACTGCAAGACAACTAATTCAACTCTATAGAACTATTGACAAACAACAAAACAACACGAAAAGAAACCATTTGTTGGATCCAATATTCCTTGAAACAAAAAAAACACTGAATGACTCCTTGAAAACATACGTTTATATAAGAGAGAAAACTAAGAGAACGTTCGTGATCCTCATGCAATTTCATTCAAGTTTTATGAACCAAATGACGTAATACGTTACGCCTGTAATATGCTATAACTCACGTAATACTCCGTCTATTCGATATACAGCCTTTCAGAGTGTTTAACATTTCACATTATAAGGTCCCAGCATGAAGATTGAATAACAAAACTGAAGAGAAGATGGTGGAAGTACTGCACTATACGTCTGCGTTTAATTCGCAATGAATTTACGTATTTAAAATCTACAACGACGACTTGAAGTTATTTCTCATAATCTAGTTTTTTGGAGAGCAATAACTTTTAGAGGTAAATGGTTGTCACATCATCCCACTCAGAACAGCCACATATTAAAGGAGAGTAGGAATTGCTATTGCAGGTCAGAAAACCTATTTTCGTTTCCTGCAACTTTTGGCTTTGAATACATTCACAACACCACTAGTAGTTTTGGTTTGTCTGAATTTGATTCAGAAATATATCTCTGACATTAAGGCCTTGTAACACCCAGTGTCCTCGTCTTTTCATACTAATTTACTTCTGCAGTTTTTCTGATATTTCTTTGTAGCTACATTTATGAAAGCACTCCCCTTATTCAACTTTATTTTAAGTCCTTAAGATTTCGTAACACTATATATGCGCATGGGTAAATTATTCCTTTGTCCAAAAAGTTGTTTGAATTGTAGTTTTGAGAGGGTGACTATGTAGGTCGTGGTTAAATTTGAAGTCTTGAAAATTCTTGATTTCTACCGTTGAAATATTAGAAACGTTCTTCCCTGTACCTAATAATAATAAATTCTTGAAATTTATACGATTTCTAAAAGAGTCATACAAATGATATAAAGGTGCATTCTCTGGTATTTATTTAAATTTTCGTTAAAATTATTTAATTTTTAGAACACTGGTCGTTTAATTATAAGTTCCTACTTATAATTAATTTAAATTTATATATTATTTATAGATTAAAAAATGGTTACTCCCTCTATTATACACTTTAATACGCCCGTTTACTAGCTAATTTTTCATAATTCTAAAAATTTATGCGGGCGTGAACTTGTGATGGCCTCTGTACAGGGGCCGAAACGTGGTACTCGTGCAACGCGCGCGTAGGACAGCATTTAATTACCAGAAATCACGTCATTGAGAGGTTTTACTGATAAACACAACTGTGTTCATCGTGCTTTATTCTATCCGTTTCTCTTTTGTTGCCAACTGATTATTTTCTTTTATTAAACCAGTAGCGGTAGCTCAGTGCATGAACTGATGACACGGCAGCGATTCTGACCGGGAGGTCCTAGGTTCGAGTCCTGACGGCGGCAGGATTTTCGACACTCGCTTTTCAGCTAGGTCAAATTCAGTCGCTATCTGGAGGAGAATTCTAGCGGCCGGATGCTCTGATCGGTAGTTTTCCGTGGTTTCTCCGATTCTCCACCAGGCGAATGCCGGAGCAGTACCCTACAAAACGGGCCACGGACCGCGCGCGATCTGTCCATCCTCTTCCTTGTCCTGTCCTCTTCTCTTACACACACATTTACACTAACATGCACTACACTACCACATTTCGTGAGACCGGTCGGGAGCTTAGAGATTGTTCCGACTGGGGCAGTGCCCCGCTGGTGGGAGAGTCCTGGTTAGGGGGAAACCCCACTAGCCGACGGTAGGTCGGTGCCGGATCTCGCCATCCAGCGGGGGAAGATTACCGCCATCCCCCGTGAAAAAAACATGCACTATACTAACGGGACTAATGACCGAAGCAGTTGACGCACCCGAAACACGAAAATATCAATAAATCAATCAATCATTTCCTTTCATTAAACAATGACAATAAGCACGTAAACAATAAACAAAACACCCTTCAATGACAACATTAAAAAATTCAATTGACACAGAAATTAAAAGAAAAACCATCCACCCTGAAAAACTTACAAAAATTTCATTCATACAGAATGCACATTCTGAACTTATCGACTCTTAATCTATACAAGTTTAACATTACTTGGTCTTCTACATGAATGCGTCTCCGTAGTAACCAAAAACAAATTAGTCATTGAACTTCCCTGTTGGTTGGTTCGGCTCCGCGGCGTTCGTCGCCAGCTGCCACTCGCGCTCAATCAGTTCACAGTGACTGCTAAGCTCCGGCCACTTATTGTCTGCATGGACATCATCACCCGCGGAATTCGCCTTAGCACACACAAGTTTATGACTGTTTTGGCTTATCCCGCGTTACAACTCCCGCCGAATGTTCAAAATCACTACGCGCCGATACACCATGTTATTTTCGTAGAAAACTTTTCTTGCATTCCCCCTTTTAATGTCAAGTCAGAATAGCGTTGGCATTCGTGCTATTAAACCCAACACGCAAAATGTCCGACAAATATTGTTTACATCGCGATAATAACAAAACTCTCTTATCGCCACTGTTTATCCATTAACGTGCGCGTTTTTGTACACAGTTTGCACGCCGTCAAATAAATAAAATGTTTTTAAGTTATAAACTCGTAACAATAATTAAAAATTCTTGCAACCTCTAACACGGATCTCGTGTTCACGCTCCGAGCAAACTTCATCTCTCTCTCTCTCTCTCTCTCTCTCTCTCTCTCTCTCTATATATATATATATATATATTATATATATTATATATATATATATATATATATATATATATATATATATCTGTTCATCAAACGATTTCAAAAATTGTGCTATATCAAATGTTTGATTCACGTTTCCCTGTCATTTAATTTAAAAAAATATTCGTGGGCGGCGCTTTGGGCATTTGTCTCTTCGAACATAATTTATATCATTATAGTGGTATTTTTTTATTTTTATTTTTTCATTTAAAGGAAATGATAATTGACTTGGATGATCGTAAATCATTACAATAGATACGTAGAAATACACGAAAGGCATACGTATACATAGATACTTGAAATAATTTTGAACATGTCCGCAATACCTACTCCTTCGTTAAGGCGCTTTGTTGTTAGACGCACATAACCTATCATTTGCAGCCATATCCGAGATTAATGGTTCTGATGGAAAGGTAATAAAGATGTAATTTGAATAATAGTGGAGCAATGGGGAACAAAAAAAGGAAGGAACAAAAACACAGAAAATCTGCTGCGAAATCCATTGGTTCACCAGAAATTCCACAAAGATCGATCGAACGTTTCCGTCGGTACCCAGAGCTGGAAAGTTGCTGAATTGTTGCCTCCTTGCTTATTGATAGGGCTCGGACTTTTTGGTAAATACATATTCTTCCTTTAATCTTGAGCGTTCAAAGTAAAGTGGAAATTCAAGTAGCGCTCCATGGTTTCCAAACAAAAAATTACATATCACCTAGGAGTAAATAGTTTGATTGAGTTTCATGAAATAATTATTTTCGACGAAACAAATATTACATATTTCAATCAATTTTACATAAATAAATAAATATTTTCAGTATTTTAAACTTAATATTTCAGAATTTTTGGGCATATGGTGAAATACATGCCAGTTCGGAAAGCAAGTTCTGTTTTTTTAGCATCTTAAAGTCCGAGCCCTACTTATTGTCAGTGAATAAAAATCAAACTGCGGCATTTGTGCGTGAGCCACTGACGCAATGGGCCATGTGGGGCGACCCCTGTGGCCCGTGGTGACGCGGTGTGGTGGGAGATGGGAGGGAAGAGGCAGGACGATAACACGAGCAGCTCCCAAATGTTTTTAGATTGCAGTGTCAAAATGTGCAGAGTGCTAAAATGGATGACGTCACGTTTTATACGGAGACTTCTTTCAATTTTGGTTTCTGGTTTTCATATGGATATTAAATAAATATTTTCTACGTTTTAACACATACTTTTCACTTTTTAAGCACATAAAAAATTAATATTTTCTGTTTTTTTCGCACCTAAATGTCCGAGCCCTACTTATTCCTTCATGGAATATCCTTCATGAAACTCCAAAACTGCGCCGTTTGTGCGTGAGCCCCTGCCGCAGGGGGCCATGCGCAGCGCCCCCTGTAGCCCACGGGTGGGTGGGGGGAGGGGGCGAGGCGGGGCGAGGCGGGGCGCGCGCTGTTGGGCTATTTATATGTGCAGTCGGCCAGGGCGGGGTGCGTGCCGGCGCGAAGGCGGTCGCGGGACCCGGCACGCGGCCTCCCGAATATCAATGCGCCCGGCGAAGGCGGCCGCCCGCTCAGGACCTTAGACGTCACTGGCCGCGTGGGGAAAACGGCCGATTCACACGAACGGAAACCTTAAAATTTAAAGTAAAAAGAGATTATGGTGATTCATATCACAATTTTACAGATTAACCGGTGTTGCCTGGGTATTTGTTTATCATGACAACATGGAAGTTTAGCAAAATACATTATTATTTTTACGATGGGACTGTTAAAAGTCCCATAACTGTGCTTCTGGGATTGTTTTAGAAGAGTTTAATTTCGACATTCCTGCCTGTTTGTGCTCAATTTGAGGAAGTTTGCCTGACTTTGATTTTTTCTTCTTTTCTTCATGGCAATGCGTGCGTATGTACTAAGTAGCGTATGTAGTGCAGAGAAAATTATGTAATGCTGTTCAATTTCGAGATTTTAACGTAAACATGATTGTAACGTACATGTTTTGGGGTCCTCTGTTACGAAAAAAGTGTTTTTTAAACATCCGTCCGGTAAGAACACTAGTACACAAACTATTCAGGAGAAACCTTAAGGAGGACCTTTTAAACCCTATTCAGGAGGGACCTTATTGTTTATCCCAAATTCTTACTTGGGTAACCTTTTTCTAAGTATTGTACCTGTCAAATTATATACATGCGGAGACATGAAGAAGCCAATTTTTTCGTCATATTTACACTTTTCTTAAAATATTATCAGACACAATATGTAGAGATAATTTCAATTAACTCGATAGTTTACTTTGCGTTTCTGTGCAATCGATATTTTTATACTGTGATTAAAAATCAGCTACATTTTTCAGCATTTTTTATTTTTCAAGCCCCAAATATCTTGATCCAAATCACGCATTTGAAAAATCGTAGAAAAATGAACCCTTTTTTAATATGGAGATTTCCAAAAGAATAATTGCTGATATTTTTTCAATAAAATTGGTTTGAAGGTTTTTAGAAAATTCTCCATTATGTGAAAATACAGTTGGACTATTTTTACTTTCTCGTATACGTACGTATATACGGAGTAATATACGAAGTATAGAGAAAGTTTTGTAATGTTGCACAAAAAACGGCGGATTTTCTGCCGAAAAAATTCATTGGCAGTCTCTGGTGGCGAAAAAGTACATTAAACTAGTTGCTAAATTAAGAGAAAAAATCCTCTAATACGTGGTGTAGCCAGAATCCCTGTTTTGTGGATCCTTGATGCCGAAAAACCAATTGGAAGCAAAACGAACGAACGAACGGGCTGACGGGCCGGCCGGCCGGCCGGCCGGATGAACATATTGAAAGTGTAGAACATTAACCCTCAACTGGCGTGGTGAGTTTTTGTTACATAACCAGCGTCTTGGTGCCATTTTCACCCCAAGCGTTTTTTATTTTCATTAATTTTGTAACAAATTTTAAACTATTTCTGATTAATTACATTTTTATAGGATTTTCAAAATCATTTAGATAAAATAATTCATCATGAATATATCTTTTACTTAGCAAAATAATGATTAACAGTGACATAGTGCTGATAAATAATCATAAATAAAACTTTATTACACCAATATTTTTTTAAATCTTTTTTTTCATATTAACATTTTCTGATACACATATTTAACGATAAAATATAAACATTATTGCAAAAATAGAAGCGTAGACATTCCTTACAAATGTTTATCTAATATTCATGCACATTGACCAGCAACATTTATCACAAATATTTTTTTGTTTATTTTTTGCGACATATGACGCACCGCTTCATTGGCCTGGCATCTTGTGAATTACATTCAGGACCGTAAATAGATTTCTTCTATATTATTGAAGTGATTTCAGGAAGCTCTCTATTTAGATGCACGTTCAACAGTGATGGCCATGTGATGCAAGTTAGCATACGAGCATCTTCAAGAATTCTAGCAATGGCAGTCATATCTATTTTGTATGTCATCAGTATCACTATATCGCTCTCCACCTCTTTTAATCATCTAAAGATATAGATGTCATGGTCCGTGTCATAGCAAGACACAATTTTCGATGAAAACGCCATTACAAAGACAGTTCCGTAACGCGTGGTGATGCCTCTGTGCCCCAACAAATATTTTCACTAGCTCGACTGGAAAACAACTGCACGAAATTCAACAGTACTTCTCAAATCAAAAGATAAGCACATTATTTGAAGGTAAATAGCATACCAACGTTATCATTTAAAAAATAGGCAGGATATTCAACTTCGAAATTCGGGTCAATATTGATCATCAATTAGTTTATATCGACCCACCCTTTTCCCGGTTGTCATCTATTGGCGCCTAAAAGACATTATTTCACATTTTCTCTAGTTTTTGGTTGCCTAAATAGAATTGAAATATAACTTTAAGAATATTATAAAAGAGTAAAACCTTGTTATGTATGCAATTTTCTATTGACAAATTTGAAGCTGTTTTGTGAAAATGTCATGTGTGTTTTCGAGAAACTTTATAAACAATAATTTGGAGCAGTTGTACCCACAAAGTCTATAACATGTAAAGAACGCTTGTTATATAAAAATTAACATCGTGAAAGATTTTTAAAAAACTACAAAAAAAATGTGTAACTTTCGCAAAATCAAAAGCATACACCAAATCTCCAATATGACACCTTACTCAATACATTTAGTTCTGCACGTATACAATTTAAACAAAACATCGTTTTTAAGAAAGTCTTGTTTTTAAAATTGCTTAAAATTGCTCCATATTTTATCCGAACTTCATAAGAATTCATTTGAAGCATTAGTACCGAAAAATGCAACAACATATAAAAACGCCAATAATGTAAATGTTAACGATGTGAGAGTTTTAAAAAAGTATTCAATATCTTTTACAAAATAAAAAGAATACATCAAAATGGCTTTTACATCACGATATTCAGCATCTTTACTCCTATCTACACAAAACATTTAAAGAAAAAAATTCGTTTTTGAGACAATCTTGTTTATAATTGCCGATTATTCACTCAATATTGCGCGAAAACTATTAATATTTCCAGAAAATGTTGATGTCATTAATTAAAGAACTAATTATGCAGAAAAATTTTCACTTGGAAAATATCTTTCTTCAAAATTTTAACACGAATTAACACTGAAAATAAATATCTTTATTTTTATGAGAAATTTTAACAAATGGAGCAATTTTAAAGAAAATTTTGAAAATGATAGAGGAGCTTATCGTAAATTACGCCCAATCTTTTCAGAATATTTTTTTAAATCGTAGTACTTTTAGCTAGTGCAGAAATAGCAGCAGGAAATATCCATTTGAGAAAATTTCTATGAATAGTTTAGGCGCTAGTGGTTTTTACAAATGGACAGATGGATGTACAAATAGATATATGGACGGACGTTTAAAAAAAGAATATTCTTTCAATATTAGGGATCCTAATAGTGGATTTCCGTTGAAATGTCAAAATCGCTTTTGTGCAGTTTTGCATAACTTTCTCTCTATTGTACATTGTACTCGTACGCATATGAGAAAATAAAAATAATATTAATACCCTTGATACATTTTATTTTATTCTAATTCAGTATGGAAGTAAATATTCAACTAAAACAAAACAAAAAAAAGTGGAAGTCTTGAATTTATGGAGACCCAGATCATACGCCAGTCAAAATTATCAAATATATTTTGTCAAGATTGCTTGTGCTAAATTTTTCTAAACTTTGGACCGGGAGCGGTAGCTCAGTGCATCAACTGATGTCATTTCAGCCCCTCTGACTGGGAGGTCCTAGGTTCGGAGCCTGACGGCGGCAGGATTTTCGACACTAGCTTTTCAGTTAGGTCGAATTCAGTCGCTGTCTGGAGGAGAATTCTAGCGGCCGGCTGCTCTGATCGATAGTTTTCCGTGGTTTCTCCGATCAACACTAGGCGAATACCGGAGCAGTACCCTACCAAACGGGCCACGGACAGCGCGCGATCTGTCCTTCCCCTTCCGTGTCCTATCCTCTCCCCT
Source organism: Teleogryllus oceanicus (assembly GCA_964035755.1). Taxonomy (NCBI): domain Eukaryota; kingdom Metazoa; phylum Arthropoda; class Insecta; order Orthoptera; family Gryllidae; genus Teleogryllus; species Teleogryllus oceanicus. Next base: position 157,663,348 of record CAXIVR010000003.1, on the reverse strand, counting down.
TACACACACACTTACACTAACATGCACTACACATCACATTTTCCGGGAGACCGGTCGGGAGCTTAGAGCTTGCCCTGGCTGGGGCAGTGCCCCGCTGGTGGGAGAGTCCTGGTTAGGGGGAACCCCACTAGCCGACGGTAGGTCGGCGCCGGATCTGGCCATCCAGAGGGGGAAGGTCACCTCCATCTCCCGAGAAAGAACATGCACTACACTAACGGGACTAATGACCATAGCAGTTGACGCGCCCGGAAACACGAAAAAATCAATCAATCAATCCAAACTTTGGAACCCACTGGAAGGCAAGCAACGCACAGGATTAATACGAATAATTTTATCTACATACGGTATCGTGTAGTTACATTATTTAATTACGAATGATTGAAAGGGTAAGAATTGTGTGTTCTCTGTTAATGATACTAGTTGTAATAATAAAAATTCCCCGAGAGTGTGATAAAAAAATATAAACGATTTTGCTTGCAAATGTAAACTTAATGCAACAAGTTGTCAGAAGTTGTTCAATTATATATATTGAATGAACTCAATATACGATTCATTATTACTTTGATGAATTTCACTTTTCTGAATATAAATTTGCTTTAAATGCAACTTGCAAATATCCACCTCGGAATGATAACACAACTCTGCAAATAGATTCAATAACCACGTATAATTTTGCTGTCAGCCACCTCCAGCTCTTACATCACTTGCTAATTACCGGTCACAATCGATGCGAACAGCTGCCGTGTTCTCCCAGTCGACGGCTCTTCCCCTCGTAATGAACGGCAATTAGTGTTGATACAGTGCGTCGGGAAATGCGGCAAAAGTGGCGGTTGGCGCGACCTCCTAGAAGATTCGATTCGCCTCCCCCGCCGCGAGTCGGCTCGCGTGCGCCACGCACTGCCCCGCACGCACTCTACCGGGCGCCCGCGCTATCGCACTCAAAAACTTTTCTCGCCCGGGCTTTTAAACATTTAGGGTGGATCTCGTAAGCAAGAAAGCTCTTTTTATTTTCTCAATCGTGAATCATGAGATGTCTTTACACAATGGATAGTAAAAACCAGAGCACTGTAGGTATACTTAATCATTTATACTGTGCGCCATTTTATTCAAAAGTCACTGATCCATATACTGAGATTTGGTTGGTAAGAAAGGGATAAACAAGACTTACAAGTATTTGTGAATGTTCGTATTTAAGTTCTTCCTAAACATTTGTAATATAAAATAAAACAAATAGATACTTCTATGTTCTTGTATTCCTGGTCTTTACCACCGTTTGTGTTAACGGCCGAGAATGTGATACGGTTGAAAAAAGGTTGTTAAGACTCATTTGAGTCATCCTTCATTCTGTACTGTATTTTAATCTTAAAGCAATTGGGTACTTAGGACTTCATTCCCACGTTACCTACATTTTACTTTCGGACTAAATAAACATTGAGTGAATTAACTGATCAGTAGTGTGATTGATCAAGTTCAAGATTGTCTTTTTTCTATTAAATATTTAATTGGCCAGCATTTCCTTAACAATATAGTTATTATTTTTATGAATAAAACTCCCTCATGAATTAATTTGCGCACGTCATATTACACTATTTTCTCAAGCACATTACACCTTATCAACAAGAACATTATTGATTTACGCAGTACCACAATCACAGTTCGTGACATCTTTTCAGACCTAGAACGGTGCATAGGAAATAACGCCCGGACATTATGCATGCTAACTTTCATCAGAGGTAGAGATAACATGTAGTCTGAAGAGATGACAAGTCTCTGGATAGAAAAGCTTGCCCTGACATATTAAATAATGAAGTGTGAAGATGGTACACCTTTTGAATAATCGAACTTAAATATTGAGAAATAGGATTGCCAAGTGAAATCTTTTCTTAGCTAAGGTAAAAGAAGGAAATTGTTAGTCTAGTTTGAAATTTTCTTGTACAGTCAAAAAATCTAAAATTACTTACTTATTTAACCGTGAATTTTTCCGTTTCAAAATTTCTCCAACCTCTTGGTTTATGATTGCGATAGTGAATGAATCACTGTAAATCTCAATTAGTGAAAAGTTGGTGATGGCAACATTTTTCTTTATGTTCCGCAATGCAGTAATCCACAACTTATTTTCATCTGTGCATTGAAAGAAACATCACACTACAAACAATGAATGAAGGACATCAACAATTCGAACCAAGAAAACTTCCAATTTATGTATATGTTTAAAATAGTCACATTTCTCCGTTTCTCTTCTAAGCAGAACAATGAGAAATATACCTTATGGTTCTTATTCCACTCCATAAATGCCTCTGCTGCCCATAAATAAACCTATTAATACATAAATTTTAGGAAATTGAATATTTACGAAACTTCCATTATATATCACCCTATTGTGATTTGTGGATTCAGAAAAGAGCTCTCGGATTGAATGAAGATATCTGCAATGCAAGCGGGGCGACTGCCACTATGAAAATGCATCACAACTTTCGTGTCGCGGACTACCATTGCGAGTCAAGATCGATAAAAACTTCACTGCCATCCTTTGCGACCCAAGTGAGCGACGAACTTCAAGGTACTTCTTCGACTCTGACTGCCCTAAAACTGTGTCGAAAGTGCAGTGACCTATGGATAAGTTTTAAAATGGATGATCAAGAAGCGCACCTTCCTTTTAATTCATTTTCACCCAAAATTGCATTACGATTTTTACGAAATTGCCTACACATGTGAATGAACATAAGTAAGAGTTCCCGGAAAACGCAAACCTAAGGAGTAATGTATACTACCAGATACACCATAATATACCAAATACACCAGACACACCGAAATATTCAAATCATTATGAGCTAGATTCATTGTATATTTCAAATGTTTCAACTGATTTTTAAAACTCGCTTTACATATGTAAGTAAACGTGTATGGCATTGTATTTGGGAAATAATGGGTCACTAACATCGGTAACTAGACGAGAACATACTCTTCTTCCATACAAATAAGTTTTTAAAGAAAATGAGGAATAAGTGAAAGAAAGTAAAATATAAATATATCGCAATAATTGTAACATTCTTTATAAAATATGGCGTCTGCAATGAAATTTTGGTTGGAGCATACTACAATATAAATATTCTCGCAGCACTTACTGAACCGTGGCGTCGTCATTTATTGAATCTTGTCTTCGATATGATTTCATCGCAGTAAGCGCACTCCTCTTGTCTGCAACGCCTCCCCTTCCCATTTGCGAGAGCCTTCTCGGGATCTATAGCTCCCCAACTGTTGCGCCTCCCAAAGATAAACCACCCAGTGGGCGGGGGGGGGGGGCAACAGCTAGGAAAAGAGAAGTCGGAAGATTGTCGCGTTCTCGTAGGAGAGCTAGATTTTTTTCCTTCCTTTCACAAAATGATGACGACGCCCTTAAAAATACTTTCATTTACTTAATCCCTCACGTCTTGCAGCAATTGAATCACTCAAAGTTAAAAACAATGATACATTCAATGTCTCATTCTTAGACGAAAGGTCTTACTTTGGACGATGTAAGAGTGTTGGTGTGTTTGGAGCTTAAAGAATCATGTTATCTTTTTTTAAAATTAATTACTTTCTGTTTGACAATATGTCTTTCGGAGTATTGATATTTACAAGTTAAGAACATTTGTGATGGACACTAACAGTAACCTTTCAGAGAATGTATGAAGTCGAAATTTAAAATTGGAGGATTGTAGTAGAGATAACTAGGATGGAAAAGAAGAGAAAATAAAATTAAGGGGGATGAAATTTATCTTAAATTTTTTGGAAATAATTCCACCCGAAAAGGATGTTTTACCGAAATTAAATAATTGAGAATGGTGTAATGAAGGAATAATACTAAAAAAACTGAGACTACGATGTTTAATCAAATTAGGACATCTGAACACTACATCAATGAAACGTGATAAACTGATTTAAACGTAATGTACCCCAGTAGGGCTACCACTGAAACAAAAGTCCAAGTCGTCCCTATAAGGCTAAAAAATTATGCTTTTTTCCTAAACAGGAAATGTTTGGGAAGAGGAAAACTGAATTCTTCTCACTATCGATTTGTCGACTCATCTTGTAAAGGATATATCACTGTTCTCTTCCGTTGATTTCATAATGGTTTTTTTGTAAGTACAGTACCTTAATTCACTCATGTTTTAAACATGGGACTGACACCGAATGTCCTTTTTAACAAATTTAAACAACTGGAATGATTCTTTTGATGAAAACTAAGACTAATGTTTTCCGGCGTGTGAGTTTGAAGTGCATTGATCGCCTCTGCAGCACAAACGCTCCCGAAAGCTGCCTTTCGGCGGCGGAAACGGAAGCCAGATGCGAAGGAGAAGAGGGCGCTCGATGAAGGGCGACCCAGAAACCGCAGCGGCCCATTTCCGCGTGCCTAGGCCCCGCCCCTCGCGGGCCAACTATCCGGTCCGTGGCCCCCCACGCCATCCATCACCTTCCTTTTCAAGTCCAGTCTCCCCCCCCCCGGCCGTACATCCCCCCCCATCCGACCCTCCGCCAGTACGTCCCTTCGCCATCACATCCTCTATCACGTCCCTCCCCCCATCACGTCCCTCCGCCATCACTTTCCCCTTCCCCGAATCCCCGCTTATCCTTTTCTATTCTCCAAGATTCCGCACCCGAACATGCATCATGTCCTCCATTCTCTAACATCATCAGTCCTTATTTCCCTCCTCATTCCAGACTATTTTCAGATATCCAGGATCGCTTTCTTCATCATCCCGTGGTCGGGTCCACGGGATTATTCCATCTTTCGTGCGTTCAGCTGCCAACGAACTCACAGCATAACGCCCCATCCCCCTGGAGGTTTGATGTTCCACATTCACCTCCAATGCGGGGTAGCCCGTGTGGTGAACCGCTGCTGACGCGTCGCGGCTGCCCGCAGGCCGTCGGCGCCTGCCAGGGGTCAACGGCCGGCCGTGGTGACCGCCGTCGCAGCCGCCAGCGCCGCCGCCCTCGCCGCCCGCGACCGCGCCTCCGGTCCCCGCTCGCTGCCGCATTGATCCGCCCCAGGCCACGCAGGTGAGGGCCACCGCCCCTCTGCCCCGTCGCCACCACCGCCGCGTGTGCTGTGTCTCGCACGGGTGCCGCCGCTTGCTCGCTCGCGTGGTGCACGCTGCGTTCACTTACGCGCAGACTTGCTTCTCCCGTTTCTTCACCTCCTCCTGTTCTGTATTCTTCTTGTTCCTCTTTTCCATCTTCTTCTTGTTCTCTTTCTTCGTCTTCTTCTTTTTCTTTTTCGTCTTCTGCTCCTTCAACTTCTTCTTTTCATCTTTTTTATTCTTTTTTTATTATTTTCCTCTTTTTCCCCCCCTTTTTTTTTTTTCCATTTCCTTCTCCTTTCCTAATTTCTCCTCCTTTTCTAACTCATCATTCTCTTCTCCTAACTCATCATTCTCTTCTCCTGTCTCTTCTCTTCTCCTATTTTTTTTCCAATTTTTTCCCTTTTCTCTTTCTTTCTTTTCTTTTCTTCACAAATTACATCTCTTTCCTCTCGTTTTCACAAACACCTATACCTCCTTTTTTATCGTCTTCTTCCAACGAACCCTACTTCTACTGTAGAACTGGATAAATCCGAGTTCTTTCACTTTTATAAAGAAATCAAACCTTTGAAAATTTCTTAAGCTCTCTTTCTCAATTGACTTAAAGCCTGTTCTCAAACATTACACTACAAAGAAAAGGTTAAAAAATAATACTCTAATTCAAGAAAAGTATTCTATAGTTTTTCAGTTAATAATTCGTCAAAATTAATTATTACTACGAGACATGTACCTCGTCAAATACTACAATGCCCAGCTTTTCGAAGATTACTTTTTAACTGATATCCTCATTTTATTTATCAGTTTAGTATTTATTTAATTATGATTCTCATGTAAAATCCACTTCATAATCTAAAATTTTATCAAGATTACATCTCCTTAAAAAGAAAATAAAAAGAAATAATGCTTCTTAGAAACCCATATTTTGAAAATTACCTTCAATTCGACCAATTTTAATAATAGAAGGTAAATACTTCTAAATATTTTGGCATCTTATAAATATCGTTCTCAATTAAGTATTAAGTAAAATATGAAAATCGGAGTTTAAAATGAACCATGACAGACACATCGCTGGCAGCTCTGGAATAATCATCAGTTCTCCTTCGACATTTTTCAGGTTTCCTTTCCAACGTTCATTCGATATATTCATTGTATGCTGAAGTAAAGGCATATTTTGTTGTGCCGTTTTGGGCTTACAAATCACGTGTGTCGTTTGGAGTGAACTTTCACTGCTTTGTTTTATAACTGCTTGTAGAATAGTTTTTTTCTCTACTAATCTGCTTTTACATGGGATCTGAGATCGTTGAATTTTACATATCAGAAATCGCTTTCACCCATTCTGTACCGCAATCCGGGATAACAGAGAACTATAATTTACTTGTTACATTGTCAAATTCAACGACTTGGATGTTCCATAAGCGATTATAAACTTTATTCACAACATGCATTTAATTTCAATAATACATAAAAATAAAACAATTGGATTAAATTTACTATCTTCTGCACACAATTAAACAAAGTCATTTTAAAGTGATACATTCAGTTTCAAAACGCACTAGAACTACCTTGCACGATATAAATTATGTATTTATTTCTACAGAGAAACTTCTTGAGGCTCAAGAATTGTCGTAGTCTTGCTGAATGCCTGACTAGCTTTCATTAAAATACTTCGTAGGTGTATTTGTGTGTGTACACATAAATACAATATCGTGCGTCCCATTATCGTGTGTGTGCACGCACACTGATCGATATTTCTATGGCCACGAAACCTTTTTGAAACTCAGAGTACACGCAGCAAGTTTAGCTATGGAGACTCATTGTCTCACTGAATAAAACTTTGCTGCAATTGTAAAAGGACAGCATTCTACTATTTGTGAATTAGAAGAACATTGCAATTATCGCAACAAATTTATTAACTCTGAAATAAATAAAAAGATTAAAATATTAAAAAATAAAATAAACTCTTACTTAGAAATAAGGAGTTGCATGTTACCCGGGCACTAACATAATACACTAGTTCTAACCAAGACTTTTCTTCAAAAACATTTTTGGGCAGCGCCTTTTCGGGAGAATACTTGCTATAGAATAAATCGTTAATTTGTTTGAGTTAAGGGTATGATCAGAAATTACATTCTAAAACATCTAAATAACGAAAATAACTTTTGTAGAATCCTGAAAGATGAAAATCTAGTTTCCCATAATCTGCAACAGAGAAATGTAGATAATTTTAGTTGAAGTGTCAATGAACTCAATGCCAAAATGCATTTAAACAGGAGGAGTACATCACACAAGCTCTAATGATAGCCGAAAATTTTCACACACTCGAGTCACGTACTCAGGAAAGCAGTATTCAACCACGAAACAGGCGAAAAAGTCGAAACCAAACAGACCATACAAACTCAGAGGACGTGCACTTGATCGTCATTATCACTGACGAAGTCAAGGTCATCCCAGTCCCCAGGTAATTGTACACGGAAAGAAGACGTCTCCAACTTTCAATTGGTGGTAATCGAGCGACTGCCTTGTCGCGTGGGCGAGAGCGCCGAAAGGGCCCGCAACGCGCGACTTCCTATAATGGGTCACCGGGTCCCCTCCCTCGGCCGCGCGTGTTGCCCTCCGTTGCTAGGCGCCGCGCACCACGGGGTCGATGGGCGGCGTCCGTCTCCTCTGTCGCCAGCCTTCCTCCGTCCACCACTTCGCTTTCACCTTTATCCCTTGTCTGTTCCTACGCCTTCAGTGGTTCCCCCTGGTCATTCTCCTCCTCCCCCCTTCCAATTCCCCCCGTCCCCTCTCCGCCCCCCTCTGCCTTTTCTCCCTTGTCCTCCCTCCTCCTTCACGTCCAACCTCTTCCTCCTCCTCCGGCTTCCGACCTCTTATCGTCCTCCGGTCGCCGCTTCCTTCTCCTCCTCCTCCTGCCTTTGCACTCTTCTCCCCCTCCGGCCTCCATGCGCTTCATCGCCTCCGGCCTCCACTCCCTTCTCCTTCTCCTCTATCCACCGGTGTCTTTTTCCTCCCGTTACTTTTTCTCTACCTGCTCATCCTCTTCATGCCCTGCCATCCTTTCGAAGAACGTCAGAGTTGGCGCTGCAAGTGCTACATGTACACTTGGGAAACCAATGCACTACTCATTCTCAAAAATACAAATTTCCCGAGCATACCCTTACACTGAAATTATTTGTGTGGTTCCATTTCTACGATCAGTCTTATTTTTCCATGGCCAGTCTATCGTTTCGGTAACAAAGGGTTCGTCGGTTAACTCGTGCATCCAGAGTTGCGTGTGGATAGGTTGTTTCAGGCGTTTATGAGTGATAGGCATTAGGTTTCTGATCGTAGTGCGAACGACTCGTCGGTCACTTTGAAGAGCAATCCAACAATCTAAAAATTTTTCAAAACGTTTCTAAAGAAAATGGCATAGGTTCCTTGACCGTACTTCTAGGTATAGTTACAGGGAGTGTACAAGATTACGCTTCCTGTGTCAAATTACACATGAACTCTACCCTAATTAAACTTATTTCCATTTGGAAAAAAATAATTTATAAAAGGTTCGCCCCGAACTGATATAGTAACAGAATGTAAACAATTCCATCTTTAATAAAAAGCAAGAAGGATAGTGTCCGGGAAGGAAAAAAGGAGCGATCGAGGTGTGATAACCACTCAAATTAGAAATTATCGAAGTGGAGCACAGTACAAGAAGGCGTCTTCTCTGCTAGCCAAATATAGAAAGTAATCTGCAGCATTGCATTTAAGGAAGAATCAAAGGAGGCGAAGGAAAATCAGCGAAGGAAAACAAATCGCCGCTTCAAGGCTACAAAGAAAACAATGACGTAGCACTTCTTCCACTTAGGACATTTATAGATCCCTCCCAACTCCCCGAACGAATCACGACACAAGGAGTCGAGGTCAACATAAAAGGTTCGACAAAGAAGTTCAGGGAACGTTACTATCAGTTGAAGGCGATATTATTCCTCTCTATAAAAGAAAATAAAAAGTTCTAAAATAGTGATATGCTAAAATCTTCATGCGAATTCCAGGTAAAGATCCTCGTAGTTTTCCCACAGACATCCAATAGGGTGTACAGTGAAAGCTTCTTGTTTATAAACGATTTATTGACGTGGTTACAGGATGCGGATACATCTGCGCCGGAAATTGAGGGCCTGAACATTCCCGGACTACTATATGCTGATGATTTAGTTTTATGTTCGGAGACTATTGACGGCTTACAAAAAAGTTTAAATATCCTAGAAACGTATAGTGAAACATGGGGATTAAAAGTAAATATTCAAAAAACCAAAGTAGTTGTCTTCAAGAATGGATTTATCTGGGGTAACAAGGAGAGATGGTTTTACGCTCAGGAGGAGATTGACCGGGTAAAAACATTTACATATCTTGGGGCAAAATTTTCCATGAATGGGGGATGGAGTAAGCACATAGTGGCGGCGCACAGTAAAGGAAGAATTGCGCTCAAAGAAATCGTTTGCGCAGTGCGCAGGGTTCCGGAATTGCCTTTAAAGGTGTGCGAGACGATGTTTAAATCGCTAGTTCTCCCAGCAATGAATTATGGGGCAGAAATTTGGGGAGTGGATAGGATAGATCGACTAGAAAGCGTCGAAACAGATTATTTCAAATTAATTCTCGAGTCTCTAGATTCGCAGCAAATGCCGGAGTCCTAAGAGAGGTCGGTAGTGTAGGAATTTGGAAAGATTTTAAAATGAAACCCATTAAACTTTGGATTAAATTAGCAGGTGAACAGGCTGACTCACTTATAAATAGATGTTTTCGGGTGCAGTTACAGGAAGCAACCAACGCTACTGGTCGTATAAAATTAAACTGCTACTGGAACGTTCAGGTCTGGGAAACGTTTCTCCGGAAATGGTGGGAGATAGGGGAACACGTGACATAGAACGGTTAATTTCGGATAGACTTGCGGATATTAAAAGGCAAGAGATCCTGGCAGCAACGGCCGAAAAACGTTCGCTAGTTGCGCAAATTCACGCGAGTCCGTTATGGGGTTGCGAACGTTACGTAAACACACTGCAGAAGGACGCAAGAGGGGGATACGCTTGGTTCAGGGTCGGGGGGTGGATGCAACGTAGATTAAAGGACTCGAATGGTAATGGCATCTGTGTGCTTTGCGGTGATAGGGAAGACTGGATCCATATCCTTTTAATTTGCAGTGCGACCGAAACTTGGAGAGGAAAATGGATGGGAATGGGAAATTACTACTTCCAACATAGGAACGTAACGCTCGCCCAAAACATTCTAGGGGATAAAAGAGCTAACTTCATGAAAGAATTAGGAACATTTCTCAGAAAGGTTCGGACCACTAGAGAAACGGAAATTAAGGAGTGGGAAAACAGCAGTGGTTAGTACGAGCAGAGCCTAGACTGGAGGGAAATATGTAATAAATCAATAAACTAACAATAATTAAGTTAGTCAGTAAGTTATGAAAAAAAAAAAAAAAAAAAAGTTATAAATTGTAGTCAATTGTTAAGTATAAGTAGATAAATAAGTCAATAAAATATATATATATATTATATATATATATATATTAACTTAAAATAATTAAAATAAGTTAAATAAATTAAAATTAAATTAATTTAAAACAAGTTAAATAAATTAAAATAAGTTATATCAATTAAAATTAAATTAATTAAAATAAGTTAAATAAATTAAAAATAAATTAAATTAAAATAAAATAAAAGGAAACGGCTAAAATAAAGCACATTAGGGGGCGAAGGGAAGTGGGAATCGGAAATGTTAGGGCAGAGGCGTTGGTGCGGACGATTTTCTGTGGTGCTGTTTGTTTTCAGGTGCGGTGGAGGCCAAACACTGGAAGGAGAATGCCTGACGCCCGCGCCAAATAAATAAATAGTCTAAAAACCGGATAGAGTAGCATGTACTCGGCTTCTGACGGCAGGTTTTTCCCCCTTCAGGGGTTTTTCCCTCAGCCGTACCTTATGGTCTCGTTTCCGCGGCTTTGAGGCGATGGAGAGACCATTTGGGGTGAATACCAGAAGGCGAAAGGTTAGAACTCGGTAGAATGTAGGTATTGTAATGGCTTAAAGGCCTTCGGCCTAGCCACATTGGATCAAGTTTCTAATTTGGCTGTAATAATTACCTATTAAATAAATAAAAAAAAAGCTTCCCTGGCAACCAAAAGGTTTTTAAATCGAATTAAAATCATGCGACTAATGATTAAGATAAAAAACGTGATTTTATAATTATCATATCATTAAAACAAATTTGAAAATTAATGTATTCATATGACATGAGATTTCGCTGTCAGAATAAACATTGAACAAAAATATTTGAAAAAGTTCTGTTATTATAATTACTACTTGTTCCAGGTGAAAAAAATAATTAAAAAAATATGTTGAACAAGACAATGATTATATTACGAAGAAAGCACTCGAATTCTATACTTTATTTCGAAATTAATAACATGGAGCAGATTAACAGAATAATTCTGGCACCCCTATTTCAATCCCGAAATCTGACGGAACACAATCAATAGACTTGAAAGCCTACACAAATCATAACAAACCTTTACAATCTACAACACCCTTCGACTTTCATTAAAAAAACGATTCAGTACAATGGCTTAAAGCATTAAAAACGACCGGGTTCATGGGATGTTTGTGTGCCTTTAGTTCGTCTTCCTGCTTCGCTTCGTGTCGTCAAAGGTGACGTAGTCTTTCCGCCCCGCCCACGACACGACGCGTCGTAGCCAAAGGTCCAAGGTGAAGGCCGGCGGGCGCAGTGTGCCGAAACAACGAAAGAAAGTTACGACGAACAACGAACGAAAGAGTCTCAGAGGCCGGACCCCGCCCCCTTGCTAGTTATCAACAATCCTTTTTGGAGAGGAGCTAGTAAATAATGAATACGTACGGAACTATGTGAAGCGATACACTTATTGAATCCACAACGAAAGAAACTCTTCCATCCTCATCACTAAATTCAAGTTATTACTATTTACAAATTTTATGCTAACATAATAGTTTATTATACTATTTTGTTTGTAGGAATTGTGATCATTTCTAAGTTGCTGTCACTGCTCCCTCTATTGCTACTGTTGCCAAACGGTGGGAAGCCCTTCAATATAGAACAAAATCTTAAGAGGTTGGAGTTATTTATAGTGTTACGAATACATATAAGACTTTAATAATGTTGTTTTGCGAACGTATTTTTTAACAGCCCCTATTTTTATGCGCGTTATCTGCTTCGTTTCGGCTCAGTGCTAGCAGCGTGCGGGGGGCAAAAACTGACGACCTTCTGCGGTCCCCGGGGATGGCCTTCATGTCTAATGCAGCCGGTAAACATCGGTCTGCGCCCACGCCAGTCCCCCAGCCCCGATGGCAAACAGCATGGATAACGCGACCCAACCCGACCCGACCCAACCCGAGATCTGATCGGACCCCACCTGATCAGATCCTATCCGACCCGTCCCGACTCGTTTCGACCCGTCACGACCCGACTCGACTCGACTCGATCCGACTCGATTTAGTCCGGCCTGTTCAGACCCCGTAACGCAACAAAGCCGAAACTTGTAAAAGAGCAAAAATTTTAATTCTAAATGTTAAAATGAAGAAAAAATTATTCCATTTAATTTTTACATCTAAAAGATATATTCATTCTTGAATCTATCGACCAAATACAATTGTTATACCACGAGCAGTGAAGCCTGAATTTTTATTGTTTACAATTTTATTGTGTCAATTTCCAATTTCTGTAATTTATGTTATTTCACTATCTAATATGTATTTCAACATTGAAAAGGCATTCCAAAGCGTGGAACTAATGAGTCACATTCATCTATTATCAGAAATAAACTTTGACGGCTTCAATAACACACATGCGAGGAATGTACACATTTGTATACAGTACGATATGACTGTGTATGTTACAAAGTAAACAACAATAAAAATATTCCTTACAGCAGCTCAGATCTGCACCTTGGAAAATTAGTACCGCTTAAAAGAGGTAGAGAGACATTCTAAAAGGGGGTTATATTCCGAATGTGTAGTTTGTGTGAAACACATTCTCAACAGAATGTAAATGCAAAAATAAGTATTACATTAAAAATTTAGTATGATATAGTGCCTTATAATACAATTTAATAATCGTCCTACACGCGTATTTCAGGCTATTGGTCGCCTCGAAGCGCCCGCCACAAGGACGGCCGTCGTCGCTGCCACACGAAAGGACGCGGCAGCGGACGCCGGGACGGATTCGTCCCTTTGTGAACCTATTTTCCACACGCACGCCCAGGACATTTGCGTCGCGAGCAGCTTTTAGCCTTCGGGTGACAGACGTAAAGGTCGAGCATTTCGCCTTCTAGTAACTGTCTCTAAGGGTGGAAAATAGTAAATAGGTGGCCACTTCGCAACACCGCTTCTCAAATCCATAAGTTGTGAAGTCTGTAACCACTCGGTAAAGAAAATTACCTACACATAATGTTGACAATATCAATGGCATTGAGAAGCTTTCGTGGCGATGAGAAGCTTTCGAATATAATTTGAAATCACAGATTCGTGTGAATATCATCTGTAAACGTCAATTTATGATTATTTAAAATTATTTTTATGTAATACCACAGTTCTGAATTGTTTACATTGACCATCAAGACATTAGAAGTGTTTATTCTGATAATATATTTAATAGTTAATGACTATAATAGTTTCGATGGCAACCAAAGCAAAAGGGACAAATATTGTGTTTTTAAAAATTTAATATCAATACCATGAAAATAATATCCATAAGTGCATAAAATTATTTAATTTTTACAAAATCCATTAAAAAAGTTGCGTAAAATATTGCCTCAAGCCATCTCGCCTCCGAGTTAGATCAGTAATGATTGCACAAACCAACAAGTCGCATTGCTCGCTTTTGATGAGTTTTTGATCATGGTGATTGCAAATACCACGGCACTCTGCAAGTGTATTTGTACAAAAAAAACTGCACCGTACTATGATGTTGATGCTTACAGGATGCATTAGCATATATAAACGTGAATCTTCAACGAAGGTGTACTGATCTGAGACTGGATGTTGATCTAGGATTAAATCCGGGTAAATCTACTTATGTGTTCGGATAAAGAACTGGGACAGCGTTTCGAACAGAGTTTGGATATAGGACTGGGTCGGAGTTTGGACTAGGTCCAGGAGCTAGGCGGGGTGGATTTTAGATAGCAGCTCAGCAAACGGGTCTTATGCCGGAGTAAGAATGATAGAAATTGACTGCTTTGTCCTGTCACTTCCATGGCTTCCTGTCATCAGTTCCAGAATTTTCCGCCATATACAAAATATTATTTTGGAAAAGAGAGTAAATAATTTATTAAAATTAAACCTTTATTATTGATTAATATTGATTCGAACTTTATAGAACCTACATTGTAATGTAGAATTTGGAATTAAATACATTTTAGGTAATGTTTTAGGATATGGATCACGGGATTGGTCTATTAATGAAACACACACACACACACACTCACACACTCACACACACACACACACACACACACACACACATATATATATATATATATATATATATATATATATACAGTATGTAAGTTATTTATTTTTATTCACGTATGATGATTCATGGCATATATTGTGTGATTTCTAATGTTGTTCAGACAAATTGTCTTTATTCCATGTGATTGTGTTTATTGTAGCCCTGATGAAGGAATTAAATATTCCGAAACGTTGGCAAACAAATGTGTTCCATTAATTGACCGATTCCGTGATCCATATCCTAAACTTATTAACATCGTGAATTCTACAAGGGTAATGTTTTAATTAAATTGCAAACATTTTGCAAAATTCTTCAATGCAAATTTCAATAATAAGTTCGCAAGTCTATTACGTACCTTAAGGAACAGACTTTCATCAAGGCTAACCTGAAATCGCTTATTTCTAAACATTGTTAGGTTAACAACGACTTGTATAATCGCTATTACTTCTTCCCTACCATAGCGACGATTAACACGACTTCTTCCCTTCCAATAAAATTTTTCTTCCCTTTTGTAACTAGTTTAATTCGAGTATCATCTTTTTAGCACATGCATTTCAAGTGTCGTTCACTCCAAACTAAAAGGTAACAAAACCAGAACTCCACGCGTTCGCAAGGCGTCTTCCATGAGACCTCCTCGAGAACTAGACCACGGCGTGCGACCACTCCGCCCATCCCTCCCAGAGCCTTCTTCCCATTCCGTGAGCCTCTTGAGGGAGAAAACCCACACCCGCTCCCCGTGTGGGCTCCTACACCGCAGGAGGAAGAGGAGAAGAAGGTTCTCGAAGCGATAAGGGCAGTCACGTGTCAGCACGCGATGGCTTCGCCGCACTGGGCGCATCTCGGCCACAGCGCGGAAGGGGTGGCGCGGGGGTGGAGGGGCGGAGTGAGGCGGGCCACCGTTTGGGGTCACACGCGGAAGCCACTTCTCATGCCCCGATCCAGACAGCTGTTCCCGCGGGGAAACGGATGTCCTGATTTCGCTTCGCGTTTGATTTTTACGGCTTTTTTAGGGATATCGTAGATTTGCATTTTGTGTGAATTGCGTTACAAACATTTATTCCTTTGGGGGTTGTGAACCTCGAAGGCAAGAACAAGATTCTGTGCTTATTACAATCAATTATAATTATTTATATTTGCATAGATGACAAGAAATTGGCACCCCGTGCCGAAAATGCAGTGGTGGGAACACGTAGCAAGCTTATTTTTCCACTTCAGCGCCGACTTTCTGAATTTTACTTCTAATTTGCACATATCTTCAGCAACACTGGAATAACAATACAACAATGAATTCGTTATCGACGTAGATAGTGAACTTCCCTATTCACATTCAAAAATACAAACAATACTAATAAACACTCACTTTGCTCTAAATAAACGTTAATGATAACATTAAACTATACAAAAGAGTACGAAAATAAAAAAGATCAGGAAGAACTTTAGAGACCGAATCTTCAATAATCTACAGATGACTTACAGTGTATCTATCTGTAGAACGCTTAAAAATGACGCAGGAGGTCTCATTTTCACGTCAGGTTAAATACCATGAATTTTCGAAAATTGAATAAGTTAGAAATAATGGGAGAGACCATTCGATTTTAAGGATCGGAAAATGCGAGCATCCTCGAGCAACTGCTTGGTGCAACGATAAGGCTCTTGATCTGGGGTAACAGAATTTTTGGTCGGACGAGGAAGGGGACCAGAGTTCGAATCTCGGCGCGAACAAAAATATTTTGCTGATTGAAAATACTCGTACTATTTCACATTCATAGTAGTAAGATACTGCGCTACAAAAAATGCGAGGAAATGTGTGCATTTGTAGCACATCTAGTTTTATATCGATATGGGATTATCTTTTCGATATCCCAACGTTTTCATTTGTCAAGCATTGGGTCGCCAGTTATGAAATTACACTTATTTTATATGATATACGAGTTGTCTATTTTTGCATCAATTTAATACAAAAATAAGGCTTCATTGTATTATATATTTGCCCATATCCTTCACATTTCACATCAAGTTCTTTGTAAATCCACACCAAATTTCTTAAGCAGAACGTTTCGGAGACCACTAGTCTATTCAGATAATTACATTACATTTGACTAGAACCCATGAGAGGTTTCACCCATCTGACGAATTCCATTCGCACCCATTCCAGATGGGTGCAACCTCTCACGGGTCCTATTCAATTGTTAATATTGTTTTAATGTGTTTGGGGTTTTATGGATTTTACAATTCTTTTGACGAAATGTACACTGTACCTCACGTATGTATGTTATGTTGACGCTTGAAGATGGAGACTAGTGATCTACGAAACGTTGTGATTCAGAAATTTGGTGTGGTTTTATGTAAAATGTGAAGGATATGAGCAAATATAGTTGTATATAATACAATAGAGACTTATTTTTTATTAAAGTTATGAAATTAGAAATAAAAATATTGACATGTTGAAAATATCGTATTATGTGCCAACATCACATGGCACCCTAGAGGGGGAAGGCCGGTGCAGAGCCCCGCATCGGAAATCCCACTGGGCTGCCCATAAACCCGCTTTCTCGCCCCATTTCCATGGCTAAGCGAGTGAGGCAGAGCCGTGCGGCAGCTTGGCCCGAGTTCAGCGCCCGCGCCCTCCTGTTGAGTCACCTCGCACCCCCTCACGCGAACCTCAGCCATAAACCGCTGCAAGGCAGATTCTCATAGGCCGTGCAACGGGGCAAGCCACGTGCAAACTGCCTCGCGTGCCAATCACATAGATATCGACGGCGTTCGATTACACTCACCCCACAACTGAAGTTAGCTGTATCTCGTAAGTAAATACAGTACTTTCAATTAGGCGGATCTCGACCGTACGGATATACTGATGCTACGAACTCTCAGGAACACTCAGGTGGAAAATCAAAAGTCATTGAGGAACAGGGAAATATGACAGTAGAGTAAATACAACAAGTATATTGTAACGATCTGTAAATGCTTTTTACTGTCTCCTGTAAAACTAAAGGATTAAAATTACTTTTCACTTTCCAATAATTTTTACTGGGAAGTTCAAATTATTTTTTCGTTAATTTGACAATTCAGAAAAATTTATTTTTCATATGGCGGTAGTGAATTGAAATACTAGACCAGTTAAGTGTAGCCCCACACAAAACTGGCAATATATTTGCAAAGAATATACTGCCATACAGCCGGGAAATTTCATTTATGGATATTTAATTCTCTGCAACCGGTCTGATGTTAATATGCGCGTACCAAATCATGGGGAAGGCAATGATCCATCCCACATAAATTTTCTCCGCTATCTTCGTTTAGGAAAAGAGTTACTGATTCATCATTCAGAACATTTATTTTTAGATTTCTCAACTTTTAGAGATAGAGGGGTAGCTACATGACGGGAGACCCGGTGCATAGGGTTTAAAGCCTTGTTTCATCTCACTAACATTCATAAACAAAGTTAATCTTCAAAGAAATAACCGAAAGTTTCCATTACCATCGTTATTGTGGGTCGACGGGTGTCTTCATTCGGGGCAGTTGGCTTCATGGTCCTCATCGGCGCACCGGTTGCACGAGCCCAGCTACGCCCCTGGTGACAGTTAAAAATTTCAGCGCTTATCGCATGTTTACAAATCAATTCGAAACCGTCACTATGCGCAATCGACTCGTAGACATCCGACATCCGTTTTCTTGCTGACATGCCAGCCCATAAATACGTTACAACCCTATGTCTATAATTTGGGTGCCACCGATGGCACATAGGTGTTCTCCGTGTAGCGAAATGGCATCGGTACGCGACACTGAAAGTCCTGTTCTCGCTTCCATAGAGCCATTGTGGCTAGGACAACCTCCCATTGATGATTTCCGGGTAGCGGAATGACATTGGTATGTGACAATTAAAGTCCTGCTCTCGCTTCCATAGAGCAACTGTGGCTGGGCATAACTCTGTAGAGACTGAGTAATGTTTTCAAGATTCATGTCTGCTTTGTATTTGGTATCCCAAAAGTCAGTCAAACGTATGTTGCCTCTGACAACCTGTACTAACAAGAAATGTTTGTTTTAAATCGAAAAGCGCACGATGAAAAAGAAGTGAATAAGATAAAGCATTAGTTAACTCTGTCCTGAAAAGGTAATCATTATTTTTAAAATCGTACGGCAACTTACAAACAAATTTATTTTAAGCCTCTCTGTGTATATAAAATCGACACATTATTGTGTTAACTAATATTCCCAGTTTCCGATGCATTTATTAAAAAATTATTTAAAATTATAAACGTTTAAAAAAAGGAAATGACGGATACCTTCAAACATTGGTTATCCAAACGTTTGTAGAAGATAGATAAGAGTACTTGCAAAATAACATCTATATATACAAATGATCCATTTTTTATCATGACTTCACATCAAAAGAGATTTACGTATGCACAATATAAAACGTATTCAAAACCATTGACGAAAGTGTTACAAAGGTTCTGTCGTGATCTTATTGTGCCTTGTTTCCACTCATTAACATTCATAAACAAAGTTAATCTTTAAAAGAAATAACCGAAAGTCGCTACTCACGATACATTCACTAAAATTATAAATATTGACGACAGTGAAATGAACAGCTAACAAAATCCGGATAACGTCAGTTCTTTCACTTCAATTATCGACTACTTTCGCTTCGCCAACAAATCTCTGTTTCTTAACTATTCACGGGCAATAACGTTAATATTTGGGTCTCTTTCTTCCGAAGATGAAATTGCAAAGGATTTCGTCTAGTCGTCGTGGTATGGTTTGCGAACGAGTTCGAAGAAGCGATTAAGATAAAACACTCAAATTCCGGCTGCAAAGTTGGGCGTTTTGAGCGTCCTCGCAAGGGTAAGAGAAGGATCGAACACTGCGCTCGACACTGCGTGATCTCAGCGAATTTCACTCGCCAGCTGTCACTCATTGCTCCGACTCTTCCAGTCTCAATATACCTCGCCAACCAGAAATACGATTCCAAGAATTCTTACAACTCAGATTAGTCAGAGCTCATTATCGCTTTCTCCGAAGCAGCGAAAGGGGAACTACTGAAACAACTTGTCCGTCTGCACACGATTTAAAAAAGGAAAGAATTTACTGCACAGATCAGTTTCTTCGTTGTATATCTCATCTCATAACTTTGTTACCTTTTTTAAATGCAACTTGGATATTATATAAACAATTAGAGAATAAATCTAGTATGTCTCACTACCATTGTATTCAACGATTGTTCGTGTGAGTAGTTCTTTTAACAGAATGTGATTTATGTAGTATGATTTTTAATGTTATACTGTTGGAACTATTGATTGATACTTACGGGCACGTCAACTGCTATGCTCATTGGTCCCGTTAGTGTAGTGAATAAAATTATTTGCCGGGAGGTGGCATCGATGCCTCCCCGCTGGATGGTGCGATCCTACACTGACACACACGTCAGCTTGAGGTGGATTTTATACTTTAATTTAACGCATCGTTGCCGAGCGATTATAATGTGTGCTGCAGCAATCTAATTTGTTTCTCATAATTTGCGAACTTCTATTGTAGTCGTCTTAAATCTGTTAGATACAGCTCTAGGGAGTAATTTTCTATCAGTCTGTAGCATATTTACAGGGTTTTGTATCAATGGTTCCTCATAAATTGCCAAAATACGCCGTCTATCCTTCATGAATTATACCTGTGTATTTTCACATCCTTTTCGATAATTACACATGCATCACGTTTAATAAAATCATAAAAGAGGACAGTGAATCACACACCGATATTTTCATTCTCCTCTCAAATTATAATTTCGCGCCACTTCTGAAATGTTTTCCTCGGCTTTTGCGTAATTGAAGAATTTCTGTCTTGACCATTGATATGTAGCCAGATTTACAGAGAGGTCCAAATCAATTAGCTATTTTCATCTGAAATCACTACGTACATATATCCAGAAGTCCTAAGCTAAAATTGGAAGGTCATTCATACACTATCTGATAAAAATACTCCAATAAATAACAATGGCACTTAATACACAGCGATTTTCAGTTGAGTGATCACTCTTTCTCTTCTGCATACCGCGAGCGGTAGCTCAGTGCATCAACTTATGACACCGCAGCGCCTCTGACCGGGAGGTCCTGTGTTCCAGTCCTGACGGCGGCAGGATTTTCGACACTAGCTTTTCAGCTAGTTTTCTGTGATTTTCCGATCAACACCAGGCGAATGCCGGAGCAGTACCCGAAGAAACCGGCCACGGACCGCGCGTGATCTGTCCTTCCTCTTCCTTGTCCTACCCTCTCCCCTTACACACACATTTACACTAACATGCACTACACTATCACACATTCTAGGAGACCGGTCGGGAGCTTAGAGCTTGTCCCGGCTGGGGCGGTGCCCCGCTGGTGGGAGAGTCCTGGTTAGAGGAACCCCACTAGCCGACGGTAGGTCGGCGCCGGATCTCACCATTCACCGGGGGAAGATCACCGCCATCTCCCGAGAAAAAACATGCACTACACTAACAAAGCTGTTGACGCGCCCGGAAACACAAAAAAATCAAACAATCAATCAATCTTCTGCATGCTGAAGATGCAACCAACTTTCTCTATTTACTTAACGTTCTATTTTATTACAGACTATTAGCAACATAATGGAATGTTCAAATGATATTTGGGAAAATTTTAGGCAGTGACTTAAAAAGACTACAACTTATATTCGAAACCTAGCAGCAATAGTAGAAATATGTCTTAAGTTAAAGAAGTCTATAACCTGACTGAATGTTTTGGTCGCTAAATGGTGGCAGATTACATGTCAGTAGGAACATGTGAAATACTCCTACAATAAATACCAGAAAATTCACGTATCATAAGGAATTATACAATTTACTTGGCCATGTGTCCTTATGTATGATAGATAATCATTAAAAAAATTTCCGTCACTTAACATGAAGAATGGAGAAAGAATTTCTGGCGAATATTTTTGGGTAATCCTAGCGATACATGAGGAAACGTCGATAATTCGCAGCTTAACAGTAAGAAAAGAAGGATAATCCGTCATAATGTAGAACGGAAAAGACAATATTTTCCTCTCAATATAAAATGAGCGATAGAAAGATGAAAGTTTTGTACAATTTGTAACGTTAATAAAACGCCGTCGACCCGAAACTCCGTAAATGTACTACTGCTGGATAAGGAATTACTTGTCAGTCCAGAATCAAACATATTTGAGATGAAAGTTTAGGAATTTATATACTTCGTTATATCGAAATCAGCATTGTGGCCTTTATAACGCATATGCAACTTGCAACACACGTTGGTCTGCAACACGTTAGAATGGTGAATTCCTCGAAATCGATGTGTCTTACGTCCGGAAAACCCGGTTTTCAGGTCGAGCTTTATTTCTAAGACTTCTGCAACATGCGACCTTCTTGGACCTTCTATTACATTATTGGAGGTTTAGTTATTTTCGAGACCGCCACTCCGTAACACAAAGAGTTGGTCAGAAACGAGCAGAATCTGTAAGTATACTATATGACATGAAAGTAACCATTGAAATGAAATAATGCGTAAAAATAATGCGCACAATATACTATTCCGATCAATTTAATCGTATGGGCCAAAGTCTTTCTTTTTCTTCCAAAACGTTTAACAACATTAGAATGTTAACCCACGCATAGTTCTGGGCCGTTTATGATGTAACCCATGGTTTAAGGCACGTCATCTTCCAACATTTCTCTGATTCCCAACAGTTATTGGGCGCTGCCCCTCTGTACCCATTTGTTACCAATGTGAAGTAGCGTGACTTTCTCTACTAAACAATGAATTAGCATATCTCTTAAAAGATAAGTTGCCTTTTGAACTAACTTAGGGTTCGTTAAACCTTTGAGTAAAATATTGATTTACCCCACATTACGTCGCTTATACTCACACGGAAAATTACTACAAAATATTTTAATTTAATACAAATGTGCTACCCCTACTTGCTCACTTTCTTAACACAACATCAGGTACTAAACATTTTCAAATATCCTGTGATTTTTGTTGATGATTGACTAACAAGATTTGTGATGTGCCGTCAGTAGTGGAGTTTGACTTAATTATTTGTATTAACACTTCCCAATTATTCTTTCCTAATACTTAAAAATATACAATAAAATTTCTTCAAATGTTTCACAAGCACCTCATTTATTTGCTAATGTGACGTTAAGTGAGCAGAGAGGACAAGCTTGCGATCCAACGCCGCCAGAACTTGGAGGGAAAGCAGAGGGGCCAATGGCACACACATACATACACGGCTTTTTTTGTAGCATGGACCTACTGCATGTTTTCATCATCATTTTATATGAAATAACATTTATATTAGACTAATAGTCTAATGTTTACAAATTTATATATTTTCCATATACAAAAAACAATAGATTTAATTGTATCGAAAGCTGAATATAAATTCTCCTTCATTCTAATACAAGTGTTAAATTGAATTTTTTTTCACTGTAACTCATTAACTGTGACAATTTTTTACTATAATAATCCTTCTAATAGAGTGGACATTTTCCTTTCAAAATGCTATATCTTCAATTCTTTCTTTAATTTAAAGTACATTCTGTGCCTAATGCATTAGTGCATTAGTGTATTAGCATTAATGCATTAGCAAAGTACATTCTGTGCCTAGTATTTCATCTTTACTTGTTTACAGAAGCAGTTTTAATATTTTCCCCCTAAATACAATTTGCATACACATTTTTAAAACTTGTTCATTTACACTCCAGCCCCCTTTGCGGGCTAATGTGGTCAACGTGTGGGGATACACAAAAACAGTTTTAGCGTGTGTAATTTTAATATACTCCAACACAAAATTATTTTATTAAAAAGAGTTCTGATGGGTATCTATGCAACGTAAAGTATCCTTCTCTGTTTCCTCACTGATATTGCAATTTTGGGTTTTCCTCGCAAACTTTCTGACCATTTGAAATGAGAAAGAAGAAAAGTAACTAATTAAGGAAGATTACATTTACTTATTTGGCAATTATTGTTTACCAAAGATACTGATTATTTTATTATTCGTTCACGAATTTTCATAACAATTATATTTAAGCTCAGGGCTGCATTGAGTCATTACGATATTGTGTCTGCACTTTGTAAGAATCGCATGTCAAACTTCCCTAAACAGTCTAGAGTTGGTCATTTAAATAAAAATCGTTGCAGATGTGTGATTATATTTATACACAATCTGAACAAAAACTGTAAAATGTTCCTGTTAAATACTGTGGGATTAGTGTGAACAGCCCGAAAGTCAACGTCCACATTAACTCCCACCCTCCATTTTGAAGATTTCGTGTCCGTATCACTTTATACTGAAATTAAAAAAAACACGTTTACCATGTGCAGAAGATAACTAAAATATCAAGTTTTCATGTGAAGCACATTTAAAGCCAATATTTTAAGATCAAAACTCTGTACACTTTTTTAATGGAATCTCAACTTTTTCAAATTCAGCCACAAAACCCACTTTCCATCATTACACAACGGCAACCTGCAAACTTGCTCGGCTTAAAGGAGACTGCGAGGGAAATAATTTTCACAGATTACGTGTGTTACCTATGAAATAAACACATTAGTCCATAGTAACCCCCCCCCCCAGTCCACACTAACCCTAACATGGAAGAATTGTAAATGTGACAAGAATTATTCTCAAGACATCTTACAAAAGCAGACCAAAATTTAATCTCCATTTAAAATTTCGACCTGGGGTCACTGTCCTATTTCCTTCTGCCATAACTTTCAGTCAGCACCTGATGGAGAGATGACGTGTAATAACTAATCAAATAATTCGAGAAAAATACCTAGATTATTAAATTACCGCGCAATAATATCTTCCTAACAGCTCAAAGAGCAAGTAATAAAATACCAAACCATGAAACACTTTATGACAGGGAAAGGACAACTCTCGATGTTTCGTGGGCCCACAAACAAATGACACGTCTCCACAAGGGCCGTTCAGTAGGAAAGTGTTTACTTTTGAGCAAACTGTTTATTTTGGGGCCAAAAAGAGTACACTGCTCGAAACACTGTTTATTTTGTGAATTATCTTTACGTCTTGTCTACAATCGCTTAACCCGAAAATGACGGACTATTAAATAAGTTACTTTTCTGTTACACGGGCGACTTTGATTTGAATATTTTTTATTAGTAAGTGTTACTTCCTAAGTACTGGTTCTTTCAATAATCTTAGATGATAAGTTTTCTTTTCACACAAGCTAAGTTTGTCTTAAACGTTAGATTAATATGAATGCAGAAAGAAAAGGACAAACATTTCTGGGATGAATGTGCTTTTAAACATAGCCGGCGGCGCTAGCCGAATTCGTTTACTACGCTCCGTGAAGTCACGAAAGTTAAGCGAATTCGAGACTCGCGGGTTCTTGGTTGGGTGACCGGCCAGGAACCCCGGGATCTAACGTCGTCGAGCCCCTGGCCGAAGGGATAAAAGGCTCTGACTGACTGCGACGTGACGAGACTTGACTTAGTAATTAACGGAGGATTACTCCAAAGAATGCGCTCAACGCCCCTTAAGGGGCTTGGAGACGCGTTGCTTCAAGATGTAGATGCAACAAAAAAAAAAATTCACTCCGCTTAAGACCCATCATAGGTGTTAATTTCATCAAACTACGTTTCCGTCACTTTTACATACATTAAATGATATGTATAGCATTAAGAAACAAATGAAATCATTCATTAAACGCCATGCTCGCTAAATCTTCTTCCTTCTCTGCGTGCCTCTCAAAGCTTTATCCTGAAAAAATTTCCTTCGCGGAAGACAGTTCGCCTGCAGGATTGGACTGAGAAAACGACCGTCCGGCCTTCGTCTGGCGTGCATGAACCTCGGAAGCGGTCAGCCGCAAGATGGCCGCCGGAAGATATGCAAATGGCGCCGAAGGCGGTAGCAGCAACAGCTCCGAGTCATTAGTTGGAGCGTGAGGCGAGGGCTGGGTATGGGAGGGGGGTCGGCGGAGATGGAGGGGGGTGAGTTCCGTTGCGGCGGCGCTGGCGGCGGCGCACGCAAAGGCCAGAGGTTGCGCGATTCGCCGCGGGAGGGCGCGCTAAAGTTAGCGCCGAGTGGAGCGCTGCCGTCGCCGTGGAGGAGCGTTCGCACGTGCGACCGCGCGACTTGGCTAATAAGCGTCCACCCACGCAGGGCCAGCCGGCCGAAGCGGCGCCGGCGGCACGCGATCGCCAGGGCGACGAGCTGGGATATCTTTTTTTTAAACGAATGCCGCTGGTGTCCAGTGATTTACGTAAGGGAAGTTGAAGGAGTCAGTAACTTGAGGGGTACTATGTGGTACGGAAGAATGCCTATACTAGGGCTTTCGTAATGTGGCGCGTGAGGACTTGACTTCACGATGGAATACGGCAAGGCTTTACGCGAGCTTTCTCGGTCGTGTCGCTAGATGCCGCTTGATTTGCAGCACTGCTTGATACGGTCGCGATCGTGAGATATCTGGCGACACGATCGAAAAAGCACAAAAAGCCGTATTCTATCGTAAAGACAAGCCCCTCACGCGCCATGTTTCGAAAACCCAAGTATACGGTAGAGTCGTGGTAAACCGAATATCGCTGATCCGAGATTCAGTGCAATCTGAGATGGCCTGATGTTCGCCAAGTCACCAAACAAGTAAACAAGCTGCAACAATCCAAAGCTGAATCTTGAAGGGTTGGTAACACTGCGGCTTCGAAGGTCACGTGAGTGGTGGTCGGTGTCAGAGCCACATTGTTGTGACCGATTCGTGTTGATGTATGTATGTATCAGTAATTTTAAAACTTTGCACATTCTATTTGACTATGTTATATATTGTAGTTGGAAATTCAGGTATGTATTTTCCTTTTTGTTCGTGTAATCTGAGTTTTTTGTAATACGAGTTACCGTCAGCCCCAATTACCTCGGATTATCGCGACTCTACTGTACTTAGATATTTCCATAATTTAAATGATTGTCATAGTATTAACTAATAATAAGATAATACAAGAGAGAGCGATAAATAAGAGCGAGAGAAAAAAATAATACGCTAAGATTGGGAAAAGTAGAAATGCATCAGCTGTGATGAAGTTTGATATATTACCAATTTGCTCGAAATTATTTTGGCGTTGTCATTGCTCTAAAGGTCGACCATTTCTGTGGCGACGATCGAGAAGCAAGAGGCGGCGCCTCCCCACTCATTGGAGAACTAGAAAGAGACTCTCCATACCATTTGGCGACGGTCCTATGTATTCATCACATCTCGGTGCCTCCTAGTTCCTTTTCTCGAAACCATATTGGTTACACGAGCTGCGCTGTTCCGTGGAAAAACGTCGTACTATCGCAGATACAGACTCATCATCCACAATGAAGTTAGCGCGTTGGACGCGAAGTCTGGTAGGTAACCAAGATAGTGGTATCTGAAGTCACAAGATTCAGCCGAGAGGGAGGGGATAATGTTCCAAAAAGCGCAGGAAGTTCTCAAATGGACAAAAATTGGTATAACAAACCATGCCATGTTCAACATTTTAAAATTTAAACACTTTAGTACATTAGAAAAAACTTAAAATAAAATAAAATATACAAAAGTGTAAATATACAATAATGTTTGAAACACACTTTTTACGAAAACAAAATTTCTAAAACTACAGTCTCATTTTGAAGAATGGTTTCAAGAACTATTTGCAAGATTCCTTTCCAATGAATCCGCAGTTTCAAATTTAGAGAACTTGTGTCGCAGTGGACATTGCGTGAGACATGTTCGCTCAGCAGCGCGTGCTTTGCAAGGCGTCTGGGGGAGGCCGAGAATAGCGGCGTCGCTGTCGAGGCGGTGTGAAGGTGTGGGCGACGCGACGCGGGGGTGGAGGGGGTGGGGTTTCCTTGGAAGGGAATGTCCGCGTGAAGCGACAAGCGATTTATGTCGTGCTCTAGAGTAGGGTCTAGAGAATCATGAATACAAAGTGCTCACTGGACTGTCGTCTGCAAATTGTTGAGATAAAGGTTTCTTCCAAATAACACGATGTAAAGAAATCCGGATTGCACGAAAGAGGCTATTTTAGCGACACCTGACTTTAAATAAAAGAATCCCAAATTCATCAGTAAAATGCCAGGGCCCCATATATTTATTCTCAGAAATTGTTGCAGATTACAAGACATATACACACAAATTATATCACTAGAACGTTCTTTCTGTAGAAATATGAAAAATCTGAACTGTTGTCATTTTTGTGTTTTTCACGAGAAAATTCTTTAAAAATTCCACCATACGTAGGTCTTTAAGTAAACGTTCAAACTCGTTTCTTGTCCGAAAATATTTCACTTTGTCTCACAGCATGCGTCTAAACGTACAAAGTAGAAATGAAAACAGACTGCAATCGGCCGCAAATCGTGTGTGAGCTGCACGGTTTTGCGTTTACGTAATCGAGCTAAGCTGAAGTCGGAGAGAGTCTCGAAATTTACATCACGCGACAGGTAAATCGTTTACAAGTCCACAACAGAAAGGGTTAGACTATTGATTCATGCGTCGTGTTATAAATCTTGAAGTAATTTATAAGTTTAACAAAGCCAAAACAATTTAAAATAGGAAAGTGAAAAGTTGTAGTGAGTGGAAATTTTAAAAAACGTTAAAAAATTGCCTATCTCCAACAATGCGGTTCATGTATTGAAACAATAAGTATCAGGAGAAGAGGGACAATACAAGATCGCTTGATCAGGGTTTTCTGAAACCAAACAAGCTTTATAAATCAATAGAACACATGAGGCGCCTATGAGGGCGCCGTGCAGTTGAAGCTGCGCGCGCTGTTGCGTTACTGATCTTGATCCTTGCGGCTGTTATTGGCTTGGTTGAACAAATGTTTTGTTTTTATGGATTTCAGGTTCCAGTCAAGTGTAAACACTTAAAATATACAGCTTGTCGAGATGCTGAAGTAACCTTTTATTTGATTAGAAAAGAAATAATCGCGAAGACGTCACAAAACATGTAAATAATACTATCGTCCACAATTTAGCTTGTGGAAAATGTAAGAAGTACTGCATGTAGTGCTTATTCATTGAATATGTAAAGAAATACACGAAGGGGTAAATGGTCGTTTGAGATGCTGTAATATTGATTCAAACGTAATAGCTCGTAGTTCAGTCGTCAAACGTATATTTGAATTAGAAATCAACACTTCAATTTCTGTTTTTCCAAGAAACACAGTTCTGTTGAAAGACAGTATGTCGACGGTTTGTCAGACGGGGAGTCTGACAAACATTTTCCTTCCTCTTGAACCCACTGTAGACAGCTGTGTCCAGGCCATAAAATTTCCAGCGGCCTGTTCATTCATCGCCCGGGTGCCGTAGGATGATGGCGTGGGGCAACTGCCTGGAGTCACATTTAGCTGCCACAGCTGCATTGCAAAGTCCTGTAAGCGCTCTCTTGGCGCGGCGCTGACGATTTTGGACAAACGCTTCGAAGGTTGACAGGCGAGGGAGAGCGCGAGACATTCCTTCTTGTTAATTTTATTCGCGTTCGAGAAATGTACTATATATGTAATACCAGAAGCTTGAACAATTTTGTTTCTATAAAACTTTTTTTTCATGCACGAGTCTTGTAAATGAGTCGTAGTACCTGATAGTGCTATTCTCTCGTTCAAAATATCCAACACCTAATAGCTTTGTAGCTTGCCTTCACACACTCTCGTGGAAATGCTCAGATACACAGACATGGAAAATAATTGAGGAAATATAGTACAAGACTCTATGAGCATCCCATTAAAGAAACTGAAGAACTTGACTTATAATTAATATTTTATTGCAATAATTTTGGGTTAACTGACTTATGTCATTATCATGTCCTAATAACCAATTTTCATTTAGCGTTTGAAAATATTTGAAGATATATTACTTTTTAATGTGTATAATTCAATACAAACGTACTTTTCTAAAACTTTTTATGTTTCATCACTTACTTAGGTTTAACTACCTTAGGAATAGTGTCCTAAGGATTCGCTTTATGCCTAAAAGGCAGTAATTACAGGAACTCGCAGCATTTCTGTCTTGTCGGCCTGTGTCGAGAATGTTCTACATAGATATGGCAAAAAGTAACAATCCATTAGCCACGAAATAGTTATTGATCACATTTGTAAGTGCTTTAAAACTCCTCCTCGGAAAAAAGCGTATTAGACATTACACACACATACGCCAAAACACATAGTTTGTTTTATAATTACCTTAGAATGTTCTCGAAGGATATGAAAAAATGGCCAGTTCCTCACTAGAAAATCGAGACGCGACGAATGACACCTCATTTGTCTCGATTGGTGGACGGAAAGGCGTCTAACCGTGAGTGATGGATAGACGGACAGAGGACAAACGGACAGGTGGACGCAAGTTACTCGATTACGAAAACTTATTTAATGACAGCTGATTCCTCTAAGATCGTGATTAAAAATAAATTACTTTCTACAGCCATTCAATGAAAACACAGTAAGATATTTTTGTTTTATGATCTTACTAATTTCGGTTCCATCAGATATATCTTCTTTCCCCAAAATGAACTTCCTCTAAAATACCATTTATGTCGCTTGATTAGGATGTGCTTTCTGTAGGTCGCCAACGAACCTCATTTTAATTTGCGTTAGGTTCTGCACGGCCACCTATTCTTAGACACGAGCATTTGGAAACGCACGCAGTGAAAGCGCCGTTGTCGCTTGTGTCTAAAAGAGCAATGTTGGGGGGGGGGGCGCCGAGTCCGTCCCGGGGTCGAAGGCGGCTCTGCGACAGCATGGGAGGGGGAGGGGGGCGCAAGGTCAGGGCGGCCGCGCATGCGCGCGCCAGGCCTACGCGTCCCCAGGGGGGGGGCTCGTGTGACTACCGTTTCAATATCACGAACCCAATAAGAAGGTTAAATAATAAATTTTAAATTTATTATTAAATAAATAATTTATTTAATTAAATTTTAATAATTTTTAAATAATAAATTGTTATATTGATCTTCACCTCGTTTTGTAAATATTTGTGACGATTGTTGCTTTTCTTGTGTATTGGCATATCGTGTCAACTAGTTGCCCTTACATATATAAGCCCTGAAACAGTCCAAATAAATGGCCTAAATGTTGGCACTTCAAAACACTTTTATTGACCTACACTCACGATTCTCCGCATATAGTTAAATTATAAAGTATACAGTTATGAAACTGGAGATCAGTGGCGGCTCGTAGGTATTCGCACGTTCGCATGTGCGCACTCAAACAATTGCGATGCAATTATTCTTAAACATTTCTTAACAAGAGGGGAATACAAGTCCTCTCAGAGCGTTTCCTAAACACGGTATTTCAAAACACGCGCCGTTCAGAAGCTGCGGTTGACAGTCCGCCGCCAATGCCCTTCGTGACAGCCAGCTAGAGCACACTCGGAAAATGCGAACGAGCCGAGTGTGTCGGTGGGTCCTGCGGAGATGGAGGAGAAAGAGGGGGAACAATGGTCGCTTCTGGGCGGTTGGAGCAGACTCCGGACAGTGCGGATAATTCTGCGCAGACGCAGTGGCGACCTCGGGAAGTGCCTTGACATGTCGTGAAGATATAACACTCGGCTAGCAGAAGTTTTTAAGAGAAGTGTGACATTGAACGAAGAAAGTGCGAGATATCTCTCCACTTACATAAGCTCTCATCCCTTCCAAAGCAATTCTTCGGTAGCGCGCGAAACGCAAACACATTGCTGTGCAGTGTTGCATTCATAAGTATTGTGATAATCGAATGTTATTTTAAAGCGAGTTGCAATTACAAATCCATCCCGAAGCCTGTGAAAATCAAAATGTATTGTGTAAACGTATGTAGTAAGCTACTTTTTAATACGTTTTGAAAAACCGAAGTTAGAGTGTTTGTTTTTCTGTGAAGTATGTTTGTACAACTGACAATGAATAACGTCGAAAATATTAAAATGACATCAATGGAAAAGTCACACAAAAAATTGCTGATAAGAAACAGCATTTACTGAAGCGACACAGCCTTTGTGTTTCGTCAAACAGTGTTGACGGCATACTATCCAGAGTTTTTGAGTATTGGGTATAGAAACTTGTTTTTTAACCTTAAATTTGTTCAGCGAGTTTATGGAAAATATAGCAAAAGTGCGAGTAAAAACGTTTCGAATCAATGTGTTTCTTGACATCATTTGAAAAACCGTTCTGGAAGTGCCGAATCATGCGGTAACACGACGCAAGTTGTGAATATTTCGGAGAGGTCCTTGCCGAGCGAAGTCGAAGTGGGTGTAATGAAAAGAAATGCGACCAACCCTCATTGCTGATAAAAGAAACTATTCAACATGTTATCAAACTTCATAAGATGCTTTGTTTTGTCATTATTTATGTTAATGAATATACGTATATGTTTGTAATGTATTCCTGTATGAATGGGCATGTGTGTGTGTGTGTGTGTGTGTGAGAGAGAGAGAGAGAGAGAGAGAGAGAGAGGGGTGGGAGGAAGGGAGAGAGAAGAGAGGCGTTGCACACCCTAATAGTATGACCACGAGCCGCCACTGCTGGAGGCAGAAAATTTATACATATGTTAATCAATTATAGAACTGGTAGATAGTCTATATCACCTATCCGTAGCGTAAAAGGAACACTAACATATCATGGGACATAAGCCCTGAGGGACGTGCGTTAAAATTAGCTTCCTTTACCTAACGGGCTACGGACGTCAAACGCTAGTTAACGTGCGTTTCAGATTGACGCACGTTATCTATTAAAAATATTGCAGTGCAATGGAAATTTGGATCGAATAGTCGCGGAATAGAAGTGACCGTGTCATAGAACTTATCAAATTATGAAAATAAATTAAAAATAGTATGGATGGAAAAAATGTGTGTTTTTTACTCCTCATTCCCATCGAAAACCGATGTAGAAAAAATCCATCACAGTCTTCTTGCAATCGCCCGAAGCGTTTGTAGAATTCAGCATGCAAATATCGTTTATTATTTTTCAGATGAAACCATCACCTTCATTTTCCACGTTTTAATTAACTTAGCTTGTATATAACCTACAATTAAGGGAAACGAGGATAAGAATACGCATCTATCGAATTTTTCAATATAAAAATGAGGCTTGAATAGCCAGAGCCTTGAACATTTCCTGGAACAGTTTATGAACTTAAAAAGATGGGCACAAAAAGTTAAAATCATAATTTCATTTAAAAAATTTAACAACAACCGGATGGAAAATTGGGAAATGCGTACTCTTACTCTACATGACGAGTCAGAGAACGCAGAACGGGAAATTTAACAGTAGTCTCATACAAAAGCTCCAGTTTCTTCGTAAGTGGAACTTTCCTCATGCCACCACTCCTTACGTATTCCACACTGGATTCAATCTTCATCACATGATAGTTTGCAGGCTGGGTATATTATCTCGTCATGGTTTGCCAAACTTGTTGAGGGAATCAGAATTTCATTATTCAAAAAGTTTTGTTTTTGCTTTCAAGGATTTTCCGTTTACTTCTTTATTGACCTTTTTTCCCTTTAATTCCCACTGTTTCTTTTCTTTCTCCTGTAACAAAGTTTTGAATGGATAAATATCGTGATCTCAAATTTTTTAGATATTTTACTTGTAGCTCCTTGTTTCTCGTGTCTAGGAAATGGTACGGTTGACTGCTTACGAACATTTATCTGAGAAGAGAAAGGTGAGACTTCACTTTCTGAGACTTCACTTTCACGTTGTACTGCAATTGTGCAGTCGTTATCCAAAGGTTTGAAAGTTACTAGTGAAGGAGAATAGCAATCCTCACTAAAAACGTCAGGATTGCATGACCAAATACCTGTAACTCAGAACGCTTTTTATGCGATTTCAACGCTTTATTTGAATATCTTCTTCAAATTACAGAGCGGGTAAGAGTACGTATATCAGATCCTGGGCGTACCCTTAGGCGCCAATGTATACTTCTTAATGCGTCTATACCTTTCATGATTGTTTACTGTTTACTGACGGTCACCACAATCCTATGAGGATAATGCACGTCCTGACGTATCATGTGTACCCTTGAAATAAAATCTCGTACTTTTAACGCACGTTGACGATGTCTATGACGTGCCGCTAGTGTCCCTTAGGGCGCAGTTCACTATTCGTGTCCAAGTAGTACGTAACGAGGCTTCCACCTTCCACTTCCGCCATTATATAAAACCTAGAAACTGAGTGACGCATATACCAAAGAGTTTTGTACCAAAATACTTAGTAAAATAAAACGCAAACATTATTATTTTAAAGCAGATGCCTATTCTTTAGCTAATTGTCAGTCCTAACGCCATTATATTTCTTGCAAATCCAACATCTTCACACTCAAACTAACACTCATCGCATGGTTATTATCACAGTTTCGTGCTTTGTGCACAATACTTTTCTTGAAGAAATTGCAAAGCTACCTCTTTACTAAAAACAAAGCACAAACAAATGTACGATATTAAAAGGGACCATTATTAAAAACTTGAACTTACGAAATGTCGGTTATTGAACCTATGGAATACCAGTCACTCAAATCGCGAAATGTCCTCGTTTACGAGTTTGCGGCTGTCATTTTCCGCTTCTATTCTCCTCGCGGCGTAGGGAATCGATTAGTGAACCAGGCCACGTTAAGGTATAAGACGATACACGTTGAGGTATAAGAAAATAAATTATACGCATCTCCTAAACAAAAATTCAAATCTTGTGCTTTAAGAATAGGGAAAATTAATGAGTTATTTGAAACTTGGGAAAAGCAAATAAATTCCACTTGATTTCCATTCTGAAAAGAACAGCGTTCAATTGAGGAGCATTTTTCAAAAGTCGAAAAATGCAAAAGAAATCCAGTACAGGTTATACATCTTTTGGTTTGGGCATCTTTTAGCCCGTTTGTCTTCCCTCAAATGGGGTTTTATCAAATGTCGACAAATTCTATAGAAAACTATAGCTTTACTATTTTAAAATCACAATATTTTTGCAAAAAACCCATATCAATGGATTCTCAATATACGTTTTATGAAAAACAATCTTTTGCACTTATGGAGTTTTGCTCCTCAATTTGAAACAAGCATCCCGCTCTTTCTAAGACAATGTCAATTTAATGTCAACGTTTTAAAGTATAATATTGCACTATAACTAAATCTGTCACATACTATACAGAGACCATACAAATATATAACCTTATGACGACCTCAATCCTTTAACATTGCTGCAAACATTACAACTGTAGTAATTAAAAATAACAGTAATATTTAAAAAATAAAATGTATTCATTTTCCTGAAAAATAAACGAGCAAGAACAATAAATTTACGCTTTTAATTGTTGCTTGAAATTGGTCTTCAATTAAGTTTACAATTTTGGTATAAAATCTTGAAGTTTCAACAAAATGTTCTTTATCTTCGACACACTTTCATGATAACACTTTCGCAGTTGAGCGTAGTGACTCGAAAGGGTTCGAATCTATTAGCCGTTAATGATAACGCACGAGTGAAAGACGTATTGTACCAAACTCGGAATGGTAAAGAAGAGAGTAACTTTGCCAGAAAAATACTCAATAGCACATGACTCAAGAGTTTTAGATACACCTTCGGGAGCTGTTGCCATGTGATCGGGTGACATTATTTATGTGTGGGGTGTGCGTTGATGGTCGGTCAAAACCGTCTTCGCAGCAGCGAAGGAAGGCCAGGTGCATCCCCAGAAGGACGACAGCGAGGCCTAGTGCCTGGAACGAGCGCTTGCCACGCAAAGGGGCCCCATTCGACTCGCCGAGCGCTGGGTTGGCTCAATTTCACTAGGCGAGATAGTTTCAAAAGTACACAGTAGTTACAGGACGTTTATCGAGGAAGATACTTACGTTTCTGGGATGTGAGTTGACGACCAGAGATAGACTGTTTCCAGCTGCGGTTGTACAAAAAGAGGGCGTTTCGGTTCAAGGGCTCTGGTGCCACTTTCCACTTTCTGGCTTGACTTACTCGTACCTGTATTTTTCTTCAGTTCATAAGTCGTCAGGTCATATACATCTGCATTAAAGAACATACAAGTCTAACGATGATTACATGGCATTAAGTAGATCAATATTGAATTCGAATATTACTTTCTCTCCGTCATTAATGACAATAAACAGAAAAAGAACTAGAAATGTAATTTCAAGAAAGGACTAACGATCCTTCACGGTGAGTAATCGCAGGAAAAATGAGACCTTCATTTAACATCTATATGAGCATTCTTTCCCTCTCTCTCGCTCTCTCCCTCTCGCTCTCTCCCTCTCGCTCGCTCTCTCCCTCTCGCTCGCTCTCTCCCTCTCGCTCTCTCTCTCCCTCTCCTCTCGCCTCTCTCTCTCCTCTCCCTCCCTCTCCTCCTCGCTCTCTCCTCTCCCTCTCCTCGCCCTCCTCCTCTCTCTCCCTCTCGCTCTCTCTCCTCCGTCTCTCTCTCCTCTCGCTCTCTCTCCTCGCTTCTCCTCCTCTCCCTCCGCTCTCTCCTCTCCTTCCTCGCTCTCTCTCGCTCTCGCTCTCCTCTGCCTCTGCTCTCCCTCGCTCTCTCGCTCTCTCGCTCGCTCTCTTCTCCCGCTCTCTCGCTCTCCGTTCTCGCTCTTCGCTCGCTCTCTCGCTCTGCCTCTCTCACTCGCTCTCTCTCGCCTCTCTCTCTCGCTCTCTGCTCTCGCCCTCGCCTTCGCTCGCCTCTCGCCTGCCTCTCTCGCCTCCTCTCTCGCTCTCTGCCTGCCCTCTCGCCTCGCTCCTCTCGCCTCGCCCTCGCCTCGCTCCTCTCGCTTCGCTCCTCTCTCGCTGCTCCTCTCGCCTGCTCCTCTCGCTGCCCTCTCGCCTGCCCTCTCGCCTCGCCCTCTCGCTCGCCCTCCGCTCTGCCCTCTCGCCTGCCCTCTCGCCTCGCTCCTCTCGCCTGCTCCTCTCGCCTCGCCCTCTCGCCTCGCCTCGCTCGCCCTGCTGCCTCGCCTCGCCTCGCTCCTCTCGCCTGCCTCGTCCCTCCTCGCTCTCGCTCCTCCGCCTCGCTCCTCTTCGCCTCCCCTCTTCGCCTCGCCCTCCGTTCCGTCTCGCCTCGCCCTCTCGCCTCGCTCCTCTCGCTCGCCCTCTCGCTCTGCTCCCTCCGCTCCCTCTCGCCCCTCTCGCTCGCTCCTCTCTCTCGCCTCGCCCTCTCGGTCTCGCTCCTCTCGCCTCGCTCCTCTCCTCTCGCCTCGCTCCTCTCGCCTCGCTCCTCTCGCCTCGCCCTCTCGCCTCGCCCTCTCGCTCCCTCTCGCTCTTCCTCTCTCTCGCTCGCTCTCTCGCTCGCCCGCTGTCTCTCTCCTCCCTCTCTCTCCCTCCCTCTCTCTCTTCCTCCCTCTCTCTCTTCCTCCCTCTCTCTCTTCCTCCCTCTCTCTCACTCCCTTTCCATCTATCCCTCTCTCTTCCTTCC
The DNA here is from genome assembly GCA_964035755.1 of Teleogryllus oceanicus. Classification (NCBI taxonomy): domain Eukaryota; kingdom Metazoa; phylum Arthropoda; class Insecta; order Orthoptera; family Gryllidae; genus Teleogryllus; species Teleogryllus oceanicus. The sequence continues at coordinate 157,626,429 of CAXIVR010000003.1, read as the reverse complement.
TCAGTGTTTCTCTCCCTTTCAATACGTACAATTTTCGAGTGCATGAATTGTGGAAATAATAAAATTAGTGATTTTTCTTCACTCTTCCAAAACTGCTACAGGAAAACTGAAATTTTCCAAGTTTTGAATTATTCCAAACAAAATACCAACTAAAAATATATCGCTATTAAATAAAGTGAATTAAAGAAAAATTAGAAAAATCAGGCTGTAATATGTAATAGTAACCATGAGTTGCTGTTGCGAAACACTTTATGATTACTTGTATATTAGAAGGGACGTTTTCTGTGGACTCTATGATTTCTCTTCCACCACTGCAACTTCACTTGTTCACTAATGAACTGCCATAGAATTCAACAACCGTTATTTCTTTTGATAAACATAAAATCACTTCTGAAAATTATCCGTTTGAATCTATTTAAAAAAATGAAATTGAAGGCGCATTTTATTAATTACAAATTCGTGTTTAGAAATTTAATTTCCAACATAAGTTAATTCTTGTTTAGATTATGCAATAATTACAATTATTGGATTTCGAAATTAATCTGAGGCAACCGATGAAATAGCACAAGAACTTTTTTTAGTAGCACGCACACTGTTAATTTTTACATACAGACTAATTCAGAAGACTGGTCTGCAGGTAAAATTTGATAGTTTACTAACTCAAAAATAGGTCACGTCGTGTCTGGTAACGAAATTCACGTGCGTCTAGTCTCCTGTTTGGCATCGACAGCACCAACAACACATAGCACAACCTCGGCTCGAAGGGTCGCAGGTTCGAATCCCACCTCGGGCATGGATGTTAGTGTGTGTTTGTATTGTTCTGACGTGTTCTCCATTCAGTTTAAAACTCACAGTGGTCGTTGTATGACCAAAGACGTTGAAAAGCGACCTTAGAAAACGCATAGCCAGCTCCGCTGCATTGGCAGTGGCAGGCGATCCATCACCCGCGTGGTGAAGCGGCCTTGACGCCGTTTTCCCGCCGCGCTGCACCGCCGACATCCGCAGGCGCCGGCCACGTGCAAGAAACTAATCCAATCTATCTGCAGCGTACTATTATCCAGAAGGCGTGTTGGCCTTCGATATGTCTAAACCAGGGAAGGCAAACTTTTTCTGAATAGGAGGCAACATATTTGGTTTATTTCTTTGAAATTTCCAGTGTGCCGCCTCTTCATGCCTTTTAAAAGTCATGAAACCGTTTTTATGTAAATTTAATATAATAATATATTTTTTATTTTAAGTTGTAATGATTCCGCATAATTAGTTGCACACTACTTGCTTAGGCGTAATTCTCAGAGTAATGAAACACGATAATAAAGTTACTAATGCACATTTAAGTAAATAAAAATAACATTTTTCAGCATTTTCCCAATTCTACACATAGTACTCTACACGTAGTTTAAAATGTGTTCAGTAATATGAATGCAGAACTATGATCAGTACCAAGCCTATTTCTTACAGTCAAGTTTACCCAGTTCGTGGCCGAAAAGAGTTGCTTGCAGGAGTGTAAAGAGGAAAGTACAAATATTGTAGCGAAAAAACACGTTAATTCATTTTTTCACGGGGCGTGTTTGTATGATGCGAGATGGCACAAGTTTCATAGGCTTGCCATCCCTGATTAAGACCGTTCAACATGTATAAGAGCTTAGAAATACATTTCTGTATCGTTACATATTTCAATACGTCCAGTTGCATCCATTCAAGATAAGTGTAGACTTAAGGTGTCATTCAACCTTTTTGCTTTTCAGCTTATTCTTATGTGGAAAACAATAAAAATAATTTAAAATAAATACATATTCTCTTAACAATTTCTCGTAACAAATATCATTGGTCCTTCTCGTCCGTCTGTCCACGAGTATTCCACAGGTTAACTAGCTGTAGCTTGCGTTTGCAAGACAGTAAAGACAGTAAAGTTCAGGTTTTCATTCTTTCCAGTAAGTATTCTGTAATTATTGAAAATACAGATGTGCGCAACTGTTCTTATCCGTTGTTTCTTCCTACTTTCTTACTTTGTTTTCCTTTTCCTTAGTGTCAAGAGAGAGGCTGGCAACATCGCCATTGAGCCGAGAAGAGGCAACACAACACAATCGTTAGTGCTTTCTTCTTATTTGTTAAAAAAAACATGCGTGACTTTTTGCTTCTACGCAAATATATTTATAGTACGAATGTGTAGGCTATAGCAACCTGCTTGCACTAGTTGTTTTTCCCAAATTTGAACCGTCGCTGTTCGCTTTGAAGAGTGCCATCACATGCAACTTAATTAGCCCAACTCTATTTGACGATCCCGAACTAAGGCCCTTCAATTAACAAAAGGCGATAGATGCCATTGCAACTAATTTGATGATGAACCGAACTGATGAAGGTATTGGTCGAAGACAATTTAAATGTGCAATAAAATTGTTAAAAAAGACGTCCACCAGTAAACCTGGCTGACATACTGTAGTAGAACACAAAAACTTAGCTCATAATTTTAGGGTAATTATAGGCTAATTAAATGCCGTATTCCCAAATTTTAGGCACTTGAAGTTTTCTTAAAAATCAATGTTCAGCCAGCTTCAGAATAAATCCCGCTGACAAAAAATCAAAAATTAAAGTTAGAACAAAACTACTAATAAATAATAATATTTACCATTGTAAAAAATAGTAACAAATTGCAATACCATTCAACTCCTAATAATTTTTAAATTGATATAAAATAAAAAATTAAAGTTAGAACAAATACACATATAGACGAATTAAGACTCATTATATGCTCACCGAAATTAATAAGATTATTAATAATTATTATATATTATTGTAAAAATATATAATAAGTAATAATAAGTTGCAACACCATTCGACTCGAGGCACATCATTCAACTCGTAATTATTTTTCAACGAACGAGCAGAACATTACTTTTAACATACTATTCATAACATTACGTACTATTTGTCGATATATCCTTGAAGTAAGTGCTCGTCAACTTCAGGTAAAAATGTCTCAAATATACAACCCAACCGGGCAAGTAGGCTCTGTGGCACACCATTCAAATCGAAATAACTAGCAAGCGGAGTACAGTTTCCATTCAACTTATTATGCTTATAATCAGGCGCGGCTCGTCATTAAAGGCTGTAAGGCGGAGCCTCTTCTAAAGAAATCGCCGCCCAAAAGAAATTTAACAATATATTTAAAAATGTATTTATTTATTAATAATTGATTTCCGAGTTAATGTAACAATCATATCAATATTTTTTTAGTCAGTTTCTTAACGGTCGTTCGTAACGCATTTGAAGCTGTTGACAGGGAAGAGAAACGCGTTAGGCTCCCACTTCATTCTGCCATAAGGCCTGTGTAAAACGAGCAGGCGTGACGTCATGCATTTACTGCACAGGCTTACCGGCGGACGAAGGCTGCAGCCAGGCAGCCTTCAAGGGTGGGGCGTATGGTCTGAAGAAGGGCGTGCTCGCTAGATAGCATTACTATGCAGCTCAGCGAGTAGCTTTGAGCATCAACTAGTTTTCTCAATATGCGGTAGGAGCGCTACTCCCTTAAGTCTGTATTAGAAGACATTATATAGAAATATAATCCAGGCAATGCAATACAATGTAATGCAATGCATTTGCAGCCTTCCCAATTTAGAAAGGCAAAAGCCGAGACTGCATATGACTATATGTTATTTTTATACACATATCTTGAGTTTATACACAACTTTCGCAAACATGTTGAAAAATACAACCGAACCGATCAAGTACGTACATCCCCATGGCAATCAGAGCTTAATATTTTTTATACTAGTCAGCAGAACATCTTTTTATTTTAATATATTATAGGTATTATCATGTATAAATTGTTAATTTAACCCCTGAATTAAGTGCTCGTTAACTTTAGCATGAAATTTTGTCACAATACAATTAAATCGATTAAGTACGCATTTCCTGCCGGCATTCAGAGCCTAATAATTTTAAACTAGACAGCAGAACACAGGTTTATTTTAACATATTATACGTATTATTATGTACTATTTGTTGATGTAGACCTTCAATGAAGTGCCCGACAACTTCAGAAAAAAACAACTGTTGAAACAACACAATCCAACCGAACAAGAATGCACTTCCTCAGGGAATTCGGAGCCTAATAATTTTAATACTTGACAACAGAACACAGTTCTCTTTTAACAAATTATACGTATTATTATGTACTATTTGTTGATATAGCCCTTGAATTAAGTGCTCGTCAACTTTAGAAAAAATATTGCAACAATACAAAGTGGATCAAGTACAAACTTCCAAACGGTAATGAGAGTCTAATAATTTTTAAACTAGATGGCAGAACACAGTTTTCTATCAGTGTATTATACGTATTATTATTTGTTAATATAGCCGATTCAAAGTTGTTAGTGACTGCCGCTCACTACCAGGCAATTGACTTCACATCCAATCATTTGACCCGATTGCTTTCGATCTGAAGTGAAAAGCTAGCAAAGCATGATTATCGAATGAATTCACGCGGGTCCTTACGTCGATTTAAGCAAAGAAGTCATCTGTTCATGAAATGAAATGTGGAAGCCTGTTCATGACAATGCGCAGAAGTAGTATAAAAAATAAATTTCGTTTTTATTCACAGGCTACATTTTCCGCAAAACCAAATATTTCCCTGCTCATATTTAAAAATTAGTTACGTACCGCTATTTAAATACAGTTAGAGAATTATACTGCGACGGAGGTGTCTTCGACCGCACGTTGGGTGAGCCAGATTTATCGTAAATTTGCTCCCCTCTTACCTGAGTCAAGGTGCCGGCTAGCTCAGGAGGCGGTGAGAGCCTGATATAGGGGTTGTGGATGGATGTAGCTACTTTTCGAAATGAGAAAAAGAGCTTATAAAAGAACATAAAATTTAATAAAAAAAAAAGAAATTAGAATAGAGAAGAGAAAAGACAAAATTTTATAAATTAAGATTGCAGAAAATAAAAAATTGAGATGAACATTAATTAGGAAGAGGCCAATGCGCGGCCAACGCTTCCTGAGAATTTTTCCAATTTTAATCAAACAAGAGTCTTTGTTACTAATATTGCCTGTGGGGCGTTGATGAAGGCCGTGGCTCGGAGCTTCATTGACATCACCATTTTGTAGCAGACAGACTCTCTGCCAGCAGAAGATTCACTTTCTTCGGCTATGGTTCCTTTTCGTCCGGAGGGTGAGGTCAGGGCGCTCCCCTGAGTTGGCCGGATCCCTTTGCTGGCGGAGGCCGTGGGTCGCCGTCCGCCCTTCAACTTGAGAGCCGTGACGTAACGAGGCCGCGACAGCTCAGCTTCCAGTTGTGACACGGCCCGCGTGATATTTATCGGTTAATAATATTCCCGATTTAATCCAAATTATGCCACGTAATTTTGAAAAAGTGCAATACTAGTGCGACCGGGTAGAGAGAATAATTACATCGGCGCATAGCAGAGTTTTCGAAGGTTAATGAGACGAACTCTACTAAAAATCAAATTAAGAACAAACTCAAAACTTTGTGGACAACAGTCCCAAACAAGATACTTGGGCACTCGCCCGTCTCTCTCTATTCCATTATCTTCGTGGGCAACATCCCGACCGATTCTCTGTCGAGCACCCGCCCGAACGCATCTGATGCCCGAGAGCGTCTCTTGTGACCGGCGCTAGCGAGCTTGCCCCAGGCCTGTGTTCTCCCCTCTTCTTACCCAAAAGATCTAGAAGGATCTGTTAAAATTTTGAAAAAGGTTGTGTGATTGGCCAGGGCTTCCTACGCCTTACTAAATTTTCCGCCAATCGGTCAGGACGTCTTATAGTTAACCTGCGTGGAAAAGTGGGGAAATTTTCAACCAGCGAGTTTGTTGTGATTGTTGAATAAATACATTAACTCTGTACTTGTACAGCACTTGGTGTAAATAAACTTACTGGGTAGGCCGCGACGTTCTTCGAAATCATTAGGGAGGCTGCGGCCGTAGGGGTGAGTTAGCTAAACAAACCCCTCCCTCTTCTGGGTGCCGCTGACCGGGAGGTCCTAGGTTCGAGTCCTGACTGCGGCAGGATTTTCGACACTAACTTTTCAGCTAGGTCGAATTCAGTCGCTGTCTGAAGGAGAATTCTAGCGGTCGACTGCTCTGATGAGTAGTTTTCTGTGGTTTCTCCGATCAACACCAGGCGAATGCCGGAGCAGTACCCTAACAAACGGGTCACGGACCGCGCGCGATCTGTCCTTCCCCTTCCGTGTCCTATCCTCTCCCCTAATGTAAATCTGTAACACACTTACACTAACATGCACTGCACTACCACATAATCCGGGAGACCGGTCGGGACCATAGAGGTTGTCCTGGCTGGGGCGGTGCCCCGCTGGTGAGAGAGTCCTGGTTAGGGGGAAACCCCACTAGCCGACGGTAGGTCGGCGCCGGATCTCGCCATCCAGCGGGGGAAGATCACCACTATCTCCCGAGAAAAAATGTGCTCCACACTAACGGGACTAATGACCAAAGCAGTTGACGCGCCCGAAAATATCAAATCATTTCTGGGCGCCGCCGTGGCGCAGAAAGTCGCAGCTGCGCGTAGCTAATTGACCCTTCGCCCAGGAACCGGCGCCAACATTCTCGAACACGTATTTTTCAACGCAGATTTTAATAGGCATGTATACCTGTTTACATATGAGATAATCGGTATCGTCACAACACTAATTGCTCGGTTACCTAAACGGAGAGTTTAGTGAATATGTACAATTTTTCTAGCATTCTATATAGTGCAGAGTATTAGAGCTGTCGTCTAATGGTGAGATTCAAAAATTCTTTGAGAACCTCTGGAATTGTATTTCAACGCCGTACAATTCATTTTAAAAATTATTTGTTATGCGAATTGTATTATTTCCTTAAAAAAATCTAATTTACTCAAAAAACGTGTGAATTGCAATGCATCAGATCACAGAGCTAATGTGCGGCAAAAGGTTTGTACTGTCTTTAGTTGGGTAATCCAAATCAACAAATCTGGGAAATACTAATAAAAACATTGTGCCTACTACCAAAAGACATTCAACCGTCAATCAACTGACTTTCTTTCTCTTCCATCTACCTATCGAAACTCACACTTCAAATACAACCACATTCTCTCGTTTTTTCATCCGCGTACCCCTTCAACCAAAATAATAACAAATAATAATAGCAACTTCAACTGTAACGATTACTTAACTAAGAAAATTACTAAATCATTACTAAATAATTTAATTCATTCATACTTGCCATCAATTATATTATTATTATTAATAATAATAATAATAATAATAATAATAATAATAATAATAATAAATTTTGGTTTTAAAATAATCATCAACTGGAACAAGGTTTTGCTCCTGCGGTAAAAAGCCCTCCACAATCTTTTTAATATCATTTAAAATTGAAAAATATCGTAAAAACCTATCTTGTATTACTGAAACCCAATTGATTTCTTCTAAACCCTTACGTAATCCAGATTACAAGTACTACAGAGGAAATCGTCCCTGTCGGTGATGTGATGAATCTAATCAAAACGAGCCTTTGTGGTTGTCCCAGCTTCTGTCCCTTCGCTCCTGGAGTGAAAACAATATCAGTGAAAGTTTCTCTCATGAGTGAGGATTTTAAAAGTCATCTCGGCTTCAAGCCACCTAACACTCCCTGCATATATATACATGTTTTCTTCCGGGCTTGTGGGCCGTGGTCCAATTGGCGTTGAACTGCCAACTGGCAGTTCAACGCCAATTGGACCACGGCCACAAGCCCGGAAGAAAACATGTATATTGACTCCGGCCGTGAAAGCCTTCAATGCTTTATACTCCCTGCATAGTATTCTGGACATTTTGTTTTTCAAATATTCCTTTCCTAGCTTAATGTGGCGTCGCCGACAATTGAAACTGTTTTAAAAACATGTTCATGTGGCGGCGCCGGGTACATATTCGGGCCCGCAATCACTGAAAAGGGAGTCAACCGCCAGGAGAGTTGCAGGTATGAAACGAAGGAGGCGAGTCGCCGTGAGAAGCAGCCCGGTGGGAGGCGACGAGAGCCAGCACAAGTTATGGCCCATCTGGGGGGGGGGGGGCAGCAAGGAAGACGAGCGGTCGGTGCCTTCACTCCGCGTTGCCGGTGGGCGTGGCGGGAACGTCATGAGAGCCCCATCAAGCGGAGAAACGCATGTGGATGTTTGGTTGAACTGTTCTTTGTTATGAATAAACCATTATTGAAGTGAAAAAATTACATTTCCAAGACATAGGAGTCGCAACTCTTCTTGTGCTAGGGTGTTTTTTCAGGCTACGTCCACCACCCACCTCACAATATGGAGTATCTAATCCGAACGCTCCTAGAAGAGTTGGTCTGAAGAGAACACTCTGCCAGTGCGTTATCAGGATGCTTGTTAAAGGAAATGTGTTCATTTGTAAGCTCCTATTGTACCATGTATAGGTTTATTTTAGAATATAATTTTGTAGTTGAAATTATCCTACAAAATGGGATTATCCTATTGGCACTATCATATATACTACACATAAAATTATCTTAAAAGATGTTTATTATCCTATGGGTTAGCAACTCCGATGATAAACTGTTTCCTTCCTAGTGATCCAAGTCCTGCACTTCACTCTGTAAACAACGGCGCCTGAAGCGATGCAATCTCTAGCGACCTTCCTTTCATCGCCTAGATACGGGGAGCGTCGGATTGGAATCCTAACAGCTGTCATCAGAGCACCATCACAACATGGCGCTCGGACACGAAGTTCGCGCGACCATCGCTAACATCGCAGCGCTAAAAACGGAAAAATAGGTTTTTTTTTTATTTCTTGAAATCTTCTAGACGGATTCACAAAAAAGGAATCGTCAGATCCCCACCAGAAGACCCAGGGACGTAGAATGACGACACTTTGTCTTGAATGGAGGACGAGACGAAGTCTAACCTTGAGTGGCGGACTGACGCACGCACAGACGGACGAGCGCAGGTTACTCGAATACTATTTAACGATTTTGTTCGGTGACTTAAACATCAACATACGTCATGGTCTGTAGAATCAATTCTCAACAGAAACGTATTTACACAATTTGTGTCGAAATTATGTCTTGAAAGTTACTGCTCTGGTCGACCCACACACTTCCAAGACAGCACGAATTGTCTTCTAGGCATCATTAATATTGCTAACACGAATATACCGCTAGTCCTGTTCTCCATCCCATATGAGACGGATCACAATCCAGGAACTTTGAACTTCCAGCACGGCTCGGTGTGCTTATAAATTACCCACTATGTCTTTCTATCAACAATGTTACTGTAGTAATTTCCAACACCAACTCTCATCCTATCTCCCTCCTGTTAAAAAGCTAAAATCACGATCCGAAATGGACCAAGTCACGCTCTTATGACGAACAATATAATTAACTCTTCTCCAAGCTTGAATTCAAAATTCTTCTCCAAGCACTACGGAGGCAATTCGTGCTCATAACCATCCACGACTACCAGAAGACATTAAAGTATTAATATAGATAAATAAAACAAGACGCCTTTGGATCAAAGATAGACCACCTCACTTAAAATCGTAGTAGAATGACAAAAGGTATGTCGTAGAACTAAATCTCCAAGACATTGTGGGGAGCTTGGAACAAATCTATTATTTCAGTTTCGACAGATAACAATTAGCTAAAGCTCAAAGCGACAAATAAAAGGTCGATAACCTCGCTCACTACTTTTCTTGGATGTTTCAATGGCACATTTCGTGATAATTCATTAAGAAATCTAGTAATTTAATAGATCCTTTAATTTCTACGTAACCCGACGGACTCATTTCATAATACCTTTCATAAAATGTCTCCATACGTAGTTTAACGTAGAAATAGACGTAGTTCTAAGATATATAGAAATCAATTTCAGACTCTTCTGTTGAACATTACCACAAATTCTAAAGCATAATGTGCAAAACGAAACCCTACTTAAAAATGACAAAGTTATTGCTATGCTATTACTGTTAATGGAAGCGAGAGCTGGACATTAACATCAGATCAGCTGTGGAGAATTGAATCTGTAGAAATGAGATTTCTTCGTTTTGTTGCAGGGTATTTACTATTAGACAACAAAAGAAGTGTAGATATCAGAGGAGAATTAAATGTTGAGTCCGTTATAGATATCATAAAGAAATATCCAGGAAACTGGAAAGGTTATGTCCTGAGAGTGCCAGAACATAGGATAAGTAAATTTATTCTTCAGTATGCTCCTAAAGGAAAAAGAAGTGTTGGACACCCTTGAAGACATGGCATGAACAATTTCGAGACTAACAGATCAAGAGGTCTAATCCTTGCTGTCGATAATGATGATGATGATGATGACGATGACGTAGTCTAACATTTTTTAGCAAAATACAAAATTCGGTGTTGACGATAGGATATTTAACCACTTCTTGGAAACTTACCTTTGTACCTTCTCCGACACCCAAAAACTCTGTGAATTATATTAGTTACATATCAGTCTTATTCCCATATTGGCTAAAACACTGTAAAGTTTACTATTAAAGAGACTGAGTAAAATTCTATTTCAAAATAAACTTATACCTCCCTTCCATCCCTTCCATTTTGGCTTCTCTCCCAATTACTCTACATGATATTACTGTTAGCATTCACGAATTATTGTATGCAGGTCACACTAGCAGTATTCGTCCATGTCTTGCAAGCATTAACAGGCTATGAAGGCCTAAAATACAAACTGAGAAAACTAGTTATCCAGAAGTACTTACTCAATACTCTCTCAACTTTCATATTACCATTTCATATGCTATCATTTCAAGACAGCATATTCGTAAATGAAGTTGATTCAGCCGTCTCTTCATCACGAATAAGGTCAGTAGGAGTTCCTCAAGGTTCTCCCTTTGTCACCGGTTATGTCTCAGGCATTCCTACTCATCTCACTGTACACACGGCTCTTTTTGCAGACAATACTGTCTTCTTTGTGTCTGATCAATAACTCACCACTGCAAGTATTTTAATAATTCAGGGTCAACGCACAATCATTTAAACTTGGTATAGAAAGTGTAAAATAAAAATAAATCCAAATAACTCGTCATCCACAATTTTCAGCCTCCATTTTCCAGCTTTCTCACTCCCACTTCAATTCAACTTCTCAATATCACCGTGGTAATCTACGACTACCCCTGTACTCTATCTCGATGTCCTAATGGGTATCAGATTTACTCGGAAACACCACATTACCGCCAAGGTCATTGAAGCCAATGGACGCCAAGGTATTCTTCGACCAGAACTTAATGTCATTCTACCATTACGTTCCATTCTGCTCTCCTGACATATAAGTCTATTTTACGCTTGCTATTCACTTACGCTTGTCGAATCTGATGGTACTCTTCCCCAACATCAATCAACAAAATTCAAATCTTCCAAAACAACGTCCCGAGAATAGCAATAAACACCCCTTGGTACGTAAGCAATAAAAATCTATACAAAGACTTAGCCATTGAACCCGTTCTCGCGTGTACATTTCTCATACATTTTTTTTTTCAAAATCTATCCAGCACTTCCGGGGTATTCCATGCTAGGTGTAGAGCAACTCGCAGAACTCCGCATACGCCATCGATTCTCTTTCCACATCTTACTTCACCATCTGACACACAGAAGGTAATGAAATGATTTCCGTTGTTAAATCAAGGAAAGTGTTGTGGATGAAAGCTTTTTTTATTTTTTATTTATTATTGTTTTATTTATTTAGTCAAACAACAGTCAAAAACTATGTGACGTATGGGGGAGAAAATCATCTGCGCACGCTTTCTTGAGTTTCAGAGTCCCTTACCAACAATTTAACTATTAATAGTTGTAAGATGAATAATAATAATAATAATAATAATAATAATAATAATAATAATGATAATAACAACAACAAATTTAAAAAAGCGAGGGATTAACAGTTCAAAAACTAGATATTTTCGTTGCCAATTTATGGAAAACTTATTTTTAACGGTAAAGGAACAAACAGATTTGATTTTTCTGTATTGTTAACTAAATAGAAACTCACCCTAAGCTCTACTACCACTACAAGCAAAAGGAAAGTTCAACAAAACGTGCGCATAGTGAAGCTACATTGTGCTCTGTGGAGAATATTCATTGTGCTTGAAAGCAAACAAAATTATCCGTCGCCTGCGAAGCCTCCGTCAATAATCAACAAATATGCACTATTCTTCACAACCCGCATTGCTTTATTTTTCTTGTTCAAGGGAGATTGCTATAGTCACCCCCTTCGTATCACGTTTGTTTGGAATTACTTGCTTTTAACGACTGAAACGTCACGTGGCTGAGTGTTATATTATGACATTTTGCAAAAATAAGAAGTGGATATGGGTGATACTGACTTCAGGTGTAAGTGATTTTCTCGCGTCTTATATTTATGAATACCTTAATTGCAGGAATTAACCGTCCCCGCATTCAACAATTAGGTCAATAGGAGAAGCTTATATGCTTTGAAGGGAATCAATATATTCAACAAAGAGACCGACTTGAAAAGTTAGTGTTCATGACGAACTGTCTGCAGAGAATGAGAGGTTTTGCCGGCGACGCAAACTTGAAAGGTCAAGGATGTGACCTCCGTGACAGCATTGAAAACGTCACGTCATCTAGAATTTCCAGCCCCTTTTATCATCAGTCCCTTCAATCACGGCGATTGTATACGTGTGTGCAAAATTATGCACGGCTTCAGCGCGAAAGCAACGGGGAATGACGTAAATAGTTCCCAGCTGGCACGAAATAATAAGGCCAGCCCGTCCGAAATGACTGCATGAAATTTCTCCGTTGTTAAATCAAGGAAAGTGTTGTGGATGAAAGCTCTGTGGAGATTGTGCTTGAAGGCAAACAAAATTATCCGTCGCCTGCGAAGGAAATCGATCGGTTCAGATTACCTTGAACTTACACAATTCGAGATTCAATCAGTATTCATAAACGTTTCCATTTTAAGTGTGACCAGGGCTACCTAAGGAAAAAACATCTTTCATTTGAAAATTCTTTTCTAATAATTTCTAAAAATATGAGAATTCTACAGAAGGATATAACAGCAATTTTCGAAAGAAAAAAATTGTAAAATAGTAAAGTTAAAACAATACAAATGGAATAATTACGTTTACAATGAACACTGAGGAACGACTAAAATTGTGTCAATGACGAACGACACATTCAATGTTTGGCGACGGAATCCAATGATTGGTGAACTGGGGGAAGTACCGACATTCCTAAAATCACTAACGGCATCGATAATTTTGCAATGAGTTATGTCGTTTTTCCTCATGACTACATCGGACACTTGTATTGTTTTATGTAATTTATAGGTTGACAGTGTACACAAGTTTTTACCAAATATTTGTACTCGATCCTTAACAAATAAACAATGGATTATCAATTTTCATACCCCAGTAATTTCGAACCCCAATGACCACGGATACTCGCAAGTCATTATACAAAATAAGATTTCTAAAGATACAAAATGTTCCTATTTTTTGTTCAAAATATGCAAATATATATTGTTGATAAATGTTGAACAAAAATAAAATTACTTCCGTGCATTGGACTTATCAAAACATTTTTATAAGAGATAACTAGGTCTTTCGTAAACAAAAACAAAACTTTAAGCCTATAACTCTAAAATGTTAATATTACGATAAAATCTTAAAGGAACTTTTTAAAAAAATGTGTCTTTTTAATTTTAAAATTTAAATTTTAAAAACTAAAAATAATATTGCCCCAAACCCGTAACTCCGGCTTACCCACACCACTTTAGGAATTTTAGAATGTTATGTAGAAGGTACCGACAAACAAACATGCCAACTTGCAAAATTCCGAGATTTTTTTCACTCGATTTGTCTAATTTGACTGAACTATTATGATACTTTTCGTAGTATCATTTCATCTCTTGTAATTTCTATGTAGTCAAAAGGAGAGGTCTGGTTTTTTTGCGATTAAAATAAATTACATTTGGAAATAAAAAGTACTTATTGCGCTTCATGTAGTAGTAACTCAATACATTTTTAAATATGATGCATTAAACTGATAATAATAATAATAATAATAATAATAATAATAATAATAATAATAATAATAATAATCGTTTTTATTTCTAATATTAATAAGATATCTCACGTTTCTCTCAGAATAAAGATCATTTTTATACTTAGACGTAGATCTTCTTCCAGGCATAGTATTTGTATCACATTTGTCTTTACATTCTGAATAAATGTGTGACAATGTATTTCGAAACACCGTGCTTCACATGATATATTATTTGATAATATAAGACGTAACATGCAAAATGTGTTTTAAAAAAATACAAAATCACTGTGTTTTGCAGCTCTCTGGGTGTTGTAATCGAAACAGAAGGAACACCTAAGATTTTGAACATTAGAAATTGCTTCAAATTTTACTAGTAATGTTACAAAAACAAATTGTTAGAATTTTAGCTGCGAAGTTCTTAACGAATGTTTTTTTTTTTTTTTTTGCTTTTGACTTTTCGGAACATTTTATACAGTGCGTAAAGCATGCAAAGTAGAACTAAGGTTGCTCGATAACACAATGATTTAAGTTGAGAAACAACACAAGAGTAAAGTACACGTATTACAATACATGTATTTTGTTGAATAAAGAATTTTTTAAACATAACAAAGATCCTAGACTCGGTAACAACTATAGACCCTTTTATAGTCAACAGACTATAAAAGTATCAGTGAAGGTTTCCGGGCTAGTATGCCGCGGTCCAGTCCAGACTGAAGTGAGTCAGTCGCCAGCCAGCCGCCGACCCGGAGACTACCCCGACGACGCTGCTGCCACTGATGATGTCCACCGCAGACGTGGACGAAACGTTCTGCTCTTCAATGCGAACTGGACCACGGCATACTAGCCCGGAAACTTTCACTCATATTGACTCCGGCCGTGAAAGCCTACGATGCTATGTAGACTATAGAATGTTGGTAACAACCAATTGAATCAAAAATATTTGAAAAATTATTATTATTTAGGCCCAACAAATTTTTATTCTCGACAAAAGCCATTCCATCCGTTCCATTTCGTTTCAAACCCACCATTTTCTAGGATTAACTGAAGCAATCGCTCAAGGATTTTACTCAAAGAAACAATTAAAGTGTTTCTAGATCTAAACCAATATTATAGGGCCTGGCTCGCAGTACTCTTATATATAATGCACTCCTGAATATTTAGGTAACCTGAAAATTATTAAATATTTCCAACCTTGTCCAACAGGTCATTTATAGTGAAACAAACTGTCTAATTTAATTTTTTAAATCTAATATCTCCTCTGCCCTTCTAATATTATTAAATATTAGTTCAACGTAACCCGTTCCAAATTTATATAAGAATATGGGCGCCAGGAAAATATTACGTTAATTCAATTATTTAAATTAATCTTCAACTGCTATTTCCAATAAATTAATATCCGGCTTACTGTGTCGATGGGTCTTAAAAGAAATAATCGCTATTGCCTACTAATAGCCGATTATTCGATCTGCCATCTGTACAGAATGGCCGAGGAATCTGAAAAGCAAATATACATTTCTAGCTACTCATTTGCTGGAATTGGCTAAATGAAAATCATCTTTTCTATTCACAGAAACTCGTAAGTTTATTCAATGTCCATGAAATTTTAACTTGGCAACAATACGAAACGTTCTTTCGGTCATGACCAGTTTCAAACCTTATACTGCAGTACCCGTCTTCGCGAGCTCTTGGCCGATGTCGCCGCGTAAAACCATTTTCATTTTTTCCCGGTGTCGATGGCTCCAGGTCCAAATACCATCTTCTTTTCTTCCGTTCTGGCACAAGTGTACTCAAGTCACTGATCCTCACCGCCTCATAAGTTGATAAGTCTTAATTAATTTACCTTTTAAAAGTTCCCAGTTCTTTCTACGCGTATGCTTAAAATATTAAAGTTCAGTAAACTATTATCTGCTTCAAATACTCCCAGTCCTGTTGCCGACGAATTCACCTGAGTTCACCGTTTAAATTCTAGCTGCTGCACTCGAAATATTTCCAAGTTCCAATTTCCGCACATTACATCAATATTTAAAGTCCGACAACCATACGCTCCGAAGTAGACTTTCACAATTCCCAAACTCCCAACATGAATTAATTATCTACACACTATCCGCACAGCACCACGGCATAAGTCGGAATTAATCTATATTCTTTTCTTTCGGTCTATATTTTCTACTGTTTCTTTTCAGAAAAAATTCGACCCACTTCCGTCGAAATACATTGTCATTCCATGCCTCGCCAATCCCCAAATTACTGACAAATTCAACTAGCCGCGCCCCGTGGTTCAAAGCAATGAAGTTTGTTGACCTTGACAACTCGTCTACCGTTGCTAGGCCGCCATATTTACATATGTCTATCCTTACAATTCACCCTGTTTACAATAAATATCACGCAATACAATGTCCCACATATTGGTATGTCACAATAGTAACAACGAAGAAGAACTTCAGAATCGGACTCAATAGGTGCAGATGTACCGCAACATCCAGTACTATCCCCAACATTCTTCATTATTTATACCCATGATATTCCTATCAACTGTGATCCCGACGTAGCTTTATACCCTGATGGCGCTGCTCTTTTTTATACTAATTCCGATATCTTAATACCATAAGTTCACATACAAAACCAACTTGAAAATATCTAAGTGTGACACCAATTTAGCGAGTAAAAATTAATCCTGATAAAAGTGTAGTATAATAAACTCGGCTACTCCCTCTATTTTATACATTAATATGCCCGTTTACTCGCTAACTTTTCAAAATTCTAACACTTTATGCCGGCGTGAACTTGTGATGGCCCTCGTACAGGGACCGAAACGTGGTACTCGTGCAACGCGCGCGTGGATCAGCATCTAACAACCTTAATCACAACACATTCTCTAATGGTTATTGATGAACCCGAATGCATTCACCAACCAAACAACACTGCACTTTTTTTCGTCTCTCGTGTATTGTTGTCAACTATCCTATATATATTTTTCTTGAACAAGCGCCGATCGCTTTCCCGTGACCACAAACAAGATTACAGAATGTTTCTTAATTTCCCGTTTATAGGCCTCGCTGGCGGTTCTCAATGTTGTCTACTGTTTCTCCGATAATTACAGCGATCTCTATTTTTCCTTTCTATGTCATATTTTATTAAATTTCATGGTTTTTTGTTCGTTCACTGTCGTGACGCCACTACGATGCATTACTTGTTTCACACATATTTGAATTATACTTTTAATTTTAATTCATTTTCTAGACGTTTCCCAAAATCGTGATTACTTTCGAAATTATTCATAAATTTCGCCCTGTTGTTCTCTAAAGCTCCAGCTCGATTCGTTCAAGCGTTTCCGTAATATTCATTAAAAACTATATTCTTCATCAACTTTACCCTAACAACAATGGTCTCCATGTTCACGCTTTTTAACTTGAAATGTACGATTAGGATTATCTTCGAAATTTTGTGAACCCCTTGCCCGATTTTGCTGATTGTTCTTTCTAACAAATCCTAAATATTATGCTTTATTGAATGTTTATGTTAAATTTGACTTTCTTCCGCGCATTCGGTTAATTTAGAAAAAATGTTTGCGCGCGGCGCTGCCGTCTTCTGTCTTTTTGAATATAAATCTTAACATTTTATTGGAAAATCTTTATTCTCCAGAACACTAAATTACCGCAATGATCGCAAATCATTACAGTAGTAAACATGTTTATCTTACGTATACTAAACAAATCTCGTAATAGTATGAACTAATATACTATGGGCCACCTCACCAAAAAAGTACCTTGAAATTTCATTTGATAAAAGCTTAAACTGTAAACCAGACATCAATGCAGAAACAAACAAAATTAGAATAAAAAATAAAATTATATCCCTTATTAAATCAGCGCTCGTCATTGAAAATTGAATGACGACTGTTTCTATTCAAGTCAATTATCCTTCCCACCATAATTTACAGATGTTTAATATCAGGAGGCGTATCACCTAAAACTATCAATCAAAGTAATCCAAAATAAATTTGTAAGAATTACTGTAAATGCTCCCTGGTTCATTGCCAATATATAAATTCATCGGGAATAAAAATTTCAAAACTAGAAGAAATTCTATCCAAATTAGCCTAAAACCTACATCTTTCCCAAAATGCCATCTTATTTAACTTTGGTAAATATGCAGTATATCCATGAAAACATCCAGATTTCCTGAAGCTAAAGTGAAAACCCTTTAAACCATAACACCTTGGGCTCCCCAACATAATCATTTGCTTTTCCCTCTCTAATCTAAAACTCTTGAAATTTAATAATCAATCAATTTAGAGTTGTAAATCAATCGTAACTTATTGATTGCTTATCCAACAATGTCACTGACATAAGTAAGCGCAGAGAGGGGCAAAGAGCCGTGAACCCCTGAAAAGTTTGAATGGGGAGCCCCAATCCATATGTTATAAACTATTTTTCCGTCAATATGTAAAATACATTAAAACTCAAACTTAAAAACGAAAGAAAAAAGATAAATCTTTCTGTCGTTATATAAATTTCAGAAACTGCAACCAAATGAAACGATTTCGATTTTTGAAGATCTTAATAATTTCTGTAACCTGTTACATTTGAGGAAGTGAGTCACAGAATAAATAACAATCCCACAGTTTTCAAATAGTAAGCATTTTGTTATTATTTTTTGTTTAAAATTATATTAGATTGGACGGGGAAAATAATCCTCAAAAACATCGATGCTCAGCATTATCAGTAATTTCCAAATTATTTAATAAAAATACCAGAAAACCATATGTAACAGTTTAAAAATCGAAAACGGAAATTAAATTGAAACGTTCTGCTATAAACAAACCGAAAGTAAATTACCGTATTATATTAACTGAAACCGGGAAGTTATTTGGTTAATAGTTTCTGCCTTAATTTTTTTAAAATTTATTTTAACTTTTCGGCGGGAACAAACTGCTGTCCGCGCTTCCTTTACGATGTCTGGGAGACTTTCTGGACCAGGGGATGGGACATTCAGGAATACAGCATCAAACCAACGCTCACCGCTAATGATAGGTGTGGGAGAGGAAAGATCTCGCTTGGCCCGATACTTTTGTTTACAAGACAGCTGCGGCGGGAATAAATCGGAAGAAAACATGGAAACGAGAGTATACATAAACTGATTTATAGAATTCGTATCTAGGCACGCAAGCTTCAATTGCGGACTAGCAATAGGCTATCGAGCTTGACTTAGGTTCTCGGAGCCGGGTGATTTATCTTCCTACACCAAACATTCTGAAATCCAAAAACATTAAACATCCAAAAACTCGTACTCCCGTACTGCAATAGGTGTCCAATGAATTTGTGAGCTATGCATACACTAAGCAGCATCCCCAAGCGTAGCCATGGCACTTATAATACTTTTCTATTCGAACACACGGTCACATGTTCCCTAAGAGGAAAATTATATAAGAAAAGAAACTCACAGACTCGTTGGTTGATTGATATAATACAGACTGAAAATGAAGTGAGATGTGAAATTTGGAATAAAGGTATTTAAGAGGAAGTATTTAACGAGGAAGAATTTTTTTCAAAAGTCATATTTTGAAAGGGTGATATAAGGTGTTTGTTGCATGCAATCCGCAATGCTTGTAGATGTTACGGATGGCAGAACAGTGCTGTGGGCACGAGCTGGATGCGACGGTTCGGAGCGGGGGGGGAGCGGTATCGGCGTTTCAGAGCTAATCCCTGTTTGGGGCGGTTCAGGCGGTTCGGGGCTGTTCGGGGCGGTTCGGGGCTGTTCGGGGCTGTTCGGGGCTGTTCGGGGCTGTTCGGGGCTGTTCGGGGCTGTTCGGGGCGTTCGGGGCGGTTCGGGGCGGTTCGGGGCGGTTCGGGGCTGTTCGGGGCGGTTCGGGGCGGTTCGGGGCGGTTCGGGGCGGTTCGGGGCGGTTCGGGGCGGTTCGAGAAGGAGCGGGGTGGGGTAGAACTGGGTGAGGCGGCGCGGAGTAGTGCGGGGTGGTGCAAGGCGGAGCGGGGTGGGTCCGGGCGAGAGATTACTGATTTGGAGCGGGAAGAGCAAGGAGTGGCAGGACGGGGAGAGCGGGAAACAGATTAGAGAGGGTGAAGCGGGGCGGGGCGGTTTGCAATCAGAGAATGTGGAGCGTATGGGGTGGGGGTAAATAAACATTTCTTCCGTTTTGCACTTGAGATAAAATTCGTTCCTTTTCTTGATCTAATTGATCATGATAACAAATAGCCCCGCAACAAGGAGTGATTTCAACTAGTAGAACTGATACACAAGAAACAGTGAGGTAAGCACTTGCGAATTCCTTTCGCCAGCCCTTGTTGGTGTGCTCCGCCCCCTTCAGAACCCACTAGTCTCCACCCACTGTGCCGCGTGGTGTTCCCGCCTCGGTGGCCGCCCACCGCGCTCTAACGAGCCAAACAGCGCGGCGCGGCGCGCAACTGCTGTTTATCCAACACGACGTAGCTAAGCAACGTCCCATCGACCGTCCCTTGGGATCGACAATGGGACAAGGTCACAGCCGCGCGCGACAAAGACTGCGGTATAAATAGCGGAACGGGCATGATTAGGGAGGAGGAAAGGAAGCAGGGGCGGCAACACACACGGGGATCCAAAGGGCACCGCATCTGCCCCTCATCCTCCTTCAGCAACCCCCTTGCATAATGAAAGTCCGGGTGAAATATAACGTCCTCTAAATTTGGGGTCTCGACTCTAAATTTGCCAGCCTTTCATAAATGAATGCATACAGGTACGATTTTACCTGTGACGGCCTCTTATCGGGTTGATAAATTTGAGCAGAAAGTTATTTTTGGATAGCGGTGAATCTATTTTCGAGCAAGCAACACTGAGGTTATGTTACTACCTTCAGGCTTAGTCCTATGACAAATTATAGTCATGTGCTAATATGTTCGGAGAACATGACTAAGGTGATTTTTTCTCATAGCTCACAAAGTTTATATGACACATTAAACATAATAGGTAAGCAAGATCTCAATTAATCTTCAGTAACACAGATACTTCAAGCCTAACAAGGAATTCACTCATCATTTCCTAAATTACTTCAGTAGTAAAACCTTTTGCGGCTCTCACACGCAACCGATATTAATAAATGAGGTCTCTAAAGAAAGAGAATTTCACGGAGACATGAGGATTTGCGCTTTGATTTTAAAAATATGAAGGATTTGTCAAAATATTCATGTTAACTGCAACCCTCAACATTCTGTCTGCTATATCGTTAAATAACTCCTACACAAAGCATTCTAGGGTCTTAAAAATTAAAATTTGAGGCCAAAAGAGTCAAAGTGATGATTAATACAACCAATACCACCTATATATGGAGAAATATAGAATATACTCCTTCATGACGCATATTGCAGCCCTTGGGTTTGGTGGCCATCACGTCACGCTTAGAAGGCTTAGATTCATCTATCTTATTCTATTTAGGCTTTCTGTGTATACAGTGTTTTGCGTAGACTGACGAGGTTTATTTGCATAATTATTAATTCAAGATTCGCTCTCGCAATAACAGCTAGAAGTACAATTAATAGTTACTTGGTAGAGATGAAGATTGTTTCTTATGGATGTAGTGCAACCATTCATTTAACGTTTCGCCATGGTCTACAGGTGCTGTGTACCTATTTGTGGAAGGAACTGCGATGGAAACAGGTTCCCAAGTTTGTTTCACTATACCCTAAGCAAAAATTAAGATTGGGTTTAACATGCGAGAGTTCTCGCACGGGTACACTAGTACTACGTATTTCTCCAATATGATTCTCAAACACAAAAGCTACATTTTCTTTCATTCATACATCTATGTTTTCCGAATTCAAATCAATCATTAATGCATC
Source organism: Teleogryllus oceanicus (assembly GCA_964035755.1). Taxonomy (NCBI): domain Eukaryota; kingdom Metazoa; phylum Arthropoda; class Insecta; order Orthoptera; family Gryllidae; genus Teleogryllus; species Teleogryllus oceanicus. The sequence continues at coordinate 157,604,579 of CAXIVR010000003.1, read as the reverse complement.
GTTGTAAAGAACACATTACTTTCTTCAGCGTTCGATGAGATTCAGGATAAAATGCAAGTCTTATTCTCTTTCCATGGAAATCATCCTAAATCAGCATAGTCCGTCAATCTACATTTTAGTATAACGTCTTTGCAAATTTACACTTTAATTCCATGAATACCAGATGACAGGGTAAACGTATTGTTTATCCTTTTGACTTGTGATACTTTCTTGGACACATCCATGCCAAGCACATACTTGTATGTTCTATTCAATGATTTAAAATGTATCAAGTCTAAAAACTTTTGAGAAATGTTTTTTTCATCAAAGTCAGTAGTTCTAAAACGTATGTGCCCTTCTCTTAAATATACATTCGTGATTTCTTAGTATTATTGCATATAAAACATATTTATGTAATGTGTCAAGTGAAAAAGAATAGTAAATTCTGTCTGTATTCTGTAATGATTTCACAACAATTCGTAGTTATATACATTCTAAATTTAAAATAAGTAATGGACACTAAAAATAGATCAATATAGAATGGATTTAACTAGATCTTGGATAAGCATACAAGAGAGATCGTGAACATTGTACTTTAGTAACAAAACAGAGGGTTCCGGATGAGATAGTAAACAACGATCATAAAGGATTAAAAGTGTAAAATTTATTAATAAATAATACAATTGGAAAAACTGTGCATTCCTCGTGGAGCTGCGCGGCTTTCACTTTGAAAACCACTGATCTACAACTTATATTATTAATCGTCAATTTAGATACGCGGCTAATTATTGTGATGTTTATTCATGCCAAAATAAATTGAGAGAGGGAGGTCAGGGTTTAACATGTAGAATTGTTTGCGGTAGTCTCAAATATTTTATAAATCCTCCAATTGGCGAATGATTTTATGAAATCAGTATTTGTTTTATAGAAGTTCAAGAAAAGTTTTATCCAAAAGTTCCTTTACCGGAAATTTGATTTACATACACAATTCTCTAACTTTTGTTTCATTTTTGAAATTAAAAACTGTAATGCCAAATGGTGAGAGGAGAGTACAATCTGCGTACGCTTTCTTAAACTATGTTTCTCTTATCCTCTCTTCTATCACACATAGTTAAATTTTAAATAATAGTAACAACAAGGGTAGTAAAAACATTTGCTAACATTTTAAAAGTTTGCTACAGTCTGATAAAAACTATTTCCATCCGCAAACTAACTACAGATGTGATTTTAAGATACTTCGATAAAATAACTAACCCACTATTTTTCTCTGGTGTAGCAAAATGAAATTGCATGAAAAAGTGTACAGATAGTGAAGTTCATATTCATAAGAAAAACAAGGGCTCAACATTGCTCAATGGATCCAGAGAAACAGGAAAAAATGCTTATCAAGGTGAAGCGCATTAACCCAAGAGCTAAATTACAATTCGTGTTACATATATAAATATAAAATTTCAGAGTTACTTCATACTGTTCAAATTTTAAAGTAAGAAATGGTTATTTTTCTGAGTTAGTGTACTCTTTAATGATATAAAAGAATTCTGTAGCAGAAAATACTTTTTTTGAAAGAATGTTATGCATTTGTGTTTTTATTATCGTCAGGCAAAGCACTGTGAAGACAAGTTGTTTGTGGATTACTGATGATGCTCTGTTGATATCCGGGGAATATATTTACTTCGTCGAGCACTGTATCTGCGTTACGTAAATTCATTTGACCTCCATGTAATATGTATGAACCAGGTTTAACAAAAATTGCTGGTTCTAAATGAAAAGTCATCCTAATGAAGTAATGTTTCAAGCTACATAAACATGTTCATGTAAATATCCATTAATCGTATATTATTCTGCAATCTAAATGTCTAAGTAGTGTACGAAATTTCCCTTATAATATTATGTCATGTCTCAGGTGAAAGTGAACATTGGCAACATAAGCGCTCAGATCTGTGTAAGCTCATTGGATTTGAGATCATTCTGAATTCATAGGCTAGCACCAGTTAGGCTACTTTTAATTCAATTCAAGGTGTGAGAGAGTAAATAGAGCGAGCTCCTGTAGTTTCAGTGATCATGGGCTATCCGTTTGCGTCTGATAAGGTGCATTTGTTGACTTAACACGCATACGAGTACTATACCAATTGCTACAATATTATTTTTAGTGAAAATTCTGAAAAAAAGTAACTTATTCGAGGAAACCTTTATCTGCACGCACTGAATTGACACGTTCAGATATTACCATCTGGCACTCCAGCTCATTAGGCCGAAAAAGAATACATTTCTTGCAGAGAAAATATATGATTCGCACTTATCGTCTTTAGAACCTGCCAAAAATAATCGTCCTCTGTCCTGAATTGATTATATTGGCACAAGCGTAGTACTGTTGTGAGTGGGTGGCTGCAGTATCTTTCTTTTATTTAGTTTACACACTAGAAAATGGGATTTTCATTCTCCTTTCTCTCTTCCTTTTCTCATTCGTTCTTCTTTTTCCTTTTCTCTTTCTCTTCTTTTTCCCTTTTTCCTTTCTATCTTCTTTTTTCCTTTTCTCTTTCATTCTTCTTTTTCCTTTTCTATTACTCTCTTCTTTTTCTTTTGCTTCTTTCTGCTTCTCTCTTTCCTTTTCTTTCTCATTTTTTTATTCTCTCTTTTTTCTACTCAACTCAGTGAGACGAAACACAGATTTCTTTCAGATAGAACACTGATGGAAATCAAACGCACGCTTCGTGTCATTTGAAGATAACGAATGTAATGCCTCACTCTGTAAAACGAAAACTGTTTAAAGTTGTGTGCAACGATAAACCCTTCTCGGAATTCTAAATTTGCGTCACGATCTTGTATTGCGAAAACGTTTCGTTGCAAGAACAGAAGATTCAGAACATGAACTTCTCAACTGGACGGGATACGATTTGCACGACGCACGCCGTCAGTGGCGCCGCCGACGTCGCCTCCGGGAGTGGCGTAGTAATTGCCTCTGGATTCAACGCCCGTCACGGAATACGCGCATCGCTCACGGAGGCGGACACGTGCCCTCACCTCGGCTCAATGATCCCCCGCGTAGGCAAAGTTTTCCAGCTTTTCCTCGAGGTTTTTTCGTCCTCAGCCAGGCTAACCCGGTCAATTTATAGGTTATCAGCGATCTGCAGCAATATCGGGTCATCGACGGTGCTCGCCCGGACAATTATAGCGAAAGATAAACTTTTATTACCTTTTTAATTGCAATAAAGATAGTGATATATGGAAATATCTATTTGGTAATATTTTCTTCTTTTTTTGTTATATAAGACTTCAAAATTGACATTTTGCTGGAGAATGGTTTTACCCTGAAGGGAGTTGTTAATTTCGCAGAAAAAAAGTGTTTCAGTCTATATGAGAATATAGCCTGCCTTGGGAACTTCTGTATGATTTTTTATTGGCAAAATAGGCTATATTCTGAACTTATTTTATCATTTTGCTAAAAAATATTAATATTTATGTCACTTTTTTGGGCGCCGACAAAAAATTACGGCAAATGAACGCGAAAATGATATGCAGTACTGCGTAGAAACATGTAATTCAAGACAGGATCGAAGATTCACAATAATTATACTAGGTAAGAACGACATATTATCAATAACGTGCAGAGAAATCAATTCACGAACATACGTCGTCCACCGCAAGTACTGCATGGTAATATGTCGATTTTATCGAAATCGCTGAATGAAGTGTAATTTCCACATGTAAGAAGTAGATTGAAATTTTTCGAGTCAAGGAATCTTCCACATAGGTGCCCTACTAGGCCAAAGCAGTGCCATCGGCCGATTAGAGCGCGGTGACAATACTTGTGCGGCGTGCAGCGCCGCGGGGGCCGTCCCCCGGCAACGCACGCGGGGTGTGCGGGGGGCAGCGAGGCGACGATGCCGGGCCCGCATCGGGCCTCGGGCGCCGGGCCTCCGCCCGTTGAGCGTAAACCACCCGACGCCGTCGCCGCCGTCGCCGCCGCCGCCGCGGCCGCCGCCGCAGCCGCCGTCAACGCCGCCGTCGCCGCCGGTACGGACGACGCCGCGCGCAAGCGCCGCCGCTGCGTGAGCTGCGCGGATTCGCCGGCGGGCGGGACCGGCGCGGGGGCGGCGGCCCGCGTCGGCCGCGTCGCCGTCAGGGCGGGGGCGCCCACGCCGTCCGCGCGGCACCCGCCCCAACGTCGCCCCCGCGCCGGTCAAGCCGCCCCCTGTGGCGCCGCCTCCCGGAGGCGGGCGCTCGGAGCCCGCGGGCGACGCCTCGCCCACGCGCGGATCCCCTCCGGTAAATGAAGTGGCGCGCCCACCGGCACACCTGTCGGTAAATCCCGAGTTTAGGGTGGCACGGTTCCTTTGATTCACTGATTCGGTTCATTAGAAGAGAATCGATTCCATGAACTGAATCCTTGTTTATACGTAGTAGTCGCATGTAGTTAAGTTCATGATGTTACAGCAATAAATATAATTATTTAAAATAAAGGTAGATTGGGAGAATAGCTACCCCCCTGCTCCAAAACCCCCTGTACGTATAAATCTCCGTAGCAACGTACTCTCATTAAGTGAACTGATTATTCGTATTTTTCACGCTACAAATTTAATTTTATAACCTACACAATTCTTTAACCAACGCATTTTTTTCACCAAGTGGTCCGCGACGTGCTACCGCACGTCGCTACCCGACGGATCCAACGTGCTACGTTCGCGAGGGCCTTCCGGCCCTCGCTCTCGAGACCTGGTTCGCGCCTCCGCTGTCGCTCCGGCGCTCACGTTGTCTTATATACCTCCCTCACTTTTAAGAGAATTTATTTTAAAGGAACACTCACTTTTAAGAAAATGCATACCTTCCATCTGAGTAGACACACAAACCTATTTGAAGAAGACTTGAAATGCGAAAATACACACAATTCCACGCCAACAAATTATCAGGTGACTTCTTCTCATTTAACATTGAACATAAATAATTCAGTTGTTATAGTGAACCGCGCAACTATAAACATAGGAATCGCGAGAAATAATGAATCATAAAAGGAACCAAAGGAACCGTGCCACCCTAAACCCGGGATCAACATCCGATTATTTGGCTGAAAACAAAACAACACAAACATTACGGAACGCATTCCCGTAATTGCCTCTCCATCAAGGCAATAGAGTGGAGAACTGTAAGGCAAGCGATGCGAGTTCGTACCTCGATCTGGGTGACAATTGTTTGAAAATCTAATTGTTAAAACCAGCGTTTACTAGCTCGCATACGGATTTAACCTGGGACGTTGATGTTGGAGGGATTGGATAGACGAGAAATTTTAGGCAACCCGCTGATCATTAGTGCACAGAAACTGCATACTTAGCCCCTGATTGGTTGATTTTTTCAAAACGTTTATGCTACGATGTACATAACAGAGAATAACAACTACTCGTTTATATCAAATAATTAACAGCTACGTAAGTAACATGTTAAATCATATTATGTTTATTACATAACTAATAAAACAGAAGTTGGACATGTGTATTTCAGTATCAATTTCAACTACAGATTGTGAAACGAGAAAAGCTCAGGCCACATACACGGCATTGCGATTCCACGCAATTATTGGAAATTCCTATATTTTTATTTCTGAGAACACTGATCGTACACGATAGGTTATTAATATATGGCGAGGCATAAAATGTTTGCAGGTTTAAAGTTTTAATTTCTTGTTTGGAAATGCCCGTAATTATTGGTCATTGTTACAGTGGAATCTGTTTCTTCCAAATAAATATCACATTTTTCTTTTCACTCACTCCAGTTTTTAAAAAAGTAAGTTATTTTTAGTTTGTAATTTAATTTTGTTATGGTATATTATAGTTGATGATCATTGAAAATGTGCTTTGAATTTCATATATTTTAGAGGTTTAAAACACATCGACTTTTCAGAGGTTGAATGTCGATTTATATGTCAAAAACATAATACGTTTCAAATGTGCTACGTTATGGATAATTAAAAGCAGAATCCAAACCTGATTGCACGCCTGTAATATTAGCCTTATTTTTAGAAGTAGGCTAATGACGAACAAAAACGAGCCTATATAATGATTCCTGTGATGATATTACCTCTAGCCATGCCGTTATTAATGATCGAAGTAAAGCAGGGCAAACAACTTAACACAGTGACACTGCATACACATATGCGTAACAGACTGAAAACACAGTCTTTCAGATGTCCTCGTTTCATATTTCAACGACATGAAATACTGAAACGATACTTCATAAAACGGTCATTGTATGAATGGATATAAAAAACGACTTAAAGAGCAATGAAAAGTTTAAAAATACATAGCATACAACAATACATTAAAAAGTAAATGTAAGAGATTCAATGCTACTGAAAATCTCTTGCCTTCGTTCGTACTGTTCGCCTGCTTTGGCTTTCTTATTATCAAAAAGAACACCAATTAATGACGAGTAACAGACTCAGGGTTGACCGGTCGTAATCTTTATGTATATTTAGTTCGAGTAATAGAATTTGATGTTCGAATTATTTCATTACATCCGTCAGTGATGAGTAACAAACTTAATTTCGTTATCCACCATCTTCATAACTTTAATTCGGCGTTTTACATTCTTTGTAGAATAGAAGAGCAATCATCTTCCTTTCCTAAGAGCGTGGATAGAATTATCTCTTATTTTTCACTTCCATTGTATGTTCAAAAGTGTAATCACACAATGATCTTACGGGAGCTCTGTACATTATTTAAACATCATTAACTACGCTATTTAACGCTGCTTAATATCTAAGTAGTAGTCATGTGCTAAAATGCACATGATAAATGTTTCAAATTGAATAAAATTGGCAATATTCACCTAATTGCAGAATATTATTCCTTTAACCTTTTTTCAAAGAAAGCAAAATTCTCTTAAAAAGCTACATTATGTCCATGCATTTAATAACATGTATAACACCTGTAACATACATATTCAACCCATATTTGGTGTCAGAAGAATGACTATGTAGTTCATTTTCATATGGATGGATTTGCTTGTGTTTTAAACGCGATCAACATCCACCGCTAAAATAATCCTATTCCCAATTATTTTGCCCGTTAAAGGGGACAAACTGATGTTGATAGTAGTTTATAGGAGACCATGGATTTAAAAAATACTTTTGTTTTAATGTTCTAATAATTTGCATTGCCAGGTAAAATTTGAACATCGGGCATGACTTGAGTTTTAATTCTCGTATTTTTACATTTATTACGACACTGATTTAGGTTTCGTGAAGTGTCACTTCAAAGGAACTACTCAAAGGAAATCAAAGTAAAAGGACAATCAAAGGAAATATTCACTGAATACTTAAGTAAAAGCAGGAAAGAGTTAACTTCATAACATAGGGATCAAAAATGCTTTAGAATCTACGAGGGTCACTTCAAAAGAAATGCACACTATTTTTTTAAAAATACAGTTTTCATTCTACATGTTTGAAAGTTTTACAGTATGTAGATATATCCTTCTCGCTTGTTTTCAAATTTAGTTCAACCTGTTCCCGTGAGTGCCGCAGTCACAGCATGTCTTCAAGATGGCTGCTACACTTGTTCGTCAGAAGCAACGTGCTGTCATAGAATTCCTGTGTTGTAAAAACGAGACAGTGGGAAATATCCACAAGAGGTTGAAAAAGGTGTATGGCTGCTGTCGATCGCAGTACAGTTAGTCAATGGGTAAGCAGGTTACGTGATGAAAGCGGGAACGGCAATATTGAGGATTGTCCTCGCAGCGACACGTACTGCACACACTCCAGACAATGTGCAGAGAGTTAATGAATTGGTGACTGATGACAGACGCATCACAGTGAACGAATTGTCACGCTACGTTGGGATAGGGGAAGAAAGTGTTTGCAGAATACTGAAAGTGTTGGCGTTAAAAAAGGTTTGTGCCAGGTGGGTTCCCAGGATGTTGACAGTGGCTCACAAAGAAACACGAAAAACGGTATGCAGCGAACTTTTGGAACAGTACGGGAATGGTGGAGATGAATTTCTTGGAGAATTGTGACAGGAGATGAAACATGGCTCCATCATTTTTCACCAGAGACGAAGAGGCAATCATTGGAGTGGCATCATACAAATTCACCCAAGAGAAAAATTCAAAACCAGACCTTCTGATGGAAAAGTTATGGCTACGGTGTTTTTCGATTCCGAAGGACACTTGCTTATGGACATCATGCCACGTGGAACCACCATAAATTCTGATGCATATGTGACGACACTGAAGAAACTTCAAGCTCGACTGGGTCGTGTTCGACCACATCGGCAAAAGCAGGATGTTTTGCTGTTGCACGACAATGCACGGCCATATGTCAGTCAAAAAACCACGGAAGCGATCACAAAACTCGGATGGACAACACTGAAACATCCGCCTTACAGTCCTGACCTGGCTCCATGTGACTATCATCTCTTTGGGAAACTGAAAGACTCTCTTCGTGGAACAAGGTTTGAAGATGATGACTCCCTTGTGCACGCTGCCAAACAGTGGCTCCAACATGTTGGTCCAGAATTTTACCGTGCGGGTATAAAGGCGCTGGTTCCAAGATGGCGTAAGGCAGTTGAGAGGGATGGGAATTATGTGTAAAAATGAAAATATTGTTCCTAAAGGATGTATCTACATACTGTAAAACTTTCAAACATGTAGAATGAAAACTGTATTTTAAAAAAAATAATGTGCATTTCTTTTGGAGTGACCTTCGTATCTACACTTACTCGGGATGCACACGTCGGTCAAAATTATTACAACTCTATCACTTCGTTTATGTCAAAGATTTTCCAGAGTTGCTGCCTCCACTACGATCATTCAATATGCACTACGCATCAACGCACTTACGCGCTATTTCACAATAGATGGAAGCACAACACGAACACAGCCTTCGGTTTAATTCTTCGTATTAATGCTCCGGAGGTCGTTTCGAACAAGCTACCCCTCGGGGTGGAGATTTAAGTTGTCCACTCATTCAAAGGATTATTTCAACTGGATCATTACATAATACATCTAGCATCTCTAGAAACTTGGCTGACCGGGAGGCTCCACTCCTTAAACCAAATTTTTGACTGTTATACTGCAACCTTCCTCAGGAAAAAATGCCTACAATAGCTGCATTTTCCCTGATGAAAATTGCTGCAAATTTCCTGTCTACAATGGCTGTATTTTGCTCTAAGGAACTTCGCAGGATGACGGCAGAAACGTTGACAACTAAGATAGGACGCGGCGTCTCCCGGACAACCTAGTTTGTATTGAATCCGACCGCGAGAGCCTACGCTTTCATCTGGCATCACCTCTGCGAATCTAAAAACCGCAATTCTACCATAAAACATTTGCTCCCGAACCATCTGCACTATCTGAGCGTATTTTACTACGCATTTTAATGAAGCGATCTTCATAATGAATAAACCGTATTACTAGATAATTCGGAAGTGCGTCGCTGTTGAAATATGCTTTAAATGATCCATTTGTTAGAAAATATTATTAATTTATTTTTTGTTAAGTGACATGTTATATAGCACAGATGATGACGTATAACCGTTCATGGCAAGATTGCAAATAATTGCAACATCAGTTACGCACACAGTGAATAGTTCCTAGCAAATCAAAAGGAGGGTAGTAAATCGCCAAACCGACCATCTGTTTTGAAACAAACGTCAAGTATGCGTGACATAATAGAAACGTCTGAAAAATATGCCACATAAAAAAATACAAAGTTTGCTTATGAAATTTGTTTCCAAAGTAAACTTTAATTCTTCTTCTCCATTTGTAAAAATTTGTCAACTCACTTCTAACTTCGCTCGTTGTCAAAACATGTACTAATGCAATAAAGCTTAGCGTTATAAACCGTAAATTATTGCTGCGTAATAACTAATAACTATTTTTTTTAAATCAAAAAATAAACAATCAACTATCTGGTTCCCAAGTTATATTTTGAATTGATGGGGTCTCTGGAACGATTGTGTAAATTTTACGTGTTTTGTGCTCGATTATTTAAAAAATAACGCCTAGAATGAGAGTATCGAGATGCAAAAGTATTCATGTAAACCCTTTGCGAATTCTAGAATGAATATACTAGGGGTGAGGAGAATCGTGATATGAATCGTGACAATCGTCCATGCACCTAACACCGCCCGAGCCCGGGATCGATCTAGGGCCAACTCATGAAAAAAAATTGTGATCGAGGGAGCTCTCAGTTTATTTTTTCTGGATTCTCCCGTTTCCGCTACCACTCATTCAACCTCTGTTCCATCATCATTCATCTCTTTAATATTGCTATCAACTACTCATCAAATCACTAGAATGTTCAACGTCAATAAAGAAACAAACAAACAAACAAACAAACAAATAAATAAATAAATAAATAAATAAATAAATAAATAAATAAATAAATAAATAAATAAATAAATAAATAAATAAATAAATAAATAAATAAATAAATAAATAAATAAATAAATAAATAAATAAATGAATAAATAAATAAATAAATAAATAAATAAATAAATAAATAAATAAATAATAGACCAAGTCCAAGGGAGAAATGTGGCTGACCGGTAGGGTGAAATGGCGAACCACGGCGGCGGGGTACTGGGCTCGTTCCTGTCGCGGCTGGTGCCTCTGCGGGGAGCGGGGTCGCAGCCGTCGCAGAAGGCGCCGTCCCTCAACAAAGTATCGTCCAAGCCCGCGCCGCCCAAGCCTTCGCAGTTGCCCAAGCCAATGGAAAGCAAGCCCTCCCCCTCCAAGCCTCCCCCGCCCGCGGTGGTCCTCCCAAGCAAGCCGTCCCCGTCGTTTCCGCCCAAGCAGACTCCGCTGCCGCCCATCGCGGGCGCGCCGCTTGCTGCTTCCCACCACTCCACGGGCGCGGTACGCACAGTAGTGGTCTCAATAATAATCGATTTTCGGTAATTTTTCGGTAAAATCTGGCGGTGATATCCTCTGAACCCATTGTCTTTTGGATTGGATTTTCTCTACTTTTTAAAGTGAAAATGTCTTACAAATCAACAGTCTATATGTAATGAAACCGATATGAAATTTTGATTTCGAGTCTCTGAATGGCTGTAATAGTTCAATTGCAATATTATTGCTTCTGCACCATTTTTTGGTTGAGAAATCCTAGAATTCGAGTTCCGACGGCAGATTTTCGACACTAGCTAGAGAGCTGGGTCGAAATCAAGTACTGCCTGGAGGAGACATCTAGTGGTTGGCTGTTCTGATCAGTAGTTTTACGTGATTTCTCGAATTATCTACCAGAAAAATTTCAAAACGGACCACGAATGGCAGAAGATTTTTCCTTCCCCATACTTGTGCCCTGTCCTCTTGCGCATGCACTTACGTGCACTACATTTCCACACAAACCAGAGCTCAGAGCTTGTCCCCGATGGGATGGTGCCCTGCTCAAAGAGATTTCTGGAGAGGGTAAACTCGCAAGTTGACGTGTAGGTAATCTCACTTTCCAGTGGCGGAGAAAAACCGTCACTTTCCATTATATAACATGCAACTATTGCTAACCTGATTAATTTTACGTACCCGAATTCAATACTCAATCCTTTATTTATTCATTCATTTACTCACATAAACATCCCAAAATTCACTCACCCAATCATTCACTCGCTCAATCATAATCATTCACTCATTCAATCATTAACTCATTCAATCATTACTCAATCATCTACTCACACATTCACTCATCACTCACTCACTCATCACTCACTCGCCCACTCATCACTCACTCGCTCACTCATCACTCACTCGCTCACTCATCACTCACTCATCACTCACTCATCACTCACTCACTCATTCATCACTCACTCATCACTCACTCACTCATCACTCACTCACTCACTCAATCACTCACTCACTCAATCATCACTCACTCATCACTCACTCATCACTCATTCTTTTACTCGCTCATCATTTATTCATTTACTTATGTATTCACTCACACTCACACACTCACTCACTCTGGTCCCCGGAAATTTCTTCGTGAGAAAGAGCAGAAGTTTCATTACCAGGAAGCGGCATTTGGTCACTATTTCCGAAGAAGCATTGAAACTTTACAAAAGGAAAGAAATGCATTTTCCTAACCAAGTAGATGGCTGAAACCAGTTTAATGAAATTATCTTACCTCCGATAGACATCAGGTGTCATATATGTAAACGACACAACTCAGTATGCAACAACACAACTCTATAATGTTTTACCTTTTGGTATAACCTAGCAATTGTAACTATTCAAAATAATTCATTGAAAAAAATTTGTCTTCGGTAAAAATTGTGAACAACTCATGAGGCACGATACTTAGACACAGAGGTCAATGGAGAGAACACGAATTCTGGAGAAGGATCTTGATAAATTACTAATGAAGAATGTACGAAGCAAACAATTGAAAATATTGATTTTTTAAAGACAAAGATTTTGAATTTTTCACTTCCTGCTGTTAATATTTTTTCTTGTATTTCTATATTAATAAAATAAAACATTGTGGAGAAATTCTGTTTAATTTTGACATTATCGGAAATAGTGAACCTCTAAGCGGGAATAGTGAAACAAAAATTACCCCAAAAGTTCACTATAACCGGAGTCGACTGTATTTGCCGTTTTCATTATTGCTGAAATCTTGTCGAGGCAAGTACAAAATTCAGTCGACTCCGATTATAGTGAACTTCTGAGGAGTAACATTTTATTAACATAGAGATACAGAAACACACATTAACAGTACGAAGTGAAAATTTCAATATTTTTTTTTGTTCTTAAAAACTCGATCCTTTTCAATTGTTTGCTTCGTACTTTTTCATTAGTAATTTCTCGAGATCCGTCTCCAGAATTCGTGTTCTCTCCATTGACATCTGTGTCCAAGTATCCTAATGCAGTCTTGACACCCTTCAGTGCTTCTGGCACTGTTGGAATTCAAGCTGCATAGTGTTGGAATTTGTGGCACTGACGCAATATATTCTTTTCCAGGAGGGTATTTATTTTCAAGACGTATTTCCTAGGTTCACTTTAGCCGAGGTTCAGGTTCACTAAAACCGAGGTTCCTTTTCCTTATTTGTAATGTAAGCGAAATGGGACCAGTGACTTACGTTCACTATAACCGAGGGTTCACTATGTTCGAGTTCACTATAATCGAATTCAACTGTATGTTCAGAACGTGGTTCGTTTCCTACGGTACTCCCTCCAGAAACCAAGCATTGTGCTTTACATGCGTTCTTTTTTCTCGCGTCGACCGTGAGCAACGAAGTGCCACTCGCCCAAACTGCGCAGTGCGCGGTGGGGCTGGCGGAGTCGTCGGCCGCGAGCGCGGCCGTGGCCGTCGCCAGCGACTCGCTGGCCCGCGCGCACGTGAGCGCGGCGTCGCACCCGGGCGCCAGCGCCGTGTCCAGCATGGCGGCCGGCTCCAGCACGGCCACGGGCTCCACCGACGGCCGCAGCATGGACAGCTCGGGCTTCGAGCACGTGGGCGGGCGCGCGTGCATCCGCGTGCCGGCGCTGGGGCTCGTGTACATCGAGGGCGTCGTGCCCAAGTGGTCCGGCTTCCAGCCCGTCAAGTCAGTCCCTCATTACAACTGGCAAACAGCTCAAGCGTGCGGAACACGTTATGGAGTGCGTGCTATTGATTCATAATGCTGGGGATGTGACTCTTGATGTAGCGGTTATATAGCGTTTCACTTCTGGGATCGGTGTTTCAATCCCGTCCGATGAATGTGGGAATTTGGGATGCACAAAGTGGGTGAACGGCAGATTTTTCATCGGGGTTCTCCAGTTTCACCTGCCTCTCATTTCATCATCATTTCCCGGCTGAGGTGGCATAGAGCAACAGTTGTACATACTGATGTACCTCTGATCTGAGGGTCTTACAGTTTTAGTCCCGACGGTGGCGGGCAGATCCAACACAACAGCTATATAGCAAGATCGAATTCGACCACTATCTGGAGGGAAGTTCTAGCAGCCGACTTCTACGACCGGAAGTTTTCCGTGATTTCTACTAACAATAATAGACAAATTCCGTTCATTAAAAACACCATGGACCACGCGCGCGCTCGTTCTTTCCTCATACATGCAATACCCTCTCCCGTTACACATCTCTCCCATTACACTACATGTTGAGAGACCAGTCAGAGCTTTTGATCTTTTCCCGGCTGGGGCTGTGTCCTGCAGGCGGAGATACTTAAAGGAAACAAGCCGACTTGTAGATCGTCGCCGATTTCAGGAAGAGGAATGCCGCATCTTCCAGAGATAGACACTTACGGAACTAATGACCATAACGTTCCGCTGTGTCCGATAGGTTGATATGAAATGCATTCTGGATAGAGACGCGACATCGATAATAAAACATTCATATTATAAAATTAACATAATAAACCCATGAATCACCTTATAGTATCAAGGACACATACATTTTATTTGTTTATAATGTTCTTCAATACTCAACTATAATAAGCCCTGAGAGGGGAACAATAAAGTTCCGAAACGTTGGCAATCTACAATTTTCATTTAATAATAATAATAATAATAATAATAATAATAATAATAATAGTAATAATAATAATAATAATAATAACAATAACAACAACAACCGTCGTCTTTGCTGAGGAGACTGCAGATTCGAGTCTGCTTAGGCATGATTGTATTTGTGATTGTCCCTTCACCCCTCATCATCCTATCAACTCATAATTCAAAATTCAATGCTTAAAAACTTTGTCGTACCAAAGGATACAGCCTAAAAGCTGATCTACATAATTACACACGTTAATCTCTGTCCAGGATAGAATACGATTGGGCATCGGAAAAGAACGTGTAGCGTGGTCATAAATGGCCGATACGCAAATAATAATAATAATAATAATAATAATAATAATAATAATAATAATAATAATAATAACAATAACAACAACAACCGTCGTCTTTGCTGAGGAGACTGCAGATTCGAGTCTGCTTAGGCATGATTGTATTTGTGATTGTCCCTTCACCCCTCATCATCCTATCAACTCATAATTCAAAATTCAATGCTTAAAAACTTTGTCGTACCAAAGGATACAGCCTAAAAGCTGATCTACATAATTACACACGTTAATCTCTGTCCAGGATAGAATACGATTGGGCATCGGAAAAAGAACGTGTAGCGTGGTCATAAATGGCCGATACGCAAATAATAATAATAATAATAATAATAATAATAATAATAATAATAATAATAACAATAACAACAACAACCGTCGTCTTTGCTGAGCAGACTGCAGATTCGAGTCTGCTTAGGCATGATTGTATTTGTGATTGTCCCTTCACCCCTAATCATCCTATCAAAACCACTTAAAGGGCTACCAAGCGCCAAGCTTGGTATTTGCTTCAGAGATGAAAATGGCAAAATAGGTCTAAGTAATTCCCATAATTGTACTGAACAAAATGTTGCAAAAGATAGTCTACTTGATAAACTACAAACAGCAATCCCTTCGTCCTAACACATGAACTAAAGTAGTATCATTAGATATGTCATATATTAACTTCACAAAATGTTACAAAAAGTTTCCATTCACAAATAAAACATCGAAAACAAACCATGGAGCATTAAACATCGATGTTAAAAAGAATCGACTGCAAAAATGTGATGTTTCTAAAAAGCTTGTTTTGGAGAAACACTTCCACGTCGCGTCTCTAATCCTAGTATCGCCAGCTTTGCAGTCACTGGCGGGCAGGGACTAGAGAGTGGCCCCCCCCCCCCAAATGTATCAAGCTTACTGTCCAGGCACCTACGCCATAGGTAGGCTAGTAATTCTGGGATGTTGTTGGATAGGTGATGATGGGAAAGAAAATTAACATTTAAGCCAAGTAGAATTCGAACCCGCAGCACTTCTTGCTCAAAATCACCAACGATCCCATAACGTTCTCGACTATCCAAACCGGCCGTATTCACGGAACTTAGTAAGTAGTTCTGACGCATTACGTCTTAATCACCCGCATATAAACAAAACATTGTAAATATGTTCCAGTTTATCAATATGTTCTTGCTGATGAGCCAAAACACAACTCGCTTCCGCTATATCATAAATTTATTTCAACCCAAAGACGAAGAAATTTCGAATTTTACGTCGATACTCTCTACAACTACATGTTTGTTAATAACGGCAGAGATAGTTGAAATTTAGCACGATCCCGAAATAATAAATCATATATTAGAAGACCCAGTACCTTTTTTTAAATTTATTTATTGTTTAGTTGAAATAACAATGTTCAGTTTACAAGTGAAACTTTGCAATTGTACGGTGACTTAATCTAATCAACTTAATCTAGTTTAAAATTGTACTTAACAAACTTTAATAGGGAGTGGAAACAAATAGCACCTCAACAGAATTAGTCAATATTTGCAAATATCTGGAGGAAAGAATGGAGCGGGAATCTGTTCATTATTCTGGTTTTGTATCTGGGATCTTTTCCGAGTCTGTTGTGAGTTGATGCCTTTATGAAAGGTAAATTAGTGTAATAGTTGTTTGATAGGTGTGCTATTTGGTGAGCTTTTATGTTTAGATCTTGATGTAGTTGTGAGATGGTTGTATGAGTTTAGTAAAGGTCTTAATTGGATTAGTTTGGTTTTTGCCTGTTGTGCTTTTATTCCAACGTGTTGTTTCCAATTAAGTTTAGTGTCTAAAATTAATCCAAGATATTTTATTGTTTTCGTGATAGAGGTCCAATTTATAGCGTTATTATTTATGAGTATCGGGGACGGATATGCAAAGGTTTTTTATGAGAAGATTTTTGCTGATGATTTTGAGGGATTTAATTTGATTTTCCACTTACTTGTCCAATTTGTTATTAGATTTAGATGCTGTTGGAGCTGGAATTGGTGAGTTTGTAGTGAAGTGCCGGATATGTATAATGCAGTGGTTGTGTGATATCCCTTTTGAAAAGCAGAGTGGATGTGTTCAGTTAGCCTCAGTAGCTGGTGCGTCATTGAGTGATGGGATATGAAACCGAACTGATGAGGTGGAATTTCGTTCGTTTTATTGATGTGTTTCTTTAATCTGACAAGAATTAATTTTTCTAAGATTTTTGATATTATGGGTAAAAGACTGAATTTTCTGCACGTGATTGATTTCATTTGGTTTTGCTATTGGATGTATTATTGAATGTTTCCATGTTGGGGGATAATAACCTGTTCTTAGTATGGAGTTGTATATATTATTTTAAAATGCGATGGCATTGATCTTTTGAGAATTGCAGTATTAATTCGGTCGTGTCCTGGAGACTTCTTTGTTTGGCATTTTTTTAATTATCAGTTTAATTTCATTAGGAAAAATGAATTTAATTCTTTGAGGAACGTTGTAAAGAGGAGCGTTTGAAAATTTTAAAATTTTATCGTGTTTGGCATTTTTTATGGAATCATTGGGTGTGAATGTGCTGGCAAAATGGGCTGCTAGAATTTCGGCTTTCTCTGTGGGTGAATATTTTTCCCATTATCAGTTGACAGTGGGGGAATGCTGTTCTTTTTCCTTAGAATTTTCTTTGTGAATTGCCACAGAGAATTGCTTTTAGTATTTAGTCCTTCAATAAATTGATTGAATTTTTCTTAGTTGTGTTTACTTATTGCCTTTTTGCAAATATTAGTTAGATGACTTAGTTCTTTTTTTAGTTCTGGAATTTTTAGGGTGTTCCAAAGCCTTCTGGTTTTATTTTTAACTTTTATTAACTCAGTAATATTAGAAGGTAAGGTTTTTTTTTTTTTTTTTATGAGAATTATATTTGAAATTTTGGTATTGATTTTTCAACAGCGTTTTTAAAGTAATGCCAGTTTACATTGTAAGTGTTCAGTGTGAGGGCAGGAGAAGATGGAGTTAGTTTAGATGTTATAACAACTGGGATATGGTCGGAGTGTAATTCATGGTGAACGGCCCCGTGCTGTACACGCACAGGAATTAAATTGTCTTCTCTCCAAAAGAAGCAAAGTAAAACGAGGGTGAGAGCGTAGGCTTCCGCGGCCGGAGTCATGATTACCTTGGCTATCCGGGAGACACCGCGTCCAGGCACCTGTGCCCTGGACGCGGCGTCTCCCGGATAGCCAAGGTAATCATAAAACGAGGGTGTTAGAGGTAAAGTCCAATGCTTTAAAGGTTGGGAGGCTTGAGCGGCGCATTCCACACTCAAGCAAGAATAACACGATTTTTTCGATTCTTCGATACCTGTCCATCAATGTGACACGACTTGCATTGTTCGTCGATGTCGTCGTGGACGAGTCGTCGCAGCGGCCGCTGAATTGTAATCTAGGTGACGTTCGGCAGATCGGTGCCCATAGAATCTTGAATCGTTCGTTTGTAGGAAGATCAGTTTCTCTACTATGTATTCTTAAGAAACTATCACACAATTTAAGTCATTTCATCTTCAACTTCACCCGTTTCTCCAATCCACTTTAAACTACGCTCATAATTAATGTTCTTTACATTTATTACAGAATTAACTTACAGAGCTTGGATTTAATGTATGTCGTACACTTCATTATCAGGGTTTCTTATCTGTTGATATTTTTCTTGAATTTTGGCCAAAAATTTAAAGTATATCCATACAAATTACGCGTATATTTAAAACTATTTGTCATAGTGACTATGTGTGGGGGTGTAATCAGGGAGAGAAATATTAGCACAAGAATATGAATGCACCGAATTCCACAGTTCCCGAGAAGCGTTCGTTTAGAAAAGAATGCTTGGAGGCGCCAGCTGTCAATTCTCGACTTGCTACCCTTAAAATGGGACTGAGAAATGAAACCGTGGCAAAGCGAACGAAAATAAAATCGCGTGACGCTCACACTTATTTGCAACACATCAGGACCTTGCGCATTTCCTCGGAGTAATGGACTGCGGATTGCGAAAGGTCAGGCTTCAGTCTGTCTTCGCTTCTATAGTTAAATTTTTGATGGAGTTTGCCCCTGCAACTGATCACATAGAGAGAACAGTTGGTGTTAGACAACCTGGCAAACACAAATCTCGAGTAGAAAGGAACAGAGAATGGACGTGAAGAGACATAAGAAATTTCACAACAGGATCAAAAAGTGTAAAGTATATAAATAAAATTACCGTATTTACACTAAAATTTGGCACACATTGCATAAAGTATTATGACCAACACTATCATTAGTAATAATCGTTAATATGCGCAAATATGTCTAGTCAATTATTTATCGCACACGTCCGACCAAAACCTGAAAGGGAGTACCAAGAAACAACAGAAACTTATTT
The DNA here is from genome assembly GCA_964035755.1 of Teleogryllus oceanicus. Lineage (NCBI taxonomy): Eukaryota > Metazoa > Arthropoda > Insecta > Orthoptera > Gryllidae > Teleogryllus > Teleogryllus oceanicus. The sequence continues at coordinate 157,585,401 of CAXIVR010000003.1, read as the reverse complement.
TTGGGAGGCATTATGTTGGGACTCACAGCTATAATGGAAACCGTAAATTTAGGCGGCTGAATATCATTTTCAAAATCTTCCCATTACTCCGTCTGGCATCGCTGGATACCGATTTTCTTTGCCCAACAGCACCCCATCCACCATAAAACTGTCGCATCTACATACTGAAAGAGGAATATGCGGCTCTCACCGCAGAGTGGTCTGCAGGGAAGGGAAAATTGGCGCAGAGTGTCCACATAGAGGGCGTTTGCGTAGAGCAATATGATATTTATGTCATCCGTTGGGCACTAACCCTTCCAAAAATTTAAACAAAAGGAGGCTTGGGGGTTTGGAGCCGTTTTTGAGAAAATCGTGTTTTTTGTAATTTGTTAAAATTGCAAATACTGCACGCTCTATTTCATACAATCTACTAAAAGTTTCCCCAGTGAAAGAACTATTTATGGGCAACCAATTTTATTTGAAGAAAAAATCTGTCTCTTCAATTTTATAGTTGTAGCAAGACGCTAAAAAATCCAAACTCTTGCAATTTTCGAAAATTCAGAGTTAACTGCGAAAATCGGACTTACGCCATTTTTATAAGTGCATTTCACTCTATTCTTACAAGAAATTTAAAGAAAAAATTTGGAGCTGTTTTTGAGAAACTTTTGAAAATGTCTGTGGGGCTTCATGTAAAGTACTACCAAATTTTAAAGAATGTTTTTCAAGATTTCAATGCTTCAACTAGTGCCAGAAAGGTTTATTTAATTTGGAAAAGACCGTACGTGTGGTTTGGGCGGTATATTTGTTCAGATACTACGGACAGATTGACGTTTTGGCTTTCAATTGGTTTTTCGGCATCAAGAACCCACAAAACATGAATTCTGGCTACACAACGTGTTAGATTTTTCTCTCTTAATTTAACATCTGGTTTTGTACACTTTTTCGCAACCAGAGACCGGCAAATGACTTTTTTCCGCCAAAAATCAGCCGTTTTTTCACGCAGAATTACATAACTTTCTCTATACTACGTATATTACTCCGTATACATGTACGTATACGAGAAACTAAAAATGATGATCGAGTCATTGAATCCCGAATTACGAAAGAGCAATAATATTGAAAAATTTTGTACTCTACTTCCCAAACTCCGGTGAAACTACGTTATTTTTTTGTATTTAAAAAGACGAAATTTCTTGAATAATTCGGAAAACCAAACAGAATTTTAATTTAAATAATGAATTTTTTTTTTAATTTTAATTTTGTCCTGCACATCTATGCTGAATGCTTTACGTTTCAGAGAATCTTCTCAATGAATGCGATCAAAAGCACTTGCATGCTGTTGTAGAAGTGTGTTTGTAGTTTTTGTTTCACAATTGGTAAGTATTAAGCAAAGATAATGTATACATAGTTGCATGTCGTCTTGTAGTGTAAAAATATTTAAAGGAGATTAAAACAATCGCACTGTGAGAGGAAGAGTTACAATGCTTTATTTATACACGTAATTCATGAAGACAACTCGAAAATAAATTACCTTTTAGAAAGAAATCAAAACTGCAGAACTAAGTATACAGGTACAAAATTGTCAGTAAAAGCAATGAATAATAATAATAATAATAGTAATAATAAATAATAATAATAATAATAATAATAATAATAATAATAATAATGTGGTTGTGGATAATTATTTGGTATTATGAATAAATAGACCCAGCTTTGTGTAGGCAACTTATTTATTTGATTCAGTAATCTGCGGATGCTTAGCAATCATCTTCAGAAATGAAAATTTCTGAACATCAGAAAACGATGTTCAAAATGAAAAATCAGCACTGAAGGTGACAGTAAGCCATCAAACGAGATGAGCAAATAATATGATACCTAGATAACACAGTTCCCTTTGTTCACTCCATAATAATTATTTAATTACAATTCTTAAGCCTTAAAAAGCTTTATATTATAGTTATGTACATTTTATTATCATTGTTATTATTAGTATTATATACTGTTTATTATGATTGTTTTATTACCATTATGTAAGCAACACTGCGTCTATGTTGGTGCAGGGAGAGGTACATTTTAAGTGCATTATTGCTACTGGTATAATTATTGTATCGCCATTTGTGCGTGTGTGTGTGTGTGCAGGACGCGTGCCACGTCACGCGCCATGGAGCGCTACGAGAAGCTGGCCAAGCTGGGCGAGGGCAGCTACGGCGTGGTGTTCAAGTGCCGCAACCGCGACACGGGCCAAGTGGTGGCCATCAAGAAGTTCGTTGAGTCGGAGGACGACCCGCTCATCCGAAAAATCGCGCTCCGAGAGATACGTCTGCTCAAGGTGAGGCACCGCCCTACATCCGCCCTCGCCCCTTCCAGACCCTCGCACCCGCCACCGCCACTGCCCTCACCCTCGCCGTTGACACCGCCTTAGCCTCTGTCCCCGTCCCTGTCCGCACCCTCGCCTGCTTCTTCCTTCTCACTTCACAAACTCATTCCACCGGGAGTGGTGGCTCAGTGCATCAACTGGACCTCGGACCGGAAGGTCCTAGGTTCTAGTACCGACGGCGACAGGATTTTCAGCTAGGTCGAATCCAGTCACTGCCTGGAGAAGAATTCTAGCGACCGGTTGCTCTGATCGGTAGTATTCCGTAGATTCTCCGATCAACACCAGGCAAATGCCAGAGCAGTACCCTAACAAACGGCCCACTGACCGCGTGTGATCTTTCCTTCCTCTTCCTTGTCATATCCTCTCCCCTTACACACACACACACACATACACACACACACACACACACACACACTGATACTAACATGCACTACATTATGAAACATGCCGGGAGACCGGTCGGGGACTTAGATCTTGACCCGGCTGGAGCGGTGCCCCGCTGGTGGGAGATACCTGGTTGAGGGAAACCCCGCTAGTCGACGGTAGGTCGGCGCCAGATCTCGCCATCCAAGGGGGAAGATCAGCGCCACCTCCCCATGAAAAAACATGCACTTACGAGACTAATGACCTCAGAAGTTGACGGGCTCAGAATCAATCAATCAATCAAACTCATACTATTCTTAATGTAAAACAAATGGCAAATACGTAATAATAGAATTGTCTATTTTCGTATTACTACTTTAATTAGTAAAACAATTGATGGATGATTCAAAAAAGCATCATAGTAAAAGCAAATGCAGAATTCCTTCGGTTTCTCAAGAACCTCGAATGCGAATGCGGTCAATCTGAAAGTCTCTTATTAAAGTTTATGGGACCATTTTATTACCGTTCTCGGTATTTCAAATCTTTTCTCTCTAAATCTCCTTATGCATTCTATTTGCGTAACTCGTAACTATCATCGATCTCAATATGCCGAACTGGCTCCTATCCCGTTCCTGTGTACTACCACGTTTAATACGCTGTCATACTTCCTGTGTTATCTCTATTCATTTCCTAATAATCTGCACCGTCCCATCTCTCGGTATTCTTAGCTGTTGTTTTTGCCATATATTTGTCTGGTCACCTCATGTATGCCCTTTGCCTTGCATTGGAAGATCTTCTAGGGCGGGAAATCACGACTGTTGACAAGGTGCTACTGGTTGAGATTTAACGTTGATCTTTCCGCTCTTACTGTGGGCATGGACGCTATTTGCTCTTGTCTGCGCAGTTTCAGTATTCCGTCGCTCTAACACGTCAACCTCTTTAAAACCCGCTTTCGTGCACCGCTGTCAGTATATTCGTTATTTTTTCGTTTTTTCTGTCTTCGGGTGTCTTAAAGCCAACCCGTTGAATGAGCGTTTAGTCTCACTCCTGTGGCTTCTGGAATTGTCTGATCGTCGGCATTGGTTCAGGCTGCTGGTCGAGGGTGATCTTTTGTTTCGAGAGATCACGCGGCCCCATTTCGCCGCGCACAGACAACGTTAGGTCTCCTGCCTGCTCATAATCTCTTGTGAGGCCGCTTCATTGATTATTTCGTGTTTCCGCGCGCGTCCAGTGCTACGGTCCGTATTCCTGTAAGTGTAGTACGCGATTGAATCACGGGAGGAGTCGGTGATTTTCCCACGCTGGATGGTGAGATCCGGCACCAACTTATACATCGGCTAGCTTGGTTTTCCTCCCAACCAGGTATCTCCAACCAGCGAGGCACCGTCTCAGCGGACACAAACTCTAAGCTCCAGACTGGTCTCCCGACATTTGTGATAGTGTAGTGTCTGTAAGTGTGTGCGTAAGTAAGGGAAGAGGATAGGACAAGGAAGAGGAAGGAAAGATCGTGTGCGGTACGTGACCCGTTTGTTAGGGTATTGCCTGGTCTTGATCCGAGAAATAACGGAAAACTACAGTTCAAAGTGCTGGCCGCTAGAATTCTCCTCCAGACAGCGGCTGAATTCGACCTAGTTAGTGTAGAAAATCCTACAGTCGGGGCTCGAACGCTAGGATCTCCTGGTCAGAGGCACTGTAGAGACATCAATTCATACTCTGACACACCTCCGCTGATGTTAATTCCATAAGTGTCTGGTTGCCGAAGAAGCACTGTGTACAACGGGTTTGGAGCAGCACGCAATCCTTCCACCCTCATCCTTAGCCGGGCTGAGCCGATCACTCTCCTCACATTGTTCTTCCCCCATTGACGCAGGAAAATCAACTAAATGAAACTCCTATTTGCGACATCTTAAGTAGCTCGTTTTTTGAGTTCCCTTAAAAATACATTAATTAATAAGTAAAACACGTCTTTACTTTCATGTGATTGCGCCCGAGCTAAGTGGAAGAAACAAAGTAACAACCACACGTGGGGAAGTTGTGCAACTTATATGACATGAATCTATCATTGTCTACATTGAATCTAAGAAATCAAGGGGATTTGACGTGAGAGAGTTGAAGAATTAGAATCAAAGTATCGGTGTGCTGCTGCTGATTTATAGAAATGAAGAAAGATAGCAAAAAATTTAAAAGTTACATAACAGTATTGAGAAACCGTCGCAGCACGGATGTTATTTCATTTTCAAAGGTCATTGCCCCGGAAGAAAAAGTAGATCGAACTTTCTTATCGTTCTACGAACTTGATCGCTTCGAATTTGACCTTGGAGTTCCATGCCACTATTAGAAATTGTGTGACGGGGCGAAACTTGAGAAATGGCGACAAACAAAATATCGAAAGTAAAGTCAAAATAGCATTCAATCAATTATTCACAACTGTTATTTCAATAAATTTCTAGCTGAACCTTTGAGAATCGTTTGAACATTTTACACTGAAAGATCACTAAAATACGTCATATAACTCCTTAACACAATTGCATTCTTGATAAAATATTAAAACTTGTAAATAAAGTACTTTGGGCACGTAATTAAGCTTTCAGTTTGCATGTAAAAAAATAATTTTTACGTAAAGTTGATTTACATTCCTAACAAGTTTCCAAGTCGCCGGTGCAGTTTCGGCCGACGTAATTATTTACATAAATATCTTGAGTCTGTGCAACACGTAATTTCCAATTACTTTTATACAATAAAGGCACCCAAAAATATATCTACTTGTGAACCAGTGAACCAGCCAACAATAAGCGGGGACACTACAAGCTGCGGCATCATGCCAGGTATCCAAACGGTTACAAAGATGGAGTTTTGCATATTTGTCCTTATTCACAGTAAGAAGACATGTTGGCCGATAGAAAATTATCTCTGAACATCAGTTCGTAAGGAACTGAAACTTCACTTGATTATTTTTCGGGACCAAAATAATTTCAAAGCGGCCGTGTAAGGTTTGAATTGTTATCTCTAAGATTACGGGTTCAAACCCGATAAAAGGCGTGGATTTTTAAGGGCGAACAAAATATTCCACGCGCCTTCCTTCAGAGGGGAAGTAAAGCCGGCTGTTCCATGAAGATTTACTGCATGTAAAAAATCCTCAAAAATAAAAGAAGCCCCTGAGCTACATTCAAATCGCCTATTTCGTTGCCCGAGTAATACATTCTCTCTGCAAGATGATGAATGGAGAGTTGCGAAATTCGCGTGGTCGGACGGAAGAGCAGGCCGGATGATTGAGCCTCGCCACGTAAAATAAGGTTTGATGGATTGAGAATGTACAACTAGTTGGATCCATGCGAACATCCCGCAGTTTGTAAATCATTGTCTTGAAACTCAAAATAACTTCATACTGGAACTAAATGAAGACACGTCTTAAATGTGCCTAAACATATCATAGGACAGGTACTATATGCGTTAACATCCTAATACTGCTCAGCGACTATTAACAAATAGAAATACTTACATTCATGTGAGTAAATTGTGCAGTACATCAAATAGACAATTAAATATTACAAAACTTTCGCGAGTCTTCATGTTTCTGATTACCCATGCTAGGGAGTGGGATTAAAAATTCATTCAAGAAAATCAATAGGATCAGAATTCCGGCAGACGAAATATTCTAGAACTAGTTTTTGAATCATTTTATTAAAACTGTAATTATTTAGTTCTCACGTCAACTTTTGATGTTTAATTTCCACAAAATGGTAAAATGTCTTCAGTAATTACATTGCCGTCCTTCAATTTACCTTCATTGTTTATGTCTTAAATGCTTCAGTGTGATTCACTTATTGAATGTTGACATAAATAACACTGCCTATTAGTAATTGTAGCAGTTAATCAATTAAATTTCTCTTGAACTTGAAATGCAGTCAATCAATATTACAAATAAGTACGAGAGGAAGACTTGAATTTGATACGTCTTAACATCGCAAAGACAAGTGCCACGTTTTAAATTAATATGTTTCTCATGAAGCTGAACATTGACCCAATGTAATACATTGGCAATGTATTTTTGCTGTATGTAGAGAAGTTAACTCTTCATAAAAGGTTTTGCCATTTTAAATTATTTTTGTGTACTTTTTCTTAAATTTACATCAAGACAGTATCTTTAGCTAGGTAATAATCTAAACCAATTTATTGCGCATAGCTACCGTTCAGTAGAAAACACTAAATTGCTAGCTCTAGATGAACACAGTGGTGACTCTCTATTACTCTATTACTGTTTTGCACACCCACCTTCTAATGTAACCATAATTACTCGTAACATCTTGAAGTAAAAGTGCTAAATATTTATTTCTTTATGTAATCTCTTTCTCAATATGAGATCTTCAAATTATTTCATGTATCCTTTTTTAAAATTTTTATAAGTTTGTGTATACTTTTGTATACGGTGGCGAAGTTCAAATGTTTTTAGAACCTGTCCAACACTTTTAAAACTAATGCTACTGTTCTCTTTTTATAGAATCCGTTCCTCAATATTAGATCTTTAAATCAATTTACATCTGTTTATTCAAAATATTAATGATTTTCATCGTTTGAATTTTTCAAGTTTAATTGAAGTGTTAGTAGGTTAGAAGAGGCAATGATTGTATACTACGTCTCTTACCTGTATTTAGAGAAAGGATGGGCTATTGTAGCTACTTATATTTTTAAGTAAATCATACTACGAAACATCGAGAGGATTTAGCCAGTGCATTAGGAATGTGAAACTCAAAAAATATCTCCCAAGAGAATTTTATTCTATTCGGAGACAATTATTTCAGACACAGGCAAAAGCTCTTTATTCCTTATATCGTCTATCTGTCTCTCTTGTAAACTGGTATGTTCGTGAAATTTTTACTTGTAAAAATAACTTATTTTCCAAATATACTTCCTCACTTAAATAAAAATTACGAACTTTGATGTGTGTCATTTTCATTGTTTACCTTCGATATACAAAATGTTACAAACTTCTAGCGCACGTAGGGGAGTCAAAGAAGATCCATTTTTGCCGATAAACATATGGTGGGCAGCATCCTAGAACGAAGTTACGTTGTACGTGGACATTTGCCCCTGATTGATATGCAACCCAACACGCACTGCTGTTTGAGAGGTGCACGAAACCTCTTTGCGTCCGAAGGTGACCCAGCAAACGACAATGCACAATGAGTTGTCTGCCAATCAGGAGCAAATATCACCGGCTTAGATAGATCAGGGCATCAAATGATGTCGCTCCAGTGCCTCTTACTGGGAGGCCCAAGGTTCGAGTGCCGAATGTGGCAGGATTTTCGCCACTAACTTCATAGCTAGGTCGAATTCATAGCTGCTGTCTGGAAGCGAATTCTATCCACCGGCTGCTATGATCAGTAGTTTTCCGTAGTTTCTGCGATCAAGAGCAGTCGAATACCGGAGAAGTACCCGAACAAATGGGTCACGGACCGCGCGCGATCTTTCTTTCCTCTTTCTTGTTCAACATCATCCCTTTCTTACACACACACGCACATACTCTACGCTACTACTCTTGTTGGGAGACCAGTCGGGAGCTTAGAACTTGCCCAGCTGGTGGCAGATATACCTGGTTGGGGAAAATCCCCGAAAGCCGACGTAAGTCGGCGCCGGATTTGGCGGGGGAAGATCGCCGCTATCTCCCTCGACGAAATAATACACTACACTTACGGGACTAAAGAACTTATCAGTTGACGCGTCTGGAACCACTAATCAATCATTAATTAAAAATAAGCAAATGTTACATTTCCAACTTCGTTATTTCAGTTTTTTCTCCACGTATTTATTGGCAAAATGTGATCTTGGAACCCACTGCATGCCCTAAAAGTGGGTCTTTGTGTATAATTTCAATGAGAATATACGATCATGAGATTTCTGGGCTCTTATTTACGTAAATGTCTCCCAAATTATTACATTTTTTCATTGTGTAGAAGATTTACGAAGGACTACCGTAGGAATATCTGCTAGTCCAAATGACACATACAATCATCCCTAAATGTGCAGCGTAATTTATTTACAAAAGTTTGATCTGGCGTAACTGGAGGCTCTGTGGATTTGAAAACAATTCTTTGATAATGCAAATCGGTATAAACAATGTATGATGTATGTATACATGGCGCATGATAGTTAAAATGTCTCTTCTCATCTGAGTCAGGTTCGTCACTACACGAGTTGTTGGTGTTATCCTGTGTTTGAAAAATTGTACGCGAATTAACGTCAGCGACGATTAATGACGAGTAAATATTGTGCCCCCAAAACACGATGAACACTATACACACGTGATTTGTAACTTCGCATCCTTTATTTTGTGCCAATGAAATTTTAATATGTTTATTTTTCCTATACAGCCCACAGTGGTCCATAAACCCCCTGAAAAAGCCAGTATACATTTTCATTATTTCGAAATGACGGTGGTTGCCACTTTTCGCAGAAATAGAATCACCACTGATAACAGAAACCCAACCTCGCTGTTCCGAAAGCAATTTTGAATAATCCTGTATATGTTGGGGTGTGACCTACTCTTACTTTCTCCAAAAAGTAATTATTTCAATGCATTTAATACTTTTCAATCGAAACATAATTAACTTCCAATGAACTTTTACGTTCAAGACTACGCAAATGAATCTTTGCGCCTTTGATCAAGAAGAGTTTTGATTTCAAATGTGGCATCAATAACGCACTTCATGTGCGGGCCGTCATAGCCAAGTGTCTCCGAGCAGCATCAAGGGGGGAAACCTGAAATATAGATTTATGAGAACACACAAATGTATTTCATTTTAAATTTTAATTTATAATAATAAATAATAATATTAAACCACAGATATAAGATATAAAAAGTAATATTAAAAATTAAGGATGAATTTGTCTTCCTTTGGTTTGTTTTAACACAAAGTAGGGATGGATTGTTAATGGAAATGATTCAACGAGACACGTTGAATCTCTCGCTTTTTATAGCTACTCGAAATAGGTCATATACCATTGTGCAGTTGCCAATCCATTATACGAAGCAATGAAGGAAGATAAACCGATTGTCAGTCTTCAAGTTCGAAAGTAGGTCAACGAATTTTACCTTCTTTATAACATTCAGTGCTAGTGTTCCATTACACGCAAGAAATCTGCAACCTGTGCACATAATACAAAACAGACCATTATATTAGCATCGATGGCCTAAATGCTGACCAACGAAGTACACAAAAGTGAGCGCAGCTGTTTAAAAAATTGCATTAACGAAAAACACTCGTCTAACATCGAAACTAATCGTCTATCATTCGACGATTTCCATTCATCAGTTGCATAAAACAAGAACGCGGCTTGTGATACGAACCAAATCGTTTAAATAATTGAAATAATAGAAGGATTCATGAAAGTAAAAATACATTGCTGACAATAGTGTTTGTTCCATTATTCTCCAACATAAGTTGAAGACTATAAGAAGTTTTAGACATCTGATCACTAGAAAGAAATATCTGAAGTTGAATCTTTTCATTTCGATGAATTTTGAATACTTCCAAGAAAAGACCGCAAAATTAATGTAGTGAAATCACGTGTAACCCTTGTTTTGATAATTATTGACCTACTTGTTCTAACTGTTGAAGGGAAAAAATAGTTATGAATCGTAAATCCACAGAAATAAGTTGTATTTCACAAGAACTTAATTTTCTGAGTTAGTGTAACTTGAAAAGGAAACCTTATTTAATTAATATTACTGTCCTTGAAGCAAAATTTCAGAGTTAGTTGCAAATGCTCCTCTTCTATTGACATTAAAATTATTACTATTCAAAAGGATTTTGTAATGATAAAAAGGTGTATTTAACTTCTCCCTTTTCCTATTTTCCATTTCTAAAGTGAGAGTTCTTACATACAAATTCACCGAATAATGGAGAAAATGAAAGGTCATACTGTCCACACTGATAAAAAGTGAAGTACATCCACAGAACAAAAGAATCGAACCCTTAAAATTGCAACAAAAGTTTACGGTGTAATGTAAAAAATATCAAAAAACAAGTCGTGAAAATTTAAAATCCCGAATCATTAGAAAGTTTCTGGAAAAAGGAAAAATTCTGCATCATGAATATTGTAGTTTTCCGTTATCAATTTTTTGCTAATTTCGAAAAAACAGAGTTCACCGAAACTGGAATCTAAGCAATTTCTATAAACGTACGTTGTTCGAGAAACACTTAAAAACTAGTGGTGCTACCGAATGGCAAAGACTTTCTCGTAGTAAAGGTTTCTAATTTCCTTGGTGTAGACTGACTTTACAGTCTTACCCCATCCCCTTGCCAACTACCATCTACCGCCACCCAAAGTACATTTTTTAAAAATTTTGTCAACTTTTCGGTTTCCTAATAGTAGAAACGAAAAATTACTTCAAAAATATTAAAGAAGAGTCCTAAATAGCAATTTTCATTGAAATTTTAGAGCCCTTTTTAAGAAAATGGCGTTTCAGCGTTACTGCAAATTAGTGTACTTAAGTGTTACTGCAAAATTTGAACCTCTTTCTCACAGAAAATTTTTGAGTATTCAAAAAACTTCACTTATAGTCATTTGAAGCACTTAACTTGCAAATGCAATTTACAAATTGAAAAATGTGCATGTAAGGCGTGAGAGGTATTAATAATTATTGAGAGATATGTGAGATAGAAAATTAGTGAGAGATATTAAAAATACATTTGTGTAATACATTTGTGTTTGATCGCAATGCTGTTCAAAAACTACTAACAGTTTTAGTAGAAAACGTTTAGTTTAACAAAATTAGACCTATGCCACCATACTACCTAAGGTATTTTATTCTATTCTTACAAAAAATGTAAAGAAAAAATTTGGGACAATTTTTGAAAAAAATTGACCAGGGGGCTTCATGTAAAGTACCTATCACCAAATTTGTAAGACTGTTTTTCAAAATTTCAAAGCTTCAACTTGAGCCTGATGAACGGATTCTTCAGTTTAGAAAAAATCCTACGTCCGTCCGACCGGCCGTCGGACGTTCGGACGGACGGACGATTTTTAAATCTTTTTCGGTGTCAGAGGATCCCCAAAACGTGTATTTCCTCGAAATCGATTTTCAACTGCTTACGTAACTTTATACTACGTATATTACTTCGTACGTATGTACGCATACGAGAAAGTAAAACTTTGAAGCTGTTTTGGTAAAATCTTTTTATTTGCCTAAATTTCGCGCAAAATTACACAAAACCTCTTCATGTTTACTAAAAATTACAAATGAACTTATTTAAAGATGACTTTGACAAACCGATTTAACATAAGAAAAAAGGTTTATCTTCAATATTGTTGTTTTCAGACGACGCTGAAAAAAGGAACTTGTACAAATTTAAAAAATTCAGAGAGTTTATTGAAAATGAGAACTGCGCTATTTTATGCATCCTTTTTTATCGAAGGAAAAAAATTGATCAAAAAATATAAATCCATACATGAGACAGATGGACACAGACGGCCAATAACCAATTTGCCGTAAACCGATTTTTCGCATAAAACATGGATTCTAACTAAATAACGTGTTAGAGAATTTACTACATAACGGAAAAATATTTACCCACTTATTTGATATCAGAGCTCCACAATGAGAGTTTTTTTTAAATCGCCACTTTCTAATACAGCATTACAACCCTTTGTTGTTACTTTGTGAGTATCTAGTATGTCGAAGTAAAAAGTAGCATTATAACGCGGTGAGCGAGTGAAAAGCAGGGACATAATTTGAGGGACCACAAGATTAATACTCGCTTTTAATATTTTTGAAATGCTAACAAAAGAAAGTTGATTTGTTTCTATAACCTAATATTAAAATAACAATATGTAGATGCTATTTGTTGTTTCATAATATTCCCGAACTTTGGCCATGAAGCTACAGTGCCATCACTGCTTTACATATCAATGACTTCTGTTTTGTTTAAATATCGTAGAAAAATATATTTATATCATTTATATCATAACTATTGTACCCCTATCAGACAATTTCATATAACCCTATCATGCAGCAAATATCACTACAACTCTTTCTTTCACGCAGTAAATATCAATACCAATCTATCATGTAGCACAATTAAACTTTTCACGATTTTTTTTCGTTAATCATTACATAGAAAAACTTTGAAGCAACTCACAGAGCTCAATATCACAGATGATCCTTGTGAGTGCTATTGTCCTGATGGTTCCAGATATTTCCACCTGTAGGCGCCGCGAGCGCCATCCAAGAGCAAACAGATCGTCCACACCAAGGTCGCACACGCGACAGGGCGTGGCGGGATAACGTATGGCCACGGAAGAGACACGAGTCTAAACTTGTTTCCTTTTGCGAAATGATTTTATTCAGAGGGTACCATTACACATTTGTCGTGCCCCCCCGGATCAGTCAAATAGGACCAGAAGGCGAAAGTGGGCATAAGATGTGGGAAGATATCGCAGCTGATCTTGAAGGGTACGGAGACATTCATTTTTTTCATTAAGGAATACGTTAAAGTCCGTTATCTCCTTTATGTAAAACTATTCTGACCTTTTCCTTAAAATACACATAAATACTATTTTTTTAAATAATTTACTTTATTTAACATTTAAACTCTTATTCCGACCTTTTTCAAATATTATCTCTAAAAACTAGTGGTTCTCCAACAGTACATATTTTCTCGTATTATTTTAACCTTTTTTTAATATCTTGGATTCTCTTTGAAGCAACCTACTCTTTACTCTACACACTTTTTATCAAAAGGGTCACCAAAATGTCCACTTTCCTCTCCAGGACTAATCGTCGCCACGGCGACAAAACATTTCACTGAGGCAATGGGCCAGTATTGAACGGTGCAAGACCAGCAAGAGGTTCATAATTTGAACTTCCGACTGAGATCGATCGATCGATCGATCATTTCACACATTCCTTTCTTAATTTAACTTTTCCGCAATGCATGTTTTTTCTTTAACACGAAATAACTAATGTATCGCTTGATTCATTTTGTAATAACATGTACGTGCAACTTTTACACGCATACATTAATGGGAAATTATTCAAATTACGATTATTGTTTCGCATCCAAACTCGAATCCGGATCTCAAAACATTGTTTATCTTAATTATCAATGTTGCAAGTTCTATTTCAAATTCTTTGCATGTGTCGTGTAAACTTGCATGCATGATTTTAGCAAAACTTTTAAGTTAAGGCATTCCTACGTTTCAGCTCCAACCTTCTACCAATTAATCCAAAACAGTTTTCAGAAAGGAGAAAAATTTAAAACCTGTGTTCCACGGACACTCATTTACAAATTTTTGTTACAATGATCGCAGTCACCCGCCGCTTACTGCAAATCACAGACTTTCAGCCTCACATAGTGTGAACTCTTGAAAAGATCAATCATGTACGTGAAAATTCTTGGTATTAATTTTCTTTTCACTAAATGCCATGGCAAATTATTATGCCAATGTTGCTCTTTAACTAAAAGCTACCGCATTACGTTAAATTATGGCAATATACGAGAAAGTAAAAATCAGGAATCGATTTACGAAAAAGGCCAGGTATTTCGAGTTTTGAAACAACCTTTCCGAGTTTCGAGTAGTTGGAAGATTTGCATGCCCCAATGCTAGAAAAAAAAATATTCATTGAAACGCACGTGAATCTGTAGGAGGACGGACGGGTGAGCCGGGGGTTTGGATTAGTCCCCGCCAGTGACCTTGAGCCGCCCACGGGTCTACAGTCGAGCCACGAGGTCGAGCGTCCAGCGCTGCAGGCGGCACGCGACATCGACCCAACGTCCTTCCCCGCCTCCGCCCGCGCACGTCTATTCTTCTACGACACTATTATTATTATTATTATTATTATTATTATTATTATTATTACTGTTGTTGCTATTATTGCTAATAAAGCGAATTTTTTCTGGGTCTTTTATCCAGCCGACAGCCGGTTACCCTTACGTCCCGATGGGACGCATATTCGACAACGTTTTAAGCACAAACACACTTCCGGGCTCCTCTGCCCTAGAGTCAACAGAACGCGAGGTCCTCCGCGACAATGTACACATGAGAGACAAGGGACAACTGCGCCCAAGGTCGGACTCGAACCCGCGACCGTTCGGCCCGAAACGCTGAGTCGGTGCACTGTCTTAGCCACCTCGGTCATTCAAGTCGGCCGAAATGGTTATTATTGTAATTAATATAATTACGATTGTATGTGGTGAATTAAAACACAGATATTATTTTAACAAAAATTTTGTTTCTTAAAGGTACGCTAAAAATACTTTCTTTATGTACAGATAGTCTTCACTTGATTATTTCTTGATACGAAACAGTTTCTCTTCATTTATTTTTACTACATTTCTCTTGTTTATTTATTTTCACTGT
The DNA here is from genome assembly GCA_964035755.1 of Teleogryllus oceanicus. NCBI lineage: Eukaryota > Metazoa > Arthropoda > Insecta > Orthoptera > Gryllidae > Teleogryllus > Teleogryllus oceanicus. The sequence goes on along the minus strand of CAXIVR010000003.1, from coordinate 157,570,322 downwards.
TCAATCCTTTTGCACTGTCGCCCAGTCCTAACCTCAGTCCACTGCACTGACCACTGTCCGATGCACTGACCACAGTCCATTGCACTGACCACAGTTCATGGCGTTGGCGGTTAACGTCACTTAGCACAATCCATTGCGCTGTTATTCACCACGATGCACACACGTCACAGCTCAGCTTCCACTTAAGACTGACTCACGGCCGGCGGCCGCGTCTTATTTACACTTGGCTGGCGCTCGCTCAGAATTTTCTGGAACTTGCGATAACCATCGCGAATCCTGGGCCATCTAGTTCGGAGGGGGGGGCTCCAGCAGATGTCCCAATCCGCGCATACCCCGATTACCATCTGTTCGGGGGGCGCAGGCAATGTCGCCATCCGCGAATACCCGTCTAGTTCGCGAAGGCGCCAGCAGATGACGCAATATTCGTTACACCACACCCTCCTTAGACGCAATCCGTCTCGGAGCGCATATAGTGAAATCATGCAGATATTTGCAGTTCGAGCCTCTATTATAGTTGGAGGTTAAGATGAAGTGACAGTCAATTGTCTTCTTTGGATATGCCGACATTCCATGGTGGTAGCTGCAGACTAAGAGCTAACCGGACAAGGAGCGTCAGTGCATCAAATGATGCCACTGCAGCGCCTCTGACCGGGAGGTACTAGGTTCGAGTTCTGACGGCGGCAGGATTTCCGACACTAGCTTTTCAGTTAGGTCGAATTCAGTCGCTGTCTGAAGGAGACTTCTTGTGCCCGACGCTCTGATCGGTAGTTTTTCGTGGTTTCTCCGATCAGCACCAGGGGAATGCTGGAGCAGTACCCTAAGAAACGTGCCACGGACCGCGCGCGATCTTTCCTTACCCTTTCCTACCCTCACCCATTACACACACATTTACACTAACATGGACTACACCACCACATATTCCGGGAGGCCGGTCGGGAGCTTAGAGCTTGTCCCGGCTGGGGCGGTGCCCCGCTGATGGGAGAGTCCTGGTTAGGGGAAACCCCGCTAGTCGACTTAGGTCGGCACCGGATTTCGCCATCCAGCAGGGGAAGATCACCGCCATCTCCTGAGGAATAAACATACACTACACTTACGGGACTAATGACCTAAGCTGTTGACGCGCCCGGAATCACGGAACAACAAACCAACCAACCCAGTGTACCGGAGGAGCACTTCCAACATGCGTCTCACTATTCTCCAGTTCAGTCCATCAAAACTACACCCCAATTTGGGCATGACAATCTTCTGGGGGTTGACTTGCAGGAGTTGTTGGCGTAATTCAATCAGAGTTTCCTCTCCTTGTACGAGGCCTTGTGATATGACTTACTTTTTGTGATTCTTCTATTCTTCCGTATTTTCTCTTAAATACAGCAGCAACACCTCTGGCTATATCTCGATCTAGATCCCACAATGCGCCAATGCATATTCCTAGGGTACCGAAAACAGATCCTGCAGATTGCACTTCCATTGTTCCACCATAACGCGCTTTATGCGCACTCATGCGCGCTTGAGGTGCTTTATGCTTTAAATGCGCTTTTTCACCATAATGAGGCAAACTGGACAAATGAGAACTCTTGCATGTCCAGCTCACATACTCGTGCTGTCTTTTCTCCTTCATTTACTTACTTCCTGCGTACGGGGCCAGTCGAATAGAATGGATGACTCGTGGTTTTCCATTCGGCAACTTTTTAATTCGGTAGACAACATCATTTATCCTCTTCACTACCCGTCGTACGGTCTGTCCCACTGTCGTTGTAATTTTAGACACAAACTGTGGAGTCGTTGGGGGTTGAACAGCCAAACATGATCTCCAGGTTGATAAATATCCCCCTTCAGTTTTAATGTCATAACGGTCTTTCATCCTGTCACATGCATCTGGTTATAAATTACGTCCATTTTCTGTTTTAGATCATGAATAAAGTCTTCGTCGGTTAATTTTTCATTAATTTTACAACCAAACTGTAGATCACAAGGTAGACGTAGTTCCCTGCCGAAGAGGATATTAACGGGTGTTTGCCCAGTTGTTTCATGAACAGAGGAGCGGTAGGCGAGAAGAAAAAGATGTTTGTATTGGTCCCAGTCACGTTGGTGATCTGACACGACCTTTGCTAAATATTTTCCCAATTTGTTCACTCGTTCCACCATTCCATCTGACTGCGGTTGTAGGGTAGTTGTTCATGTTTTCCTTGTTCCCAGAAGTTCACACACTCCATGAAACACTGCAGATCCGTCTCTGGTCTGAATGTAATTCAAGTGGTACACCGAATCGGCTCACCCATTCCTTAACCAGTACTTCTGAGATAGTATTGGACTGCAACCGACTTGCTGAAATAATCCATGACAACTATGTATTTATTCCTATCATTTGACATTGGAAATGGGCCAGCCAGGTCAATGGCGATTCTTTCAAAAGGACTTCCAAAGTTGTATTGCCTCATCTTCGTTCTTCTTTTTTTTATGTGGCCCATTACTAGTAGCACAAACTTTACACTTTGTGCACCATATCTTTATGTCTTGGTTGCAATTAACCCAGTAAAATCGTTCGCGCACTTTCTCTAGCGTCTTCGTTATACCGAGATGTCCCCCCGATGTTCCATCATGGAATTCCCTCAATACTTCAGGCACCCTTATTCTTGGTAACAATACCTGCGTCCTCTTCTAAGACCAATCTTCACTTTCCAGAACTCGTTTAAGAATACCTTCCTCTTCAGTAATCGAATCCCACTGCGCCCAATTCGATTTTACTTCTGAAGAACAAGGAGCTATTTCTTGCCAACTCGGTCTCCGTCCTGCCATTTTCCATTCCCAAACATGTTTCAATTCTGCGTCCTCTTTCTGATCTTTCTGAAATTCTCTGGGATGCCATTAGTCATTACTGACAGTGATCCTTAAGAAAGGAGACATCCTCTCTTCCGCTCGACAACAATGTTTGCATTTTTCAGAACATGGTCTTCTGGAGAGAGCATCGGCATTCTGGTGACTACTTCCGCTCCGATGTTCTATTATAAATGTGAATTCTTGAAATCTTTCAATATATCTGGCGACTTGGCCTTCCTGATTCTTGAAGTTCAGCTGCCATTTCAAATCACTATGATCCGTTCTGAAAAGAAATTCTCTACCGTAAAGATATTTGTAGAAGTGCTCAACGGATTTCACCACAGCAAGTAACACAATACACGGGTTACACAATAGTTGCGTTCTGGATTTGATCGCACTTTACTGTAATAACCGATGACCCTCTCTCGACCATCTTGTATCTGCGATAATACCCTTTCAATGCCAATGTTACTTGCGTCAGTATCAAGTACATAATTCCCTTGAGGTAGTGGAGAGCTCAATATAGGGGCACTCAGCATAGCGCTATTAGGTTTTTCGAAAGCTCGCTGGCAATCTTGATCCCATTGAAACAATCGCTTTTCTTCTGTCAGCTGAGTCAGCGGTTTCGCGATGTTGGCAAATCCCAAAACATATCGGCGATAATAGCTACATAGCCCGAGGAAACTTCTCAATTCATGTTTATCCTTTGGGACTGGCCATTCCTCTACAGCTTTAACCTTCTCCGTATCAGGTTCTACTCCCGCGCCAGATACTACATGCCCAAGGTAATTCACCTGCTTACGAAATAAATGGCACTTCTTTGTGCAGGAATTCTCCCACCTCTATTAAAAACCCTGTGTTTTGACATGCTCGGAGCCTGAGACGTTATGACTTCCGTGTAAGAAAAGTTTCCATTCGTTTACAGAAACGTCTAATATTTTTTAAAACAAAACTGAGAAAATAGGAATTAGCCCTCAGTGTTGAATTTCATTTCATTGCCTCTTCAGCAGTGATAAAGATGTGACCCAGGGCATCAATTGATATAACTGCAGTGCCTCTGACCAAGAGGTCGAGTCCCGATGATGGCAGGATTTTCGAAACTAGCTAGATAGCTTGATCGAATTCAGACGCTGTCTGGAAAATAATTTTAGTGTACAGCTGCTCTGATTGATAGCTTCCGGCGCGCGGGTTCTTTTCATTCCCTTCCTATTCCTACATTTGCATACACTCGCATGCACTACACTTTCACACTTGTCGGGAGACCAGTAGGGAGCGTAGAGCGTAGCGTTGTCCCGGCAGAGGCGGTGCTCCGCAGGTGGGAGATACCTGGTTGAGACAAATCCTCGCAAGCCGACATAATTGGGCGCCGGATGTCGCCAACCAACGGGGGAAGATCATCGCCACCTCCCGCGATGAAAACATGCAATACAGTTAGGGGCCTAGTGATCTTAGCAGATAACGGAACGTCCGGAATCACTAACCAATGATATGCGGGTGTTTGCGCAGAATCTCAAGCACCCCAACCTGGTGAACCTGCTGGAGGTGTTCCGGAGGAAGCGGCGGCTGCACCTGGTGTTCGAGTTCTGCGACCACACGGTGCTGGCCGAGCTGGAGAAGTACCCGCGCGGCTGTCCAGAGCTGCTGGTGAAGCAGATTACGTGGCAGGTGCTGCAGGGCGTGGCGTACTGCCACCAGCACGCGTGCATCCACCGCGACGTCAAGCCCGAGAACATCCTGCTCACGGCGCAGGGTGTCGTCAAGCTATGCGACTTCGGCTTTGCGCGCATGCTCAGTAAGTACCAAGGAACCTTATATTATGCGCTTCTCGTTCAGACCAGGCGTGCCCAATATTCTTCTTTGTATTGACTCCTTTTAATACAATGCTTTGTTTCATCGACCTCCTTCATTTTTTCTATAATATTCAGCTTACAAAATTATCAAAATACAAATATTTGCACATAAATGACAGTGATTTATTAAAAATAATAGACACATAATAATCAATGTTTGAAAAAATGCTTAGATTTTTTAAAAATTCTTTTTACTATCTCTATACTTAAACTTGCATATAAATAAGTTCCAAAACTAAATCACATATTATAATTGCATTTAATTTTTATTTTATTTGAAAAAAAATTTTTTTGGTTTTTTTTATAAGTAAAAATAATAATAGTAATAAAATGCATATTTACCTTTGAAATCTGTGGGATCTTGATCATCAAACACCGATCATTGGTCGATGTATATTTGCATTCCTAGCCCTCCAATCGATCCCTGTTCATCACCGACCCCTTTAAAATGTCTTCGACCTCCTGGGGGGGGATACCGATCCCGTCGGGAACTACTGGCATATGCGATCAAAGCGACAAACACGAAATTAAATGGTTTTCTTTTATTCTTGTCGAACATAATTGGTCTTAACAGTTATTCACGATATTAATGAAAACGTGATTTAAACGTAAACCTGGACGAACTATTCACAATCACATTCAAAGTTGACGTGAACACATCTCGTCGCTATCAATGCAATAAATATTCGGCACGAAAACTCTACATAAATTCGAAATATTTTAAGTAAAAAGGTCGCGATCATACTGGGTTTAGAATAATTTCAATTCTCATTAGTGCCACGATTCTATGGAGCAGTTATGATGATTGGCAATTAATGCATTTACAACCTGCAATAGTTTCTGTCTACAGAAACCGCTAGAACATCTTAGGATCATCCTGAGGCAACGTAGTGCGTTGTACTCAAATCACTTTTACGTAAACGTGATGTATAATACGCGCGTATAATATTTTTTAGGTTTTTACATGTAAATTCAGGGGTAATTTCTTACATTTCAGTATTAATAATCGTTATTGATATACTTCTCATAAATTACTGAAAAATCCATATTTAAAATAAATTTTATATTTTAATAGAGACCTATTATTTAATATAACTTTTGGACAATATAAATTAATTTTTACTTTCTCGTATACATACGTATATATGAAAAAATATATACGTATGAGTAGTATAAAAAAAGTTATGTAATGCTGCGGAAAATCTATTTCAACAGAAATACACGTTTTGGGGTCTCCTGATACCGAAAAAACGTGTTTTTTTTTTCAAAACGTCCATCCGTCTGTCTGTCTGTCCGTCTGTGCGTCCGACTGTCCATCCGTCTGTCTGCCTGTCCGTCCGTCTGTCCGTCAATCTGTCTGTCAGTCTGTCCGTCAGTCTGTCCGTCTGTCTATCCGCCTGTCCGTCTGTCTGTATGACCGTCTGTGAACAATACTAGCGGCTACACCATCCGTATGATCTTTTCCAAATTTAAGAACTCCGTCTACCTGGCTCTAGTTGAAGCTTTGAAATTTTGAAAAACATTCTTTAAAGATGTAATTCTTTAAAGATGTAAAGTACTGTATATGAAGCTCCTCGGACATCTTCAAAATTTTCTCAAAAACGGATACAAATATTTTCCTGAAATTTCTTGTAAGAATAGAGTTGAATACTCACAATACGTGTCATAGGCTCGATTTTCGCGGGTAACTCTGGATTTTCGAAAATAGCAAAAGTTTGAATTTTTCGACGTCTTCCTACAACTATAAAATTGAAGACAGAGATTTTTCCTTCAAAGGAAATTTGTTTTCCATAATTAGATCTTTCTTTAAGGCCCAGTACATTTATTTGAAAATTTTAGTGGTTTTCGTCCAATACTGCGTGCAATATTTGCAACTTTAAAAATTACGAAAACCAGATTTTCTCAAAAAGGCCCCAGAGTTTTGGAAAAGGTAATGCCAAACCAATCCTATAGGATGACGAAAACGCCATATTGCTCTATTCATTTCTTTTTTCAAAAATTACAAAAATTCAATTTTTAACTTGTCTCCCACGTCTGTAATATTAGAGGCAATTTCTTCACGTTATTGTACTTATGAGTATATGTGCTGTAAATAATGTCATATAAAGTTTCTCGAAAATTCAACAGTTTTCTGTTAAAATCAGCTCAAAATTCGGCATTTTCAGAAACGCTCAAACGCCATTTTGTAAAAAACGGGTCCATTTTTTCTTCAAACTTTTCCCACGGATAGTGGTAATGGCACTGTTCAATATGACGTAAAATTCATATCAGTGTATTTTTTTTTTTTCAAAAATTACACATATAAGCCATTCCACGTCAAATCGCACAAAAAAGTCTGAAATTTGACCTTCATATTTTTAGTTACTTTCTATATTTTATATGAATCAAATAATTTAACACGTGTATTTTTATTTTTTTAGCTTCATTATTTTCGGAAATATTGCATGATGAAATTTGCTAAAAATGACGCGCATCACTAACTTAAAAATATCACATATTTGAATACACTAATTATAGAAAATCCGTTCCAATTCCATTCGAAACAAAAAAAGTTAAAATTTTGGGATTTTGCAAAATATTTAATTTCCTAAATTTTCAATTCTTTAAAAAAAAATGTAAATTTTAAAAATTGAATATTTTTGTAATCTCGATGAGATAATTTTTTTTATAATTATAAATGCGCTAGAGTATTGTTGACAACTCCAGAAAAAATCCAAGTGGGATCTCAGTAACTTCAAGAAATATTAATTTTTTACGAACCAGTGTGCAGTAGATGCGATTATTGTGCAACAGACGCGATTATTGCGCGACTGGCGATGGGTTTCTTTGGGTGAAGCAGCAATTTTAGCACTTCTTGAGTTAGTACAACTTAACGATTGTGGTTGGTTATTAAACGATTCTTGACTGACGTTATGATTATTTGACTGACTGATATTTTGAAATTTTCTGCTCCCTCATTACTCACTTCACATATTTGTACTCGCTTATCTTAGAATTCCTGAACTTTCGACACAATGTACCGTTCTAATGCCTTACCGAATTTAATTTGAGGTCCAAGCAAAATTCGATTTCCTTCATCCAACTTTTTAGCCACTTTTATCACGTGTTTCGTTGCTGCGAAGTGTCGTTTTTTATTGCATCTCCAACTTTAAAAAATTGTCAAAATTTGAATTTTCAATGTCTTGTGATCTGTTGAGTGAAAGAAATCGACAAATTTCTTAATAATGTCTTTCTTGTCTAATTTTTCAATTGACGGCGAAGGATCTTTAGTGTGAAAAAATTACCTTTGGTAGTACTTTGTACTGTCTGTAATTTCTCATGGGAATACCTTTTTTGTTACAATTTTCTATTCTTAATGAGGTATCTCCTATTGTAATTAAACTCTTGTTCATCTTCTCTACATTCATTTCGCAGACATCTGACGAACTATCTGAAGAGCTTAAATTGTCATTTCCTTGGTTTCCACTGTTGTCAGTATATTCACTGCACTTCCCGTTACTTTCGTGCTACCACTAAATCGTGGTTTATGCGACTTCGACGTTTTATTTTCTAAAAATCGTGATCAGAAAGATTAAATCGACTGAAACATCAGTTGTATCTCATACGGTGATCGCCAATCATGTTGCACAATGTAGTACGTACGATTCACCGAACAAACTCTAGCATTCTTCTCTTTATAAGATGCATATTGCGACTGATGCTCAGAAAATTTTACTCAAGACCCTTGACAAGTGTTGTATTTCAGGAACAAGGTCAGGAGGGCATCCCATCCCTAGGACGCAAAGGGACTCAGCAAAAATTCGTTTCGCTGACACGACGAAAAGCAGTATTCGTTTCGCTGTCACCCATCCCTTCTGGGGAAAGAGTGAACATATGAGTTTCTAATATATCTTGGAACCACAATCAGGCAGAGGTCGTTCTTTTTATCACTTGTATCAAAGACTGATAAAACGCAATTCGTTAGTGCAGGAGCAGGAAGCGCGCGCCCGCATAATTACAATAGATTTTTTAGATCTGTTCGTGTTAATGCCCTCTTTTTTCTTGTTGTATTATGTAGAAAAGTGAATAAGAAATATGCCTATATTTTTTTTCAATTTTTTATCTGAGCGAGTTCACACAGAAATTTTCATTTTTAAAAACAATTGCAATTTTTAACGAAATATTCATTTTTGGAGAAAGTAATAACTGAGATAATCAATTTTCAGGTATATTAAGGAACATGTGTCTCTTTTTTTATTGTCAAATTTAATAAAAAATATCATACATTACCATACCATTACATGAACAGTGTCATTCTTGTTCGATTTGACGTTAAATGCCGTGTATTTGAATTCGTTGCGCTGTCACCCATCCATTCTGAGGGCAGAGTAAACATCTGAAATACTAATAACTCTTGAAACCTAATCAGGCAGACGGTCATTCTTTTTATAGTTCTTCAGCACTTGGATCAAAGACTGACCAAACTCAGTTCACTAGTGCAGTTCACTAGGCAGAGCACGTTCTCATACTTAAAATTTATTTTTTAGAACTATGTGTAGAGTGCCCACTTTTTTTCTTAGTGTCTTTTATAGAAAATTGAACGAGGAATACGCCTATATTTTTTTAATTTTTATCTCGAGTTTATATAGAAATTTTCAATTTTTTAATGAAATATTTATTTTTTGAAATATGTATTTACAGAAGAATAAAATACACATTTCAAAGTATTTTTATTTATTTAGTCAAAAACTGTATGTGACATATGGGGGAGAAAATCATCTGCGCACGCTTTCTTGAGTTTCAGAATCCCTTCCCAACAAATTTAACTATTAATAGTTGAAAGATGAAAAATAATAGTAATAATAATAATAATAATAATAATAATAATAATAATAATAATAATAATAAATTTAAGAAAGCGAGAGATTAACATTTCGAAAACTAGATATGTTCGTTGCCGAACTATAGAAAAACTTATTTGTAAAGGTAAACGAACGAACAGATTTGATTTTTCTCTATTGCTAACAAATAGAAACTCACCCTAAGCTCTACTACCACTACAAGCAAAAGGGAAGCTCAACAAAACGTGCGCATAGTGAAGCTACATTTACGTCCAGAAGCAAATTAAGGGGCCTTATTGAATGCAAATCAAGGGGACCTATTAAATGATATAAATCAGGAATTTTTATATTAAGTACTTTCGGAGCAACAATTGATCATATTTTGTGAAGTACACGTAAAATTCAAAATCTAATATATTCATAACTACACTAATAATCAATTTTCAGGCAAATAAAAAAATACGGGTCCCTTTTTTTGATGTACAGATTTAAGAATAAACTTATCGTACATTTAAAAGGTCGTGTCAACTCTTGTGCGATTTGACGTGGAATGGCTCTTATGTATTTTTTAAATATGTCTCACCCCGATATTGTGAACATTTCCATAAATTTGTACACATTATTGCATTTGTGAGTAGAAGTGCTTCAAATGACTTTAAATGAATTTTTTCGAAATTCAATAGATTTCTATGAGAAAGAGCTTCAAATTGCGCATTTAGAGTAATGCTTCGCTGTATATGTGAACGTAATTTTGAATCTCTTCCAAACTCTTACCTTTCTTTTTAGTTTCAGATAGGGCAGCAATATCTAAATTTCATCTGTCTAATTCTCTAAAACGTCAGATTCCTTTGTGGCTATGCCTTGCACATTCGAAGTTCCAAAATTCATATACCTATTTCGAAGGCTAAGTCATGACGTAGACTAGCATGATTCCGAGGCTTATTGCTTGGGACTCGTGCATGTTAAGTTTTTTTCTGAGCGATGGGGTGCAGGCCCAACATCTCAACCCCCAACTTGGAGGACCAGGGATTTTTTCTCGAGGTTTCCTTCCTCTAACCTTTTTGATGAGACATCATCATCTGCAAGGTAGCAGTTTTTTCAGAAAAAAGTTATTAAAGTCTTCCGCCTCTTCTGTCGTTGGAGAGCTGTCAAGCATATCTTCCTTCTTCAGAGTCGTTGGCAACCTTTTCTTCCTATCCGCTGGTTTTGGTCCACCCCGGGTATTTAATTTCCCCGGTACCCACCAGATACGTCTGGCTGGACATCCCCCCATCCGCCACCTGGGGAGGCACCCGCTGGGGGACCAGCAACCCCACACGGGTCAATAACGGAGTAAATAAAGAAAACAAAGCAAAGAAAGGAGTATCCATTGCCATACGCAAATCTTTAAAATATCACAGAAAAATGGGATGGTATAAATGAAAACCTACTACGAGTTGATCTGCGTCTGAAGGGGTACGATATGATCGTAATTGCAGCCTATGCGTCCACGGACAGTGCAACTGATACCGAAAAATTTGAATTTTTTACCAACTTGTCGAACCTTCTGGACCAAATTGGAAACAGGAAGGAGATATATTTAATGGGCGACTTTAATGGAAAAGTAGGAAGACAATATGAAAGGAATGTAGTAGTGAAATTTGGAGAAGATACAAAGAACGGAAATGGGGAAAGACTGATAGATGTGTGCGAGCAATATGAATTGAAGATATGGAATGTAAATGTAACTTCATTTTCTGTGCACGTCTTCTAGAATTCAGTGGGAAATACAATTATTCAAATTATCGTTTCCATGTTGTCGCGCCAGGAAGTATTATTCTGAAGGACAACATGGATAAGAGCCAAAATTTATTGCCTTTTATCCTTGAAAGTAGATTTTATTACATGGGAGTTTTTTCTCGTTTTTTCTCCCTTTCAAAATTCAAAATTTAAGTAGTATATGACTTAGTGGAGGGATCACAGAATTTTGAAAATGTGCACACAATTCACTTTTCCCCACAGCACGTCATACGCAGTTTTAACTGTTTTTTGACGTTAAATAAATAAATAAATAAATAAATAAATAAATAAATAAATAAATAAATAAATAAATAAATAAATAAATAAATAAATAAATAAATAAATAAATAAATAAATAAATAAATAAATAAATAAATAAATAAATAAATAAATAAATAAATAAATAAATAAATAAATAAATAAATAAATAAATAAATAAATAAATAAATAAATAAATATGGAATGTTTTTGTCAGCACACAAATATCCATAAGTACACCTGGTCTCAATCATCAAGGAAATTATACTCTATAATTAATTACATTATTGGTAAACAGAGTAATAAGACCAGAGTGGAGGAATGTAGAGTATATAGAGGTGCAGAGTGTGGATTTGACCACTTCCTTTTGCGAGTCAAATGTCTTTTCGCCTTCCAAAATGGTTAAGTAAAAAATCAAATAAAAGAAGGAGACTAGAGGAAAAGGCATAGATATTAAGTACAAAGTGAGTTTACTAGAAGACCCATCAATCCTGTTCTTGTATAAGTTAAGGCTCAGTGGGAAGTTGCAAATTGTGGATGACTCCTCTCCAAAAGCAATGTACAGAAATATAACAAAGTACATACATGAAGCGGCATACGAAAATTTGGGGGAAATTCAAAGGAAGCATCAGAGAACTGGGACGTATTGGTGGAGTGACAAATTTGCTGGAAGGGTACGGGAGAAGAAAAACGCTTATCAAAAGTGGCTGACGACCCATTATCTAGAAGACAGAAAAATTTACACACGAATATGTAGAGAAGTAAAAAAGGAGATTATAAAAGCCAAAAATGATATGTGGGACATCAAGTGTCAAGAAATTAGTAACACCTTTGGAAGCTCAAGATCATGGGAGTCGTGGAAAGTGTTGAAACAACTCAGAACAAATGAAGTGAGATATGGTCATTGGTAGCTTATAAGCCTAGACAACCGGGCAAAGTACTATGAAGAACTTCTGCAGGAACACCGTGTAGAATACCGCACTCTATATGTGCCGAAGGATACATCTGACAATCAGGTAGAAGATATATCATCGACTGAAATTGAGAAAGAGGTGAAAAGTTTCAAAAGCCGTAAAGCTCCCGGACCCGGTGTGATAAATATAGAACTAATGAAATCAGCTCCATCGGTATTGTTTGAACAGCTTTCATAATTATTTAATCCATGCCTCAGAGGCCTTGGGATACCTTAAGTCTTTAAAGTGGGTTACATTTCAAATATATTTAAAAAAAGAGATATAAAGAGATATATTTAAAAAAAGAGAAAATATATTTAAAATAAGAAGGAATGCTCCAATTACCGTGGTATAACCGTCCTGAGTTTCTTGGTAAAATATACGGTAAAATTACGAGTTGAGAATATCTTCATGCTTCAGAAAGGAAAACAAAGCTACTTGATAGTATTAAAATAAATCAGTAAGAGTAGTGCATAATGTAAAAAAAATCGATATATTTTACCAAACTTCTATAATTATTTTATCGTTCCAATTATAACGTATGAGTCCACATGTACTCCATGTTAATAGCGGAACGACACATTGGCTGGTCGCATTTCCCGCCATCTCGCCCAAAAGAGACCCAAGATGTACGTAGCATGAGAGTACTGTGAGAACTAGCATCAACAAGTTTAATTTTTTAGACTGGGAGTGGACACACCAAGTCTCTTACGCCGAGCACAGGGAGTGCGTTCTCGGTCATTCTCTCCTTTCAGAAAACGAACTTCAGATTTATAATTGTATCGGTCGCTATAATCCATGCTCATTTTCTATATAAATAAAAATGAATCGCCGAAATGTATGTGAGCGCATGACTTTCAAACGATTGCACCAAATTGGATTTTTTGTGTTCCTTATTGTCAAAACAAGGTTTTTATGAAAGAATTTTTTTTAAAAAATCGATCAGAAAATTAAAAAAATCTTAAAATATGAAAAGTGAATGAGTGAATGAGACAAGACTGAGAGATCTTCAATATATTAACAAATTATTAAAAGAGGAAAAGAGAGAAGAGAAAAGGGAGAGAGGAAAAGAGAGAAGAGAAAAAAAAAAAGGGAAAAAACGAAAAAAAAAAATGCAAAAAAAAAAAGAGAGAAGGGAATGGGTAAAAGAAAAAAAGGAAAGGAAAGACGGGGAAGTCAACGGCAAAAATGGAGGGAGAAAAAAAATGAAAAAGAGGAAGGGAATGAGAGAGTGGGGAAGAAGGAGGAGGGGAAAAGAGATGGGAAATGTAGGGGAAAAAAGCCACAGGGAAAAGAGAGAAGGAAAAAAGTGAAAAGAGAGAGGGAGGTAAAAAGAGGAAAAAGAGAGAGATTAATTTTATAATTATTTTTATAATTAAATTTAAAACAATAATTTAAAATGAAATACTCAGTTTCGTACAAACATTGTGAAACAAAAATGGAAGCGAAATAAACGTTATACCGCTGACTCTTTATACTAAATTGAAAAAATAATGGCACAAATAATACTTCTTCCTTTGTTAGCTCTATTACTACCAACATCTACTCTCTTTAAAAACATCAGAAACGCTCTAAGAATCTACACTCTTTGACAACATAAGAAATTTGCTAATAAAATAACTTTATTTCATTATGGGAGTACGATACGTATCTTGGATTGTTTATTTCGTGTTTCCGGGCACCTCAAGTACTATGGTTATTAGTCTCGTAAGTGCAGTGCATGATTTTATTACGAGAGGTGGCGATGTTATTCCCCCGCTGATTGCGAGATCGGTTGCAGGGTTTGCAGGGTTTTCAGAGTTTTCCCCATCCAGATATCTCCCACCAGCAAAGCACCCAGCCGAGAGAGCTCAAAGCTTGTCTCTCGACATGTGTGGTAGTGTAATACGTGTGTGAAAGTAAGGGGGTGAGGTTAGGGCAAGGAAGAGGAAGGGAAGATCGCGCACGGTATGTGGTTCTTTTGTTAGAGTGCTGCTTCGGCATTCACAACAGAAACTAGAAACAAGTACCAGCACCAAGATTCGCGCATACTGCAAAACTCCACTAGCTCAGAGGTCTATTAAACATCTTTCACAAACCTAAATGTCTTTCATTGGTATATTTTCTTTCTTAGGCCCAGGAGAAAACTACACAGACTATGTGGCAACACGATGGTACCGAGCTCCTGAACTCCTGGTGGGAGATACCATGTACGGACCTCCAGTCGACGTGTGGGCAATTGGTAAGTTCACCTCTAGTAGTAAATTTCCCCGAACGTTCAAATATTGATTGGGCATGCTTTCAAAATATTATAATATGTTTTAATATGTTATAATGATAAAATATTATCTGAGGTGCCCGTACGATTTTTTCTCGGTGGGGGGGGGGCTGCGGGGGAGCTACAGGGTGTCTCAAACCCACTTGATGTTTTCTTAAAAATAATTGTTCATTAATGCTGACAAGAAAATGTTATTTGTTTATTTATAGTTAATATTAATAATGTTAGTAATTGATATACTGAATGACTTTCATTAGTGTCGAAAGTTAGTAATAGCGACAGAAAAACTTTTATTACAGGGCTCTGCTAACAAAAAAAGTGGATAAATCCAGTTGCTAAATTTAGAAAAAAACACGTGGTGTATCCTGAAGCCGAGTTTTGGAGTTCCTTTATACCGAAAAATCGATTGACCGCAAAACGTCTGTCAGTCCGTCCATCTGTCGGAACAACAATAGTGGCTAAACCGTTCAGCCGATTTTCTCCAAAATTGATATTACCCACTCAATCAGGCTGATGTCGTGGTCTCTTGAATTTGAACCGATATTTTAATTTTGGAACATGAAGCCCCTGGGACATTTTCAAAATTATCAAAAAAGTGGCTCAGTTTTTGATTAATTTTTTTGTTGGATAGTGTGCAGGACGTTTAAGAGAGATCTGATTTTTGTTGAAAACTGATTTTTTCGAAAATTGCAAAATTTAAAAATTTTTCGGCGTCTTCGTATAACTACAATTATGAAGATAGACATTTTTTCAAGTATATTAATCGATTGCCGGGGGAACCCGTACGCCTGAGTTGGCGAAATTCCAGCTCAGGAATATATTTTTCGGATTTTAAATACTTTTTTGTTATTTACGTCGACAAACGCACATTTATCTCCTAAGCCACCAACCATCTAATCAAGCTTTTGCGCGCGTCCATAGCAACGGCCGTTAAAATGCTCGAGAGTCCATTAAAAATGTTTTAGGACACACTCAGGTTTGGATTTTATCAGTGCGAATAAATCTTTGGATAAACATATCCTTTTTGTCCCACTTGTCCTTTTACCCCATTTCGTTAATTTTGTTCCCCATATCCCATTAGTCCAACTTCTCTCATATGTCCCTCTTTTCCGTTTGTCCCTTTCCCATCTTGTTTTCCCCTTCATTTGTCCCTTTTTCCCATTATCCGATTTTCCCCATTGTCCCACTTTGTCCCATAGTTCCACTTTGCCTCATAATTCCACTTTGCCCCATAGTTCCATTTTGCCCCATAGTTTCACTTTGCCTCATAATTTCACTTTGCCCCATAGTTCCACTTTGCCCCATAGTTCCACTTCGTCCCTTTTTCCAATTTCGCCCATTTTGCTCCTATTGTCCCATTTTGTCTCCTTGACCTCCTCGTCCTTTCTCCTCTTTGTCCCACGTGTCCCCCTGTGTCATTTAGGTCCTTCGGCGCACTACGATTCTGTATTTAAAAACGCTAGTCCCTGTATACGGTAAAACCCTTGCAATAGAACATCCCGAATAATGACAATTATTAATTCATGAACATGATAAAAGTTTATTTTGAATAACTAGAAATAACAAAAAACATTGCAAGTAACACGTTCTCTATTAGTCTTTAAGGACTCGCCTGGAAAGTTAACTACTCGGCTCAGCTGTCGCTTCGTCTCGCAGTTAATCTTCCTCATCGTCCTTAACAGACTAATTTAGAGGACTTGTTATAGAAATAACTATTTGCGGGTTCAACTAGCATTATACTATTACTGAAAGTTTGCAAATAATACGAGAAAGTATGTGCTGTTTTATCATCACTAGTTTAGAAGTCAAGAAACTATAAAGACCTTCTCTGAGACCTAAACTTTTAGGTTTTCGTGTAAAGTGGAGCTGTGTTTATCTGGCCGACAATCTTTAGATTTTTTTATTTATTTTAAATTTTTCGCTCTGTAACTACATGGTCAGAGATTTTTTATTAGTGTTCTGTTTTAAAAAAAGTGACGAATTTAATTTGTAAACTAAAATAGATACAAATGGTAATAAACAGTTATAATTTTAAGGAGAATGGATTTGTAATGTGTTTCATTGTTTATTTTATTTACTTTAAGTAGTAACTCGTGTCCTTTTTTAATATTTAAGTGAAGAAAAATTGTGGGTGTTTCCGTGTTTGTTTTGCAGGATGTGTCTTTGCCGAACTTGTGCAAGGGCAAGCACTTTGGCCCGGAAAATCGGATGTGGACCAGCTGTACCTTATAAGGAAAACATTAGGTATGTTAAGGCACGAGAGGCACGTGCCTACAGCGGCGAAAGTTTAGAGGCGGCAAAACTTGTGAACGAGAACTATGCCTAAAAGCTCTTCTTTGTCGCGTGCGATTTTTTTAATTTGAATTCTGTAAGTTTTTTAACAAAATTATTAAATACTCCAAAATTAATTTATTAACAGACTGCTAGTACCTGCTGTTATATGACTTGTGATAGGTCGAAATGAGCGATGTGTACATTTCCGATTGGTCGTACAATTAAGATTTAATTACAATTACCGAAAATGTTAAAAGTTAAATTCATATAAATTATTCATATTCTAAATTTTTGAAATTATACTTGTTTAAATGCACGTAATTTTGATAATCTGTTTGAAGATGTCTTATGTCGTTCGTATTTTCTGGTTTTAAATTAGATACCTTTGTAATTTAAGAATTAAAGGTAGAACAACGATAGAATAGAAATACGCATAACCACAAAAAAACATGATGAATGTACGTTATTTTTGTACATATGACATAAAAATTAATTGATATTAATATAAATATATAATTTAAAAATTTATTCATTTTCTTTAAAAATATTGAACACGCATAAATTAATTAAATTATATTTCATTTCAATCATAAATGTGTGTCTAATTTTTGAACATACATTATACTTGTGCTATAAAACGTTTTCATGTATTATTGAAAAAAAATTGGCGGCTATTTTGGCGTTCCTACAGGCGACAAAGTTGTTCATCCGCTTCTAGACACAGAATATGATACAATTCATCCACGATCACAAACAACCTTAGACCTTAGGGGCTTTAGTGTTTGCAAAGCCCATTTCGACACATGCAGGCATCTCAATATTAAATGTTCAGTTTGAAAGAAAATGAATTAGTGCTACATTTCGAACACAACTTCATATAGTCCAATCTCATCCTCTGTAATTGGAGTGTGAAAATATTCTTGAATTATGATTGTATTTTTATATTCAGAATTCTTCATTTTTGAACGTTTACAGGAGACCTCATCCCCCGCCATATGAACGTCTTCAAGAGCAACGAGTTCTTTTTCGGAGTGATCTTGCCAGAACCAGATACAATCGAGCCTCTCAACACCAAACTTCCCCACAATAATCCACATATACTAGATTTTCTCGAGGTGAGCAAACAATTTCAAGAACAATATTCTCAAATAAGGCTGGACGATAAACAAAGTAAATTATGTTATTTTCAATAAATATGTAGTGTATTTGAATTCTTACTTCTATGCTACTTGTTAGCAGAAGGGGTCTGTAAGGAATGAATAACACTGAAATAAACGGACGAAAATGACTTCTACATTTGTTTAATTTGTCATTTCACATAATTGACTGAAATGTTTCGCAGTATAGAGCGATCCCATTTAATCAATTCACGAGATTATTTTAACGCAATGTACAATATGTTAAACTAATATTTATTAATGTCCTTAGACCGATAAATCAAATAACGAACAGAAAATAGTCGTAAACCGGAGCAATAGCCGAGGTTTATAACTAACCAAGCCCTTTATTTGTATATTGGCCGTGCGTCGTCATTCAATGCTTTTCGTAATACCGCCTTCTTATAAGTAGTGGTGCCACAAAAGCACATTTTTTCTCGCATTATTTATCAATTTGAAATTTTCGAAAATTCAGAGAGCTCAATTAAAATGAGACCTTTTCCACTCTTTTTCCATCCCTTGATTTAACCGAGCAAAACTTTAAAGAAAAAAATTAGAGCAGTTCTTGAGACAATGTATTTGTTTTATAAATCGCATTAATAGCAAATAGAAATTATGCAAGAACGCCTCGATTTTCAAAAAATTGTGCATGATCTTTTATAAATAGCTATTTTTTTTAAATAGATTGTGTTCTAAAAAATAAGCTCTATCTGGTAGTAACCAAATAGTCTATTCGCCTTGCCCCCTCCCCGGTCCCATCTTATGATCTTAATTCGACTGGCGGAAATACACACACCTACACAAAAAATCGTAATTATAAAACATAACTGTAATTTTACTTACAGAAATGTGTGGATAAGGACCCAAGTAAACGATGGACGTGTGAGCAGCTTCTTCAGCATGCATACTTCAACAATTTCCACTTCAAAATGCCTGCTTCAGAGGTGGAAGAATTTGAAAAGCTAAGAAGATTGCGAGACAGATCGAGGGTAACTATCATTTGAATTTGTTGATCGTGAATAGGTAAAAAGAAGTATATTAACACATTTCTGTCAAATAAAAAACAAGTGATATTAAATGAAAATTATGCAATCACTATTAATAACTGAACACGTCCTAGCAAATACTTTGTAAAAGACAACACCAACATATTCAAGAATAACTTGAATATGCAAGAAGCAAAACTATTAAAATAGTTATAGTTCTTTATCTAGAACAACTTGTACAATGCAGAGCAAATGGGTAATATTTTGATAATTTAATTCCACAATAATTTTGTATTTTCTGTATTTTATGTATTACGTTTTAACTGTAATCTCAAAATATTACTGGAAACAATACAATTTTACAAGTTTACCCAGTTTTCATTAACCAAGTTTCATAAGAATTGTTTGATGGGTTTTCAAGTTTTCAAAACAATATTTTTTGTTGTAGCAAAAAAACATCTGAATTTTGTCAAGCTATTTCCCGAAGATATTCAATGAAATACTTTTGCAACCCCCAGAACGAAAATATGATCCAAGTTTGCTGGTCGTGTTGCAGCTCAAAAACGATAATTGGGTACTCACCACAATCATAATATGAATGCTGCAAGTGTTTGCCCCCTTCACTTGTTTCCCAGTGATCTGGTTGCTACCAACATAAATGCTGTTTTTATTAAGACCCTCTGATTCGGCTCAGTGCAGAGTGACTTTCCTGGCACACATTATAATGTGGCAATAATTGGGACCGGTGACAATACACCTGCATTTGCATTAATCTATTTGGTCACCAAATATTAAGATTGGTAATACGAAACTTAACCATTAGTTGCCACGTGTGGTGTTGAGTCACCTTGAGAGTTTGTACTCAAATATACACTGACTACTCTTTCGAAATTCTGTCTTTGAATAAGACCAACTCAATTCCATGAAATAACTAATGGTGATACAACAGCGCCCACTATCCCGGCTTTATTATAACGGTTACATTGTATTATATTCTTGAACACACATTTGTGAAATTTTTGAAATATTTAAAATTGCGTCAAAACAACTTTTTCCATACACTATCCTCAAAACCCGTACATTGAGGATCATTTCTCGGCTGCAAAGTTCATTTTCGCAGGCAAGGTAATTCAAATTAATGTGAAGAAATCAATGTAGAAACATTTACAAATATTTATTATTCTTATAATATAAAATATATTTAACTCATAATATAAACATTTATGTTAAAGAAAATTTACAATTATTATATGTTTCAAATATTATCCTTGGATCTGTCACGTTTTCCGTGGATTCATAACTTGTTTCATTTACAACTAATACATTTTTCACGTTTTCATTGTAAAACTAGAGGTGCAACAGAACTTTCTCGTAGTAATTTTTTCTTCCTTGGTATGGCTGGTCTGTACAGTCTTGGCCTTCTTTCTTGTAGCTGTCATCTATCGCCGCCCAAACTATGCTATTTGAAATTTTCTCAACTTTTCGGCTTCTTAATTCTAGAACTGAAATATTAGTTCAAGAATATTAAAGAAGGCTAAAACCTTGTCCTAAATAGCAATTTTCATTGAAAAATTTGAAGCCATCTTTAAGAAGATGGCGATAAGCGTTACTGTAAATGCGAAATTAGAAAGAATTTTTCACAGGAATCTATTGAGTTTCCGAAAAACTTCATTTGACGTCATTTAAAGAACTATCACTCATAAATGCAATAATGTGTACAAGTCGATGAAAATGTGCGTATTAACGGTGTGAGATATATTTAAAAAAATACATTTGTATAATTTTTAAAAAGAAAAAGAAAAGAATACACCACAATGAACTTTACGCCATGTGAAACAGTGCAATTAGCACTATCCGTTGGAAAAGATTGAAGAAAAAATTTGAAGCAATTTTTGAGAAAATCCCGTTTGAGCGTTTCTGAAAATGCGTAAGTTTGTGCTCATTTTAACAGAAAACTGTTAGTTTTCCAGAAACTTTATTTACATTATTTAAAGACATCTACATATAAGTACAATAATGTGATGAAATCGCCTCTATTACTGACGAGAGACAGGTCAAGATAATTACATTTTTGTAATTTTTGAAAAAACAAAAGAATTGACATGGCGTTTACGTTATCATATAAGGTACATTACATTCCTACCAAAAATTTAAAGAAAAAATTTGGAGCGGTTTTTGAGAAAATCTTGTTTTTGTTATTTTTTAAATTTGCAAATATTTATGCAGATTGCAAGAAAACTACCAAAAATTTCAAAAAAATCTACATGATCTTAATGAAAGAACTATTTATGAGCAACACATTTCATTTGAAGAAAAAATCTGTGTCTTCCATTTTATAGCTCTAGGAAGACGTCGAAAAAATTCAATCTTTTGCAATTTTCGAAAATTCTGAGTTAATCGTAAAAATTAGACCTACGTCATATTTATACATGTATTTTACTCTATTCTTACACGGAATTTTAAATAAAAAATTTGGAACCGTTTTTGAGACAATTTTGAAAAAGTCCGGGGAGCTTCATGTAAAGTACCGCCAAATTTTAAAAAATGTTTTTCAAAATATCAAAGCTTCAAGTAGAGACAGATGTACAGTGGTTTCTTCAACTTGGAAAAGATCGTACATTTTCTCAACTTTTTTGCTTTCCTAGTAGTACAGCCGAATTATTGCTTAAAAATATCAAAGAAGAGTAAAAACTCGTCCTAACTAGAAATTTTCACTGCCAAATTTAAAGCGGCTTTTAAGAAAATGGCAATTAAGCATTACTGTAAATGCGAAATTTGAAGCTCTTTCTCTCAGGCATCTATTGTGTTTTCGAAAAACTTCATTTGAAGTCATTTAAAGCACTTTTACTCACAAATCTAATAATGTGTACAAATTGATGAAAATATCCATATAAACGGCGTGAGAGGTATTTCAAAAAAATTACATTTCTATAATTTTTGGAAAAACACAAATGAATACACCAAAATAAACTTAATGTCGTATTAAACAGTGTAATTAGCGCTATCCATTAGAAAAATTTGGAGCCGTTTTGAGAAAATGGCGTGTGAGCGTTTCTGATAATGTGGAATTTATAGCTCATTTTTACAAAAAAATGTTAAGTTTTCGAGAAACTTTATTTGACATCATTTAATGCACATGTACTCATAAATATAATAATGTGAAGAAATCGCCTCAAATGTAAATATTACCGACGTAAGATACAAGTAAAAATATTACATTTTTGTAATTTTTGAAAAAACGAAAGAATAGACATGGCGTAACATGGCGTTTACGTTATCATATAAGGTACGTAACATTCCTACCAAAAATTTAAAGAAAAAAATTTGGAGCCGTTTTTGAGAAAATCTTGTTTTCGTTATTTTTTAAATAGCAATTATTGCGCACAATATTGCTCGAAATCTGTTAAAAATTTCAAAAAATGTACATGATCTTAATGAAACAACTATTTATGGACAGCAAATTTCATTTGAAGAAAAAATTCTCAATTTTATAGTTGTAGGAAAACGCCGAAAAAATTCAAACTGTTGCAATTTTCGAAAATTCAGAGTTAACAGTTAAAATCGGCCCCATGTCACCTTTATAAGTGCATTTTACTCTATTCTTATAAGAACTTAAAAGAAAAAATATGCAGCTGATTTTGAGAAAATTTTGAAAATGTCCGGGAGGCTTCATGTAAAGTAACCCCAAATGTTAAAGAATGATTTTTAAAATTTCAAAGCTTCAACAAGAGCCAGGTAGTCAGGGGTTTCTTCAATTTGGAAAAGATCGTACGTGTGGTTTAGGCGCTAGGTTTGTTCACATATGACAGACGGGCAGACGGACGTTTTGCTTTCAATTGGTTTTACGGCATCAAGGACCCATAAAACAGGGACTCTGGCTACTCCACGTGTTAGGTTTTTTTTCTAATTTAGCAACTGGATTTATCCACTTTCTTCTTTTCATGGCTCGGCAAAGATTTCTTTCAGTCGAAAATTCGCGGTTTTTCCGCATTACATAACTTTCTCTATACTACTTGTATTACTCCGTATATACGTACTATACGAGAAAGTAAAAATGCATTTGTATTAATCTTTCGCTTTTTCAGGAAGTAGGCACTGAGGAATAGCTTCTGCTTCCCCAAATATAATTTCTTAAATATAGCTTCCCATAATAAAACGAATAGCCAAAAATAATCTCACCTTCCACATAGCACATAGTTTAGAAATAATTATAACAGACGAGAACTTCAGTAATTCAACAATTGTAACTGACAACTACAGATGATATTGCAGAAAAATATCTGCATTTATAGGACGAAAACAGAAAGACAGAGAGAAAAAGAGAGATAGAAGGGGAGAGAGAGAGAGAGAGAGAGAGAGAGAGAGAGAGAGAGACAGAGAGAGAGAGACAGAGAGAGGCCAGTTACATAAATGAACTGATTACATATGTGTATATATTATGTGTGTTAAATGCTTTTATCAACGTTTTCGTCACCAGGGCCCCAGAAATAAGAGGTTTTCCGTCGAAATTCCCTTTTTCCGGCGAACGATTACAATTCTTTCTCTTCTTTCGAAGTAAGGACAAGAAAGTAAAATAATTGAAGCTACTTTTGAGAAAATTTAGAAAATGTTCTAAGAGCTTCTTGTGAAGTACTTCCAAAATCCAAACGCTTCAAATTCAAAGTACTACAACATCGATCAGATGATCAGGGAATATCAATTTTTTTCATAATCTTGTCTACAGTTCACAGTTAAGTTGCTTGTGTTGTCAAAAACGGACGAACAGGTATTCGAGTATAACATGTTAGAGGGAGTAATTTACTACTCAAGGAACAAGAATTATCCAAGAATCTTTTTCGATATCAGGGGTCCCACAAAAAGAAATTTTCTGTCGAAAATTAGCCGTCTTTTGCAGCAGCATTTCATAACTTTCTCTATACTATGTACTTAGTATGCGAGAAAGAAAAACTCTGTGATTTGTAATAACATACATTGTTTTTGACAGGGACGTCCAGAGGAAACCAGAGACTTGGGGCAGAAAATCCACGGGGCTTCGCCTCGTATTTCAAACACAAGTCCCCTCTCTCCGCCAATATATAAACTGAATTAAACTCCCCATGAGGTTAATTTTCATTTGAAGCAGAAACATTTTTATTTATTATCAATGAAAAAAATTCCCCAATGAAATCGGGGCCTAAGGGAAGATGCTCCATCTCCCCCCCTCCCTTTCCTTCTGAGCGCCCCTGCTTTTGGATCAGATCTCTTAATCCCCCAGCGATAACAAAATCATGCCATAATGAAGAATATTTTGGTATAAAGGTAGAGATTCTTAAAAGGAAAGTTTTGGAGTTATTAAAAATAATCATTAATAAAGTTGTTTTATTTCTTATTGCGTTTTTTTGTATCTAAATGTAAACCAAAATGTGCATTATAGCCCATTACGGGAAAACCAATCATTTTTGACGTTTAGATTTTGTATTTGAAGCAATTATAATGCAAGAATTATACACAATGTGATTACCTTACGAAGAATATAATACAATTTAAGAAGTAACTAGAACAATAATTGTAAGGAAAATTATATATGATTATTTTGGAATGCCAGATATTTTTCACTCTACTATTAACATCAGGGAACAACACACGAAAACCTTTTTAAGTTATATTTTTTGTTTCAGAATTCCAGCTATAGTACAGGTCCAATGACCCTGCCACAGCTGCCAAGCAACGCTGCAAGCCCAGATTTCCGCTCCACAGTGACACAGAAAGGTAATCAGACATTTGACCATCTGCCGACTATATGACGGCCTGGCTGGCTGCAGTAACCTACACCTGGACCCGTCAGTGGACCTCGACTGCAGTCATCACGCCAAACACTGAAATGTACATTCCCAAAATCATACTGAAGATGTGCAATCATCTTACCAATTCAGGAAACATTAATCCATTTCAGAGCACAGTTTTCAACTTGACTGTTTCCCTATGGCTAGTGAAACCTTTCTTTTCAGGCATTGAAAGAAGTCAACAACGAAGAATGACATTTTACCTCAAAATGCCTCTCTCCAAACAACTACCAAGACAACACTGAAAGTTGGTTTTGAACGCCATAATCTTAATAATGTGATGTTACTGTTAAAGGGAACTCTGTTTTAATTGTATATTTTCAGAAAATGTTAATATAAATTTAAAACATTTACTTCCTCGCTGAATGAAAATATTTCCATGGTTTCAAAATTTGAATTTCATTCATTTTTTGCCTTTTAAATGAGAATGTTAATTGATATCTCTTTTTTTTTGAAATTTACATCGTAGGTGGTTTTAGAAATAAAAATCCTACAAATTAAATAAATTCTCAAAGAAATGTAGGCTATAAATGTCTTAGGCAAATTTTAAAATTACGATTCACGTATACATAAATGTTAATTGCATTTAATTTTATGCAAAATAATCCCACCTAATCATGTGTCTTATTCATATTGTTTCGTGAAACAGTGTCCAATTTAAACTGTTCAAGCTCAAATGGTGCTAATAAGCCATGAAAAAGTCCGTCCATGCTCTACATTATAAAAAATTTTATTAGCAGGGACTGCAGCTGGCAAAATCACAACTAAGTGGCAGCACTAGCAGAAAAACAACCTCTGAACTCTGAGGGCAATCTCCACAGAGGGCAAACAGATATGGCTGCTAAACAAATGAGAACAACTCAAATGTGCCTCGATGTATAAAAAAATACTGTTGTACAATAACAAAATAATAATTCAATATTATTGTATTATAACATTTTTATATTGAAATTCATACGTCTTTCTCTTTATTTTGTGTGCTTTGGTAAAATTATTTTATTGAATGTGTGCAAAAAAATTCACTGACATCTTAAACCAATGTGATGAGTTTGTATTGTATGATTATACAATCATACGACAACAATCAGTGTGCAAGCTTTCTGTGTAAATGGTTTTACAACACAAATATCAGATGACAAAGCTAGCATTGTTTTACTGTATTGTTCTAATTATTGCAGTTCTACATATTTTGTTAATCTGTTATTATATGTACATATATATTTAAACCACCGAGAATTTTCACTGTAAATAATATTCAAGAGATAAAATACTTTCCTACAACTTCGTCTTTTTGGGACATTTAGTTTTGAGGCGAATGTAATTAGCCTCAATAACCCTTTTTGATTAACGTTTGTAGACCCTTTGCATCCCTGCTAATCCTCTTCGGACTTCGTATACACAGTTATACTTCGATTTATTTATAATGGCACTTGACGTTACACGAAGCTATTACTGCATCATCCAATCGGGAGCTTGAACGTCACTATTGTGATGTCATTGAAGAGACGTTCAAGCCGATTGGATGAAGCCGTAACAGCTGACTTACGTTAAGTGCCACTACAAATAAATCTATTTATTTTTATTTTACGTCAAAAACAGTTAAAACTGCGTATGACGTGCTATGGGGATAAGTGAATTGTGTGCACATTTTCAAAATTCTGTGATCCCTACACTAAGTCATATACTACTTGAATTTTGAATGAAAAAAATCTCTTTTTATGGATAAATAAGCAATAAATTTTGGGCTCTTAGCTAGCATGTCCTTCGTCAAGGAATAAATACACCGCTGGCGAGTTAGAAGGATACATTACGAGAACTGTAAAAAATATCATTACCGTATGAGAACATATTCACTCTCGATTTAGGGTAGCTTCGTTTCGTTTTCTTTTCCAACTCTAACAGAATGACATGACATATATTGCGATTATGTGAGAAGTAACATTTTGTAAATTTACGTTAGCAGCGAAAAATGACCACTTCCCTAAATCCCGCCAACATTCAATCCTTACATCTGGATTGTGCTATCATCGTCTACCAATGTTTCTAGCGATGTAACATTTTTTCGAAATTGGCATTTGTTTAATTTAGCTTACATACACAAAGCTTGCATATACATACAAACAATGAAGTATGTTTTTGTATTGATTCTTATAATTAGTATTATCAATTATTACTGTGAAGTGTATTTTAAATTGTTCAGTTCAAGTTGGTTATTACGATTTGATGATTTTATTTGGTGTCGAGAAAAGTAAAATTCTTCCGAATGTTTTCGATTTATTTATAGAGAGCAATTTAAGAGATATTCTATTTTTCAAGAGTTGGGAAGAAAGAATAGTAGGATTTCAACAAACTAGCATATTGTAAGTAGAACAATCATTTATTTGAAAATGCCTTGAGACAGTAGGTATAAGCCATTTAGTCATTATTAACAATAGTCACTGTTTTTTTAATAATTACAGCGGGTAAATTACCACCATTACATTGAACTCATTCCTCCAACCGACGAACGAAAACCTGCATCACATAATGCTGCATGTTCAAGGGGATTTTTTGCAAGGCTTCTCGTATTCAGCGCTTAAAATCTGTCAACGAGTGAGGACGTGTAGACTTGATTCTTCAGATATTCAGAATAAGTGGTGGTCCACTTCTTCTTGAGTTTCTTTCCCATAAAAAGAAATCAGTGGTCAAATCTGGCGATTGCACTGTTCAGTTGATGTGCATAAATCTGGAAATTATTCGACCTTGTACAGCAGGTCGCAAGATAGCCACGGATTGTCGAGTCGTACGAGATGTTACCCCATCCTGTTGGAAACATACCTGAGGTAGGTTGCGATTGGCCAATGCTGCAAGAAGAACGGTATTTACCAAGTTCACATATCGATCATTAGTAAATGTAACACCACGCCCATTGTTGTTCTCAAAGAAATAAGAGCCTATGATGCCAAACGAAGCAACGGCACACACTGTTGTCACATCTTCCATAAGCGTTCTCATGGAGCTCACGTGGGCTCTCTGGTGCATAATGCCGAAAAGTTTGTTTGTCCTCGCCCTAAGTTGAAAATGAGCCTAATGAGACATCACAAATTAGTCAATATCTGCGGTTCGGCTACTCTGCGACCAAGAAAAACTCATTGCAAACGTCCTTCGGACAACTTTATTCTTTCCTTTTAACTGTTGCATGACCTCCATCTTATAGCGGTAGGTACGTCATCATGGTACGTTGCAAGGAATGAGGCGACAATCTTAGCGCTAGAGCATGTCTGCCAACGGAGCGCTTAGGTTTTCGGATTAGTGCTTGACGGGCTTCCTCTATCCGCGCAGGGGTCCATTGTGACCTAGAACTGGATTTTTCCTCTTAATGCTAGAAACTGATACGAAATTAGTTCACCCTCCTTACAATCGTTCTGTGATCTAGAAATTTGTCGTGACGACTCAGCCTGAAATGGAGACGAAAGATTCTTTGAACAGCAATGGAAGTCAATTTCCTCAGCGAAAGAGCGTTGCTCTGGAGCCCACAAAACTGTAATTGCAAATGGCCACCCTATCCCACTTGACTCACATCCATGTCGCGCTTGCACGTAATGACTCGGTACTACGTAACTCAAATCTATTCTTTCTGAGCTACCCTGCACAAAAACTAATCGATGTTTCCATTAACAATGGAAAAATCTTCTATTTTACGACATATTAATAAACGGAAAAGTTATTAAATGCACTTTTTTTTTAATTTGTTGCGTCTACACCTTGACGCAACGCGTCTCCAAGCCCCTTAAGGGGCTTTGAGCGCTTTGTACTGGGGAGTAATCCTCCATTAATGTGCTTTATTTCTGGAGTAATCCTCCGTTACTGTGTAATTATTACACTGAATAATTACTATATTTGTCAAGTCTCGTCACGTCGCAGTCAGTCCGTGCCTTTTATCCCTTCGGCCAGGGGCTCGACGCCGTTAGATCCCGGGGTTCCTGGCCGGTCACCCAACCTGGAACCCGCGAGTCTTCGCTTAACCTTCGTGACTTCACGGAGCGTAGTAAACGAATTCGGCTAACGTCGCCACTTTAAGTAAATCTGAACCTATTCTTAATATTGAAACACTGAATAGAAAGCGTACTTAAGGTTCCCGTTGGTAATTTACATTGTGATTTATGGCACGAGTTAGTGGAAGAAGTAGTTCATGACACCCACATCTGTTTGATTACTGTCATGAAAAAATTATTGCAAGTAAGATATTAATATTTTTTAGTTCCAATCCTATTATTTTAGAACAAATTATAAGGTTAATTTTCATAATTGAAATAGAAATGAGTATTGCTTATTTCTTTAAATGTTAATTATCATTAATCATGAATTTGTATTAATAAAACATTTTAAGGTATTTACTGACTTAGTGGAGCCTATTGAAAACCTAATTAACAGACAAAAATAAGCTACAACCACGCCCAAAAATACTCGCAAAAGGAAATCACCAGTCACTAATACAATATTTAAAAATTAATGTTTGTTGGTTTGTTCGTATTTTATGCGCTGCTGTACGTTCATACGATTGCGATAAAACTTCGTGAACTTATAGCGTGCACTTGCGCGAAGAATATAGGCATAGTACAATGGGAATGTGCATATGTCTGCCGCCCATAGACCTGAATTGATGATTCTATGCGTTTATGCCGACTCAAGCGCCCCTGAACTGAAGCTCCCGCAGCACCCTCCTTCAGTATTAAACAGGTCTTCGCTGCATATTCTGCCCCAGCGATTGTGAAATATCGGCCAGAATTATTACTTGAACGTAATATCTGACAAATCAAATTCTTTAATTTAAAGGATTTAATTATTTTATTATTGTATATATTCATACACTGATCAATAAGTTTCATATTATGCGTTAGTATCAATAGAACACCTCAACAATATACTTTGAATTATATTTTATAAAGACTGAGCAAATAATTTTAAGGTTATGTATTTCATTTGCAATTAACACTCGTAAACAGTTCTCATACACGCACATGTTGCAATTTCTAATTTAACATCTCTGTTCTGTAATGATTTACACGATCCCCGATGGTGTGCGTTTGGATGATGAACAGTTCGAAAACATTTACAGCAAAGACGCCATAGTAAAAAATAAAACCGATTGAGGAAGAAAATAAAGCGAACCCGATACTTGTGCAAGTTTGGACCATAGACATTAGATCCGGCTTTGATTTAGGAACATTTTAAAAATTATCCCAGTAAAATCGCGTCAGGCAATAAGAAGTTATTGAAATTTTCGTATTTCGCATATTTGTGTTAAGGAAAATATTAATGGAGTCCATTGTTGGAGCGATGAAACGCTTATAAAGAAGAGGGTTTTTCGAATACTGCAAGAGAACGCGATAAGATATCAAATTCAGACTTTCGGGGGGCAAAAGAAGAAAATTAGCTGCATCATGCAAAATTTATCCCATTTAAATATCTTGACGGGAAGTTCAAAGCTTAGCAAGAAGAAGCGATTAGCGAACAATTGCAGTGCGTTCCATTTCACATTCAAAAACGGAAAATAGGGAAAATAAAAGGATTTTGACCAAAGGAAAACAAGAGGAAAACATCAAATTTTAGGAAATTGCCGGGAGAATTTTATTAAAACTAAAACGGAAATAAAATGTTTCGGAAAACGTTAGAAATTAAATTTTTGAGAGAACCAAGGGCGCATCGTCAGTTATCGAGCGAGGGAAAAGGTTAAAAAATTATTAAAACTAGGCGATGTTTGAAAATTTTGTAAAGTGCGGAAGTAATGGACATAATTCGAAATAGTAACTGGGAATACTTTATGTACATTGTTTAACAGTTCGTGAAAAGGAATTTCATAAAAAAAGGGGGGGATTTTCGGAATTACTGTGAAATTCGGCAACGCCCGTTGGACTTGCGAGAGCAAACGGTAATGAGCGTGGCAGTGTGAGAAATTTTGCAACGGCGGGGAGCGCGACGTTGCATTTACAATTAGAGGCGCGTAATTCGATTCGGGATTCAGAGATTTTCTAATAACTTGAAAGGTTTATGAAAAAAGATGGTAGCGTAAATTCCTACAGGTTGAGTGAACAGTGATGCGTACGCGAGTGTTCCGGAACGGGTGGCGACAACGGGAGGCGCTGTTGGGCGTGGATAATCACACCAGACACGCGGATTCGTCGCGGAAGCAGCATCATACGTGAGCAAAAGTATTTTGACAATTGTTTGTTTTTTTTTTTTTGTTTTTTTTTGCGAATTGAAGAACGCTCTGTCGAAGACCAAGTCATGTAATTAATAGATTTTAATACGTAAATCTCGACAGAATGCATTCTGGGGTTTAATTATATGTGTGAATGGCATTTGTTTTGTTGTTGTAAATAATCTGTGTGAATGAGAGAGTATATATCCATGTATCGTGTATTGTGGGAAAAGGAATATTTATTTGTTGTTGTTCTTTGTTGCTGGGTTATGTTGATGTGCGCAGTCAGAGGCACCAGTGCTATTACAGCACTAAATATTGTAAATTGAAAGGGAATATGAGAAAGGAGGCAATATGAATAAATTTCATGGCCATCTTTGGGGTCATGATTTGTAAAATCAATATGTTTTCGTAATCATTCACGTAGCACTAGAACTGATCCACGCACGTGAGCGCAGTACCTTGCTCGCGTCTGTACAGACGCACCGCAGACCACGCCCAGGTGAGTCAAAAGGCCAGGTAAGCTAGCAGACGGGCAATTGTGAGTAGGAGAATGGGAAGGTTATTATATGTGGCAACCCAACGCGAGGCTAGTGTTTGTTTGTTTGTTCATAAGAAGGGCTAGAGGAGGGCAATCTATTAAAAGTAGCAGTAAAACGTGCCGGGCTTGTAGAGAGTATTACAAGTGGCCGCACAACGGTGGGCTCGGGCTAGGCCGGTGTACGGACACGACGACACGGACGCACGCCGCCGCCCAAAAGATAGAGGAACCCATTACAGTTCATCAAATTAACATTCTGTAACATAAAACTATATTTATTTCTAACAATAGTGTTATAAAGTTTCCCAATCCAGCGTAACGAGCGAGGTGCGAGTGACCACAAATCTAACAAATGAAAAAGGTGACGGAATCATAGTTTCATAAGTTGGTCATTCCGACAGGAAATACTTCAAGCCTCTGTATTGCAAATCTTGTGCGGTGTAATACGCACCTTACAGTAAGTGTAGCTGACTGAGCACATAGTATTTCTAACGGACTATTCTTGTTCATAGAATTCGTGGTTCTTACAATAGTGTAAAATTTTAAAAACATTCGATCGGTTTAATTTATTATTATTATTATTATTATTATTATTATTATTATTATTATTATTGGGCTTATTTTCTTTACTGAAGACTTATTGAAATTAAGCACCTATTGTCACTTTTTTTCGAGATTTCGAAACCATTTGACGTTATTGTTCACAAGTTTGCTATCGCAATGACCTATGTATAGAATTCGTGGCATATCCTTAGATTTGATATCTTTGTACCTTTAACATCGACCTCAAATATCTCAAAGAAATTCTTGATTGCAAGGAAGGGACATAATACTGAGGACTTGATTTATGGCGGAACGCGACGGAACGGCGTTCCAGTACATCGGGAATAATTATTAAATTATATTTTCAATATATAACAATTTATTTTAAAATTATAGTTAATTTGGGGCGCGTTCCGGGACTACAAATTGTAGAAATCAAGCACTACTTGTACTTATACGAAATATTTCCGATTCCTTCCATGATCATGAAGTTCTGTAGTGTTCGAGTTTGAGCCCTGTTCTCTTCTACACGTAAACGATTATCCATTAAAAGTGGAACTGTCTTTCTAAATTATCTTCACTAATGAGACGAATATTCATTGGAAAAAAGAAACAGTAAGTTGTAAACAAGTTGTATAACTTGTTTGAAATAGATTCCGTGACAAATTAACATAAAAATGAATTAAATTGTTCCGTTTAATTTCAAGGAATTCTTTAAATAAACAATATTGCATTATTCTTTGAAAGATAATGGCCACAAAGTGCAACACAACCAATCACGCAAATGATACAATAGCAGTCATTGAAAGGAGTTTTTCTGCTTTAAAAATAATACTAGCTATAAAAGATAAACAAAAAGAAGGGTGAACATGAAGCTTGTACCTAGTATAGATAAACAACTGTAGGAATCCAAAGGCGAGAAAGACGATTTTCTACAACACATTCA
This sequence comes from Teleogryllus oceanicus, assembly GCA_964035755.1. NCBI lineage: Eukaryota > Metazoa > Arthropoda > Insecta > Orthoptera > Gryllidae > Teleogryllus > Teleogryllus oceanicus. The sequence continues at coordinate 157,537,138 of CAXIVR010000003.1, read as the reverse complement.
GAAATTATCCAATATAAAAAACGGCCTCACTGTATACAGTATTCAGTAATGTAGGATGATTAGAAGTATTTACACAAATCAATTTTACACATTCATGAATGTCAATATAACGGTGACATGACTACTTCAAACGCAACGTGTTAATTTAAGAGTAGTGATTCTACGAGTGAGTAGAATTGTCTAACATTCCTTGACTCTTTTTTTGCTTCGTCTGTATTTGCAATTTCAACAATAAGTAATATATTCAAGCCTTGCAGAGACGTCGCGAAGGGCTCCGATGTCTCGGAGAGGGTTTCCAGCACTGATTACCTATTGCGCTATCCCAAGCAGTGGCATAGCTTCAGTTCGTGACACCCGGGGCAAAACTAAACCCGTATCAACTCCAGCCCCACCCGCACATTACATATCTATTACTGAATAGTTCATACATAATTGTATAAAAATACAGCTATATTTGAACATGACATTTATTTATAATTTAAACGTTTTATGAAATTCATAATAAATAAAATATAATTTTTAAATAAATAATAAAGAAACAAAAATTTTCTAATAGGTGTTAGCCGGGGCGGATCGCCCCCCTCCCCCTGCCACTGACCCCAAAATAGAGTAGCAGCCCGTGGGCGTGGACGCAACTTACAACCGTACGACAGAAGTTTTTTATACTGCAATTGGCCAGCGTCTCGACGCATGGGTGGCGACAGATCGGTTCGTGATTGGTTAGAGTGCTCGCCACATCCCGCGAGAAAACATCTTTTCGATACGTGGAATGAGGAAATGCAGCGACTACACAGTCGATATGAGACCCACAATTTTTCATGTGGACTGGTGAAAGAAAAGTTTGCATTTTTTGGGGCGCTTTCTTGCAGAACAAGCAATATTCATAATTAACGACAACCGAATAACAAAGTTTAGAATAATTATTTCATTGCACATTTTATGGAATTGAATTTTTGCTTGGCTGTTAAATCAAACATTTCTAAGACAATTTTAATACTGCCCTAAAAGAACCAACGAGATTTATTGAAAAAAACGTAAGAATCTAGTGGTACTACAATGCACATACTTTCTCGCATTGTTTCCAACTTTTTTTAATTGATAGAGTTCAACGCCTTCAAATTTAGGCCTGCGCCTTCTTTTTAAGCTTTCTTAGCTTAAAAGCTAATTCTGGTCATATCAGAAGAAAAAATGAAAAGAAAATATTTTGAGACTTTTTTGAAAAAAATATACATGACTTTACTTCAAGCAAATATTACGCGAAAACACCTCGTTTTTAATGCCCTTATTTTCAGATTTATTTTTAATTGATATTAAGAAAACAAGGGGGCTGACCAAATGGTACGGTGTTACACTGCTTCCTCTGTCACGTGCGGTGTGCTTCATCTGTCATATTTCTGCTTTTCTCACATTTAACGGTCCGTTAAATTGTATCTCGAGATGGTTATAGGTATTTAAAAACACCTTTACATTTACGTTAATTTTATAATTAATATACGTTAATGAAACTTTTTCCAATATCTTATATTTTAGTAGAAACCTTTTTTTTTATTACTGCCTAATGATAAGTACAATGGTATACAAGTATACATTTTATGTTTGACAAAAAAATTCAAAATTGGCCATGTTGTTTTTCATACGACTTAATCCAAGAGACTGGGGATTGCATCTCCATCGAATATCGGGAATATATTTTCCAAAATTCCGATCACTAATATTAAAACGTTATCAAATCATGTAAATTCATGAAAACTACGTTTAAGAAAAATATACATTCAAACATTACTTTTATAATTTCACGCGTAGAGCAGTGTTGCCATCTGTCCTCTTTTTGGAGGGTATGTCCTTTTCTAACGTTGTTCTCCTGTCCTCCCTACTTTTTTAAATTACATGAAATGTCCTCTTTTTTCTTCTGTTGAATCGAAAATAATAATGGCATAATTTTAAAGTAATTAAATTAATTAAAGCGACTTCATGTCTTGAATATCTACATTTTTACTCCAATAAATGGCCTCCATAATCGATCATGGCTTATTGTGATATAAAACATATTTATGCTTATTGTTTGGTGAATAACGAAGATGAGTGCGGGGTGAAGTTATCTCATCGGAAGCTTTCATTTGTAATAACGCAAAGTCTAATTTGATTCTCAAAGTCTATTATGGTTTGGAATTGTTGAGTACATTGTGCATACATCGTGGACAATAAAAAAATGTAAAATGAGTTACTTTTCATTGAAATGTCCTCCACTCGGAAAATATTTTCTGGTAACCCTGGCGTAGAGTCCACGTTAGGAATGCATTCTTCCAGTGCACGTGGTCCCGGTTTTGATATTCAATGAACACTCGAATTTTATTATTAATTCTGCATTGATACAATTGCAGGTAATCGAATTCATACAAAGTAAAAACGGGCCAGGATTACAAAATACGGTGATCACACACTGCCAGAAGTTCACTAACAGGAGCATGAGAGGGAAATCTCGACCACAACGACGGTTATCAACACCAAAACTCATCACTAAAGATAATTTTGCTCGGACTCTTGAATTCACAATCTCGCTAAATGAATCACGGAAAAGCACTGCATGCACTGGGGCACTACACAGAAAGAAGTATGCCTTCCAACGCGTTCAACAAAATAAATTGCAAATTCACATTTTAAATCAACAAATCTAATATAAAATGAAAATAAATTCCCCAACCATTCTAATACAGTCGAAAAAAAAAACTAACTAATATGTGACTAAATGACACCATGTGACAGATCTCCATGAAAGCACATCTGCGTGCATTTTCAAGGAGAACATTTTATGCTGTTCATTTTGTTGTAATCACATTTATCACATACTTGCATCACCATTATTTCAGTACTTTACTTTTAATAATATCTTTATATCCCCCACGCCTAATTATAATTAGCACATAGAGTGTTCACTACCCCTGCCGATCGTAAGGTACTTCTTAAAACCCCTTAACTACTCTTCATACCGTCCACCGTGGATTTCCCCCTCACCTGAACAGTGCGAAGTGCCGAAGGTATCAGGCGATTTCGTTAAGTTGCACCGTATTCTCTACTTCAGCCTTTATTTTCTTTTTCACTAGTGGCAGCCCGTGCTTAGGCAGCACGGTTGCACAACTCCCTGAAAATGAAAAAAATCTCACAATATCTTAGGAATATATAACTTCCTTTTAATGACATTCAATTTTCAAGATATTGCAGCAATATCGATGTATATGAATGAAATCATTCTGAAAACAAAGAGCGTCCAACCGGCGCTCTCTTCGGTGTCTGGTGCCTTGCCAGGAATTACACAACGCTCTTGGCTGTATTAATAGGTTTACTGATTTACTCGTCGGCACTTCTATTTAATACGGGCAATATACGGCTTTTTGGTAGCGCAACTAGTCTAGTGGCGCTGTCGCGTTGCGCGGCGTCGGAGCAAATCTCAGAGGAATACCCATATTCCGTCTTCGTCAGACTCACTGCAACGTCGTTTTATGATTTTCGCTTGTTTTAAAAGCACACAAGTTCAGTCAATTATTGACAATATTCAATGCATTGTTTATAATATTTGGAGATTTTATTTTCATTTGATATTAGGTTTGTTGATTCAAAACGTACATTTGATGAGTTCTTTGTGTAAAGATGTCCGTTCTGGATAGATGTCCCTTATAGGTGTCTCGCGGAAGCCATTGTGGCTGCAGCTGGCCAGCGGTTTGCGAACGTTCTTGTGAATACGAATGTGTTTCGAAGATCTATCATTATTGCCAAATATAGCAGGGTAGTGAAGTTTTCAAAATAAAATTATTTTATTTGTGTGAAATGTGTCGAAGCAATAGTGCTTGTTGCAATGTGCTGGAGTCGAATTTAAACTACCAGTGGAAATCAGTCAGAACCACGTGCGCGGGAGGTGCATATGCGCAGACACGACGCATAAAATTATGTACGTAGTGTTTCAATATATACTTTTATTTAACTTAGATTTGAATTGCGTACATTTTTCTATATATTCGTATTTTGAATTTTGGAAATTACATTTCCGTCATTCGATGGAGGTGCAATCCAAAGACATTGGAATAGTATACGTGCAACTCAGTGGCGAATCCTGAACAATATTTCAAGTATACCGCGCTTTATGGAAGCTACCTCTAACGTCTTTTACTTTAAGCTTTTATGAAATTCCGTCCTTCATAATTGTTCTAGAAGACTTCTGGATCATTAACACATTCCATTTTCATAAAAAAAAGGGGGGGAGGTCGTTCACCGAAATATTTTACAAGACCAGATGCGCATCCTCCCCTCTCCCCGCCCTTGAAACATGTGGAGCCATAGGTTATTGCGGCTGGCATGGAGAGCCTTCGCCGGCGCTAGCGAATTCTCTGTGCAGTATTAAGATTTGTTTGAAACTTCTCACTCTATACTGCTTTTCTTTACAGTTAAACTTGACGTTTCAGTGACAGCTGTGACAGTGCTCCAATCGGGAGCCTACACGTCACTATATATAGTGACGTATAAGCTCCCCATTGGAGAACTGTCACAGCTGACGAAACGTCAAGTTCAACTGTGAAAATATCGCAGTATAACGCACTTCATAGCGCTTACGGATGCGGAAGACTGAACGGCCCTCGGAAGCAAAACAGTTATTTTTACGCATCTGTTTTAAAACTTTCAAAATTTCAATAACGTTTTAGAGTATTATCAAACTTATGAAATATTTCTTATACACTTCGAATTACTAGATATAACGGCGGTAAACGCGGTGTATCGGAAAATTCGCCACTGGTGTAACCGCCAGTCTGTTGGAGTACCAGCTGTTTTTCACTAATATATTAATAATCCATTTGAACTGTGACTACATGTACCATTACTGGCGGTCAAAAGCAACTGGTGCCGTCGTTCCTCTTCAACGCTTTTATCTTGCTCTTACTGTTTTTAAGAACAGTTGATTTCACTGCCAGAGACCAAAATTAATATTGATTTATTCTTTAAATATTCCATCCAGTTCTAAGTTGGCGGAAAAATTAAGAGAGAAAATAAAATCCAATGAAGTACTTCTCTTTTTTTTTTTTTTTTTTTTTTTTTAGAGGAAGGGGAAGAGTTGTATTATGACAAGTTAATATGGCACGATAATTTACACGCTATCTGGAATCATGTAATTTGCTTCATGTCCGAATGTCATAATTAGAGGACGGATTTTGATCGCAAAACATCGCCAAAATGATCAATAAAATGCCCTGAAACCAAAGAAAAATGTAAAAAATCTTCACAATGCCAGTTCGGATGAACAACTCAAGCTGTTGGATATGTTACTGATGTAATTTTAGTTTGTATTCGTTTAAGTGAACTCACCTTGCAGGCTTTTGGTTTGGATATTAGATTAAATGTAAATATTTGTCAGTTTAATAAGAACATGAATAATATCATCCGAATTGTTAAATCGCCTCTTCGAGAATCTAATTCGATTTTCACAAAACTAACTCCGTTTTCTAATGGTCCCAATAATTCAGATAACTCAAACAGGTATCACCGATGAAAGCTAAAGAGTCAATACGCGAGAGATTACACCTACCAGGTTAAGAATCCATCAATGTTATTTTTCAGTGGTTGCTTTCAATTCCAATCCCTGGTGTCTGATTATGGTTATTTAAATAAATCTCTATCAGATTGGCTACAAGACATTCCAAAGCAACGACAGATTTAACAAAATATACATCAGAGCGTCCACTTTCCTGTAACTTCATTTTCTGTGCACGTCTTCTAGAATTCAGTGGGAAATACAATTATTTAAATTATCGTTTCCATGTTGTCGCGGCAGGAAGTAATAAGAGCCAAAATTTATTGCTTATTTATCTTTGAAAATAGATTTTATAAAATGGGAGTTTTTTTGTTTTTTTTTCTCCCTTTCAAAATTCAAAATTTATTGCTTATTTATCCTTTAAAATAGATTTTATTACATGGGAGTTTTTTTTGTTTTTTTTCTCCCTTTCAAAATTTATCCTTAAAATAGATTTTAAATGGGAGTTTTTTTATTTTTGTTTTAAAAATTAATCTTAGGTTGTTTATATAACTTCATAAATTTCGTATGCATTGGCACTGCTTATGATGCCACTACAGGCTGAATCCCTACGATGTTAGGCAAGAAACATTCTTGACCACATCGTGCAATTTCATAACAGGAAACGTTCTTGGTCCCATTTCACATTTAAAAGTCTACAGAGCCATAAACTTAACATTCAAATTGAAGGGGAGCTGCCTCCTAACGCAACATAACACTAGGTAGACACTCAAGAAAATCAACACTAACACACGTTATTCCAAGTTAATAGTGACGAATAATACTTAATATATCTTATTTTAATTGCTCGATTGTACAATTGTCTCTTGTTACCTCATTAAATAGAATATTCTGTTTGCCATGCTCTACACTTCTTGACAGCTACTCAAACTGCGCCGATTTCTTTCTCTTTGATTCATCCTCAGAGTAAATATTTACACGAATAATGGGACAGCGACTTTTAATGCCATACAAGCAAAGTTCCCTTAAATGTGTCATTGGTCGTATCATTATGTTGCTTGAGACACAAACAAGATAAGCCACGCCAGCCAGAGCACACTCGTGTTTGGGGAAGGCAGCCTTCTTGGCAGGGAGAGGCCGCGAGACCACCTTCCCGAAAAGCGAAACTGGCCTACAGGAAATTTGCATGTTCAATTTAAAATCACTCATCAGAAAGTATACGTTTACACTCAAATAACTATCAAAATATTAACATATGATACATCATTGTTTTCCTCTTTTTATGATCTATGGCAAATGAGAAAAAATACAATTCCGTTTAAAAAATCGAAGATTATTAAATTTCTCGAAACTATAAATAAATTCTAATAATATATCTACAGCCCATTACTTGTCCCGCGATTCCATATTGCAGAACGAAAATTACATTTCGATATCAAGAACTGTTTAGAAGTTATGGGGATGACCTGTAGTTGGTGGGACACATTGTATTACTAAACTTTTATCTAGGTGATAAAATAATCACTAAATTGATAAATAATGAGAGTGATAAAATAATCACTCACATTGCAAGAATAAAAACATTTTGAGTTATATCCACTGCAAATCGATCGATGCAATGAATTAAGTGGCTCACAGTTGAATTGCTGAATAGTTGAATCGTTTGCCAGACTAAACCTTGACACATCTTGTGTGACAGGTTTTCATGACTTTTTCCAACCCTAATAACTATGGTGATGAAAGTTGCCCATGTCAATGACGATGATGATGATGATGATGATGATAATGGTGATAATGATAATGATGATGATAATAATAATAATAATAATAATAATAATAATAATAATAATAATAATAATAATAATAATAATAATAATTTAATATCCATTTTCATTGTCGAAAGTCAAACTTTTCACGATTGAGATGTGCATCACAAAAAGAGTTATGAGGGCATTGATGTTCTAATAATCCTTGGCCCATTGTTAACTACTATAATCAGTATCATAATAAATTATATTAGTACAAAAGTGTTATAATAATCTATTACTATTATCAACATTAGTCTGTCACTTTTCGCAGCACGAATAGTCAAATTTAAATGAAAATTGTGGTACTTTGGAATATTTACAATGTGGATTAAACATTGTACGAAATTCTTATTGAAACATCTTATTGTAATACAAGATTAGTTATCAATCATAGTCTAATGGCCTCAATTGATAATTCTCCAAACACATATTGTAATAAACTGTCTTATAATACTTATGTCGTAAATACCTATCATCAATATGCAATTTACACTGTATAAATCTTGGGGAAAGGGATATTACATTTGCATTGATTAGAAGCAAAAGACCATCTCTATTTTGGTTCCCACAAATGCTATGAAACCTGTAATTAGGTCAATGGGTTTGTTTTGGAACCTCTGGAATAATATATTCGTGCAGTGAATGTATACAAATGTGAATACAGCATATTATGCTCGGTCTCCTTGATATATACAAAACACAATAACTAATACATCCCCACTTGTTTCCCCTCAGTGTACATAGAGTGATCTTAACTTTCAACTATCAAACACTCTGTAGATATTATAAAGTGAAGTTCCTTTATCCTCTTGTTTCAATATGTAACCAACAATACCAAATCAAATGCTTACAGAATGCTTTATTATTTTCACAATCAGCCATCCCCCCTCCTCTTTGACCATCCTCATTTTACCTGTCAACTTCTCAAAACAGCTTCAGTCCTTTGTAAGGGATGCGGTCCCTATACAATAGATAAAAAAATATACACAAAGCACAGAAAACCTGCACTAAAGTTGGCAATGAAATGTGAAAAGTGTAAACATTCTCAAATTACTTTTATTTAAAAATTAATTGTGGACTTATGCACTATAACACCAATACTTAATATATTTACACATGTCTCTAAGGCCAATTTTATTGCATTACGTTTACTAATATGTACATCAACAACAGCAGCCTCATGAATCTGGTTGGGATGGAGAGGGTGTTTATTAAATTGGTTTGGTAATGGAAATACTAGTTCATTAATGGAGAATTGGTTAGGTTGTACCCATGATCCACCAGCAGCTTTGACATCAACAGCTTTGACAAGACCACAACTGCATGAACTTGAGAGATCTGGGTCCCAACTGTTCCAGTTGTGACAATATGCTGTATCTGCAGCCATGCATACATCAGATGTCTCTAACAATGCACTTATGGTTAAAAAAGATTTTTGCAGCCAACCAATTGCTGTTTGTTGGAGAACTCTTTTGGTGGAATCACTTGTATCCTGAAAAAAAAATAATACTAATCAAGGCTTGTTTACAAATTGATCAGACACTGCACTATGATTAAGCAAAATACTTCAAAGATGTGCCATATTATTTTATTCTTGAAATTCTATGTTTTTAACTTAAAGTTGAGAGTTTTAGGGCAGAGATATACTGCTTTGTCAGGGTGCCAAATGGTCTGAATCCTCTTGCCTTTCATAATTACCATTTTCTCTGCTTTAAATTTGGTAGTCAACAGAATTCAAGTAAATTAAAACAAAAAAATTACTAAATTAAAAGAAAACTACACACCTTTTTCATGACCACAAAGGTCTCCCTACTCCACTGAAATCCATATTCAATATGATAGATCTGTAGTATTTGACACCTTAATGTTCTATAACTGACATCTCTACAAATTATAATATTTTGATTTTAATATTCATTGATAGTTTTAAATCCAAAATATAATAAACCCAAAATGTTCATTTTTTATCAACTCCTTTGTTAGTTTGTTTCATGATTATGGGAATCACAGTGTAAGATATATATCTTAATGGGACTTGATTGACTTACACCGTGATGGAAACCTACCTCCAACTAAGCGCGAATTAATTTTTAAACTGCCACCTCTACATAATAAACTAAATGAAGAACACATCATCGTGCCACAATATCTACAAGTAATCAAAGTATTTAAATGAACATTATTATGTTTCTTTCAAAAATACTCTCACCAAAAGCAACAACAAAGATTAGTCTATGCAAAACTTAATTTTGCTGATTAAAATATTTGTCCTTAGTAAAATACCTTTACTAAGCTGTCATCACAGACACAGGCAAGTAATTTTTCCAATTACATCCTTCACCAATTACATGTAAAGTATTGTGCTAATGGTACTTTGAAAGCAGTGCTCTCTAAATATTTGAGTGGCTTTTACAAACTACATGCCGATGTGCACACTACTTTTCAGGTGAAACTTGCAGAAAGTGAAACAAATACTGACTCTATTGAGACACCATAAGACAAGAGGTGTCAACAAAGCATTAAGATTTCAATACCTGCACTCTCAGTTGAGTTGCTAACCACATTTCCAAACATCCAGCGCCCGGTAGTACGAATGGTTGGCATGTCACCTGGCGCAAAGCGTTTAAAGCCTGTCTGGTAACAAGTTTCAATTCAACAAAAGCTTCATCATTGGAACAACATAAAAGTAAAGATGCAGTATTGGTATTGTTTTTTTCCAGAACTACAAAGGGCTTGCTTCCATACCTAATAAATTTCACAGAATCCACAGAGCCTAAGCAAGACCTTAAAGATATCAAAGTGGTGTTTTTAAGTGAAGATATTGGCTTTGCACCTGACATTTTTTCAACTGTTCCACACAACTCACTACCAAGTCTGTCCATTAGTAATATACCATTCCTTTGAAGTAAAAGTCGCAAAGATTGATGAACAACTTTCTGACAAGCTATTATTTTAACACCAATGTTCACAGCACATTCAAAAACAAAAACTGCTTCTTTCAAAAGAGTACAACCATCTTCAGTAACTTCCTCTTCCAATTCATTCTTTGTATCAGTAAGCATGATGTCGAATAAAAGTAATGGAATATTCCTTGCCAACTTGTCTGCCACAACCTCAACAAAATCTTGCACAAATTTTTCTTCAATATCAATTTGATATAAAATACCATTTAAAACTGCAGTTTCTTGAAGATCACTAATATTCATTATCATAATATCCCCAAAATCATCATTGACAGTTTTCAGAAAAACCTTTATAATTTGTACAGATAATTTCTCAAGTTCTTTATTGTTTAACCCACAACTTGGTTTGGACAACAAAATTGCTTTAACAATAGGGAGAAATTGCTTTACAGTACTAAAGTCCAATTTTAACTTAATGCTATTTATCTCAAGAAGAGAATGTATTTGGGATGAAAGATCTTGAATTAAATTTTGTACTTCAGATTGAGTTATTTCACTCTGTTTTAAAGATTTTTCAAGCAAACTCATGGTCAATATACCTGTATATAAACCATTATCTCCAAACATCTTTGTTTGTGAGTTCATTACTTGTGACACAAAGGTACACAAAGGATGTGAAATAATGTAGTTATTCAAAACTCTAGAAGATGAAGATGTTACAAAAGAAATGCCTCCACTTGACACCAAAATTTTAATGCCTGCTTTGGGTCCCAAACATGATTTTAACAATTCAAGGAAAGTCCTCACAATATTGAGACATTCTGTACTTTGAAGTTCTTGGACAACAGTTTCCAATCTATCTCCCATTTCTATGACACTGCATGGGATGTTAGTTACAATTACAGTATTTGGCTCCTCTGGTCAAACCGAAACGACTAACCTCAATGTATAACTACAGGAACTCATTAATCTTCTTTTTGGGCATCTTTACCATTATTCTCTCCAAGAACTTTTTCGTACAGCCTCCGGAAACCCTACAATGCATACATAAAAAATTAATTACGTTAATTATTTTTAATATAAATATTTTTAAAAAGAGTATACTAACAATCACAATTGGCAAATCTATCCTCTCTTCTTTACTAACGAGAGTTTCAACATCTTGAAGTTTGGTCCAACCCCAATGTATTAATACTATCGATGGAACCATAACAATACTAAGTAAATTTTTATTAACAAATTCCCACACGCGTCCACTGCGGACCATAGTGCCTTGTTGAATGGACGGCCCGCTATATTCGGTAACCTACAACTGCAACATTCCACATACAATAAATAAATAATATTATGGATAATGTATGAATAATGCCGTGAATACGATTTATAATATGAATATAACGATGTACTATAACGAATATAACTGCATTCCATTGTCCTGGATCATACTATGAGAATAAAGCAATTTACCCTGTTACACCTGATTGTACAAATTTTCAAATTAAGCATTTTCGTAAATTTTCAATTAAATGAATATAATTTTTAGTAATATGAACAATATTTAATAAAATGTATTAAATAACAATTTCTAAGTATAGCGACAGTGCAGTTCTTGGAAATGATATTATTGATTGCTAATACTAAACATGATAATTCAGAAGGCTAATAATAGCCAATAGGCAATAATTGTCGATATATGTACTTAAAATACAGTATGTAAGTCTGGACAGTATTATGTTTATGTATTATACGCGCACGCTTTCTTGAGCTCCGAAACACTTACCCCCCTCCTTTACTAATATTAGTTGAATTAAGAATAAATTAAAACAATGAGCGCTGTTGACAAAATCTGATAACCAGAAATGTTCGCTCCCGTTTAATAGAAAATATTTTACAATGTAAAATGAGCTACAGATTTGGTACAATAGTTCTGTTGACGTAATAACCAACCATCCCACTTTTCTTGCTTCCAGCAAAAAGAGAGTTCAAGAAAACGTGAGAAGATAATAATTTTAATTTAAACACTGTGTTTCTTTGGGTCGCAAGAATCGTTACAATTCTGTAAATTTATCAATTAAATAAAGAACCAAAGCATCCAAAAGCGTTTTCTCTCTCGTATTTACGGGGAATTTTATGTAATGCAGAGAATATAACTAATAATTACATACAAGATACATAATTACATACGTGTATGTAATTATGTAATGACGCCGAAAATCGATTTCGGATTCCTGAAACCATGGTCTTTTCATCATGCCCGACACCCCAAAAGTACTTTTTAAAGAAAGGTAATACTGCAGCGAAAAACGATTTTTCGGCAGAAAAATTTATTATCATAATGTAGGTCTCTGTTCGCGAAAAAGTGAATTATATTGTAGTAAATTACTTTTGTTTACTATAGTAAAAACACGTTGACACCGAAAAATTGGTTTACAGCGAAACGTCTGTCTGTACGTCCGCCTTGACCGTCCGTTCGTTCGTCTTCGTTCATCCGTACATCTGTCTCTGTGGGTCCGTCAATTGGTCTCCGAACAACGCTAGCGGGACCGTAAGCAGGATTTTCTAAAGAAAGAAAAAACTTTTGAAGCGCTGCCTTTAATAGTAGTTTTAAGAGAACTTTTGAAATTTTCGAAAATTCAGAGTTAACACTGAAAATCGAACCTATGCCTTCATTTTAAAATTCTCGAGTCCATTAAAAATCATTTAGTAGACTCTCGGGTTTACATTTTGCCAATGCTAATAAATTCTTGAATAAATATGTCCCTCTTGCCTTTTTGTCCCTTTACCCATTTGTTCCATGTCCCATTTGCCCCATATGTCCCCCTTTTCCTTTTGCCCCCTTAGCTTATTTTTTCCTATTTTGCCCCATTGTCCCACCTTTTTCCTATTTTGTCCCACCCAGGCGAAAATTCGTGTTGTGGTGATCTGTAAAGCAGCTGTGCACAAAGGTTTTTTCACTTGGTTCACTGTTCCTGTCCATACTGTACAGTAGTCCACATCTCTTGTACACTCATAAAGAACACAATGTGAACACTTTCACACTCTGTATACATCCGCTGGTCCTCTGTAGCGGCACTTGCCTGACACAATATGCATTTCAACACGCGATATTTCATTATACATTCGTACATTTAAAGGATGTTGAAATATCCTGCATGCTGTACAAGTTCTGCATGAAGCAGTGCATGCGTGAGACATGCAACGAGATCCAGGATCACGTATGTTTTACTTAAAGTGACAGTGGTGAATGTTATGATAAGATGGAATTTTTATATCGTTTTGAATTAATTTTTGAATAATGAGGACGCAAACAAATATTGGTCAGTATTATCCGCGCACTTTTTCTTGGCCCTCGCTTCGCTTGATGCAAGAGGTGTAGGAAGTGTAGTTATTTGACAAAAATAATTTTATATTGAATTTCTAGTTCGTTTTTCGGTGCAAAATAGTTTTTATTACATTGGAGCAAACATTTCTGGTAATCAGATTTTGTCAAACAATGCGCGTTGCTATCATTGATTGGTATTTCAACTAATGTTGGCGTAGGACTGGAAGGGAGGGGGGTAGGTATTCCGGGGCTCAAGAAAACGTGCGCGTATAAAATATGTGTCCCGTCGAATGTCAACTCTTGAAGTTACCGAATGCAACATGTTGAATGGTAAACAAACACCTTTCGTATCGTCAATGAATTGCTAGCCCTTGAAGAGTTTACGCATAAAATAATCGTAACACAATCATGTTCAATGGTAAGCAAAAACGTTTCTTTAATTGTGGCTAAATTTAATATATTATACATATTAATAATAGAATATTTATTGTTTCAGGAATAACCCACAAAAGCATTAAGGCTACCTTCTCCAAAGTGTCGAGTGGTCATAATCGGAGTGAGAGAAAGGAAAACTCAGAGTAGTATGGCCTCGGATATTCAAATGCTATTTACACATTGACCACACAATGAAGATTCTTAAGTTCTTCCAGTTCGTGGACAGTGATTTTGTCAATTTCCAAAAGTGCATGTGAATTTCAATGAAACAAACGACAAAGCATATTTATTGACTCAGAAAATATGGTTACATTCATGTTATAAGTTAATGTTTTTACTTATAGCAGATAATATAATTATATTTAAGAAGTGTTAACTTATTTGGTATTCAAATAGTGTGGCAAAGTCCTTTTTTGAAAGCGTGCAGATAAAATTTATAGAATTAGTGTCATGAATTTTGAATTCATATGCCCTGTTGCTCCATAGCATTTATGTTTTTTTACACATGATTTTCTCAAAATTAAAATTTAGAATAATTTCCCTTGATTCTATCAAGAAACCAAGATACATTTGATTATTATGACTGTATAAAGATTAATTCGACTGTCGTGTATACATGCAGTATGTTACCAAATATAGGTTTCCAAATAGATGTTTTTGATATTGTTTAAACTGAAGTATTTTACTTCACTTAAGCTAATTTTTCAAGTTTTCAGGATGAATGCTGCAAATTACAACACATTACCAGTTAACATTTCTGCAAAATGTAATCGGGCTAACTTTTATACCAAAAGGTAATGTAAAGATAATTTTTTATTAAGAATTATATTATTGTACTTCAATATTTAAATTTTAAATTTCATGTAAATTGATGTTATTAGCTGATTACATTCTCAACCACATTTCTAAAAAACATGCAGCTCTTGTTGATTGTCCTTCAGTATCTTTTGTGAGGAGTGTTTCTTTCAACCGAAGTCAAAAGTTATTTAGATAAGTTTGCTCACATTGGGTTATGTGAAAAACAAATTGACTTTGTCATTTCCTATATATGCAGATGGCATATACATTCCTATACTAAACATTAAAATGCATATACACTAACATATAAATGAATAAACTTACATATTACACAAATATACATACATACAAACATATACGCATGTATACATAGAGAGACGAAGGAACCCTCACATACACACCAGTCAGAACTTATTCAGTCGTATTCAGAAGAAATGAAATCACTTCACTGCACTGCACTGCACTGCACTGCACTGCACTGCACTGCATATAGCTTTATATAAATATTAATTGTTCAATACTTTACTGTAGACTACGCATAATCGCACCTTTTACTTCACTTCACTTCACTATACGTTTTCACCCTATTGACTAATTTCCTATATTTTTTTTCTAAAACCTCGCGCTGAGCAAGGAAAGGGCTCAAAAACTGCCGCAGGCAAATCATTCCAATCTACTATAGTTCTGTTTACAAAGGAGAATTTCCGTATGTCCGTTCTTTGTATTGTTCTAATTTTATATTTGTGATCAAATCTATTTAAATAATCTGGTTTATCTAGCCTTCCCCGAATTTCCTGCCATGCGGAGCAACCAATGTAAGATTTATACAGCGCGCAAAATCGTGCCCTTTTCCTCAGGCGTTCTAATGATTCCCAATGCGCAGGTGTGTGTTTTTCCGATATGTATATTTTTCTGCTCTGTTTTGTATCCTCTCTAAGCTCTTTTTAAGTCCTATTCTGTACGGATCCCAATGAACCCCTAGAACTACATGTGTTCATTTCAACAAAACTGACTCAATTTTTTATTGATTTGTCATAAGGATCAAGTATTGAAATATTTTATAGTTAAAATTTATTATCAATATTTGGGGCACTGTTTCAAATTGTTTGTATCGATGTAAGTCAGTTAAGTTAATTGTGAGGAGTAGTAATCAGTTAATTAAGATAAATGTTTGAAAATTTTGTTTAATTTTTCCTGTATTCTAGGATAAAAAAGAATAGAAGAACTGACGTTTATTTATCTCATAATATCACCTGAGTGAGTGTGTTATTCAGTGTTTAGTGCACTGTTGTTGACATATTAATAATCTTTTCGATAGAAGGGTGAACTATTATTTCTCATCAAAAGTATATAAAGTTTGTTGCCAGAAGTACCTAAATGCCGGTATAAAAAATATTCCCTCGTGGATATATGAAGACAGCAATTCAAGCAAAATATGGGAGTACATATTCATAATAATTTAGCATGAGGTAAATTTTCTATTTATAAAATATTGAAAAAGGAAAATGTGCAAGTTTATAGTGAAGGCAATATCTTATTTGCTCATGATTTTTGTACAATTGACAAAAATGTAGACAGTCTGATTCAAAGTGGTTTTTTAACGAGCAACTTTCACTTCAACAAATGAGTATGTGGATCCTGTAAATTTAAAGGTCATGCACATGTTACCTGGTGAAATAAAACATTTTTTAAGAATTCAAATTTTCTTGTTAATACATGCACCAACATGAGTCATTATTGAGCCCATTACCATTATGTAAATGAGAGCAAGAAAGTTTAAATGAAAAACTTGAAACCATTGTCCTATGTCAGATTTTGACCAAAGGTAATAAGTAAAATTCTGTTTGGTCTGTAGGCTTAAAATTAGTGTTCCTGTAAATAGTATTAAATTTTGGCAGCTGAAGAGTAACTTATTACGGCAATTTCAGATATAGATTCCTAATACATTTATGTTAGAGTTCCATTTTGCCTTACAACTGATTTTTAGCATGAAATGGTGTAGGACTGCGTTCTTCCGAGCCCTTAGATGTTCAAATTCGGTGAATTAATGCATACACATTCACAAGTATAATTAGCTGAACGAAGAAGAATAACAGCCAGTGGCAGTGGGTGAGATGTGGTTAACAAACCGACTGTGGAAACATACATGTTCAAATTGCAATGAAAGTTCGGGGTTAAAAGTTTTTGCTGTTTGAGAACACTCACATAGGTTATATTAGGTTGGGTCGGATCAATGAAGTTATCACCTAGTGAAGTAATCCATCATAGGCCAATACCTATAATTAATTGGATTCAAATGTGGAAACTTTTCACACGGGTTCAGCTAATGACAATTTCTGAGAGAATTGTGGAAATTTTCCACTACAACTTTTTCCAAGGGAAGGTGGTTTCCGGGGGTGCAACGGTTACGTCGTGCATATCGTATACGCACCCTTTCGATTCCATCGTGAACACATCGAGTACGTTTCAGTTCTTACACAAGCGTACATTCATTTGGGCCAAAGTACACATTTGGTACACAAATATGGATATCGTGGCAAGCTTTTTTGCACGTTCCATACAGAAGAGATATGACTCCGTGCGCACTTTATGTACGTTTGCGCGTACATAGGTGGAGGCACCGATTTTCGCCAGGACAGTGTTCCATTTTGTCCTATTGTGTCCCATTTTTCCCCATGGCCAGAAAGAAAAAAGTGCGATTTTCAATATTATAGTTCTAGGAAGATGCCTAAAAAGTAAAACTTTTGTAATTTTCGATGATTCGGAGTAAACAGTGAAAATCGGACCAGTGTCATCATTTTAAGTGTTTTTCACTCTATTATTGCAAGAAATTTAAACAAAAAATTTGGAGTAATGTTGGAGAAAATGCTGAAAATGTCCCAGGGACTTCAAATATAAGTAACCCCAAAATTTAAAGACTTTTTCAAAATTGCAGAGCTTTAACCCGGGACAGATCAATCACGGAATATTGATTTTGAAAAAATCTTACGAATAGTATTAGGCTCTAGTGTTTTTTATAGACAGACGAAGAAAAAAAATCATTTTGTGTACGAGAGGACTCCAAAGCGTGTATTTCCCTTGAAATCTCGAAACCAAACAGAAATCCCATTTTATTGAACCGACTACGACGAGACGCGACAGACAATGTTAACGGAGGATTACTCCATAAAACAAGCGCAGTAATGGGAGGATTACTCCGAGAAGCGCAAAGCGCTCAACGCCCCTCAAAGGGCTTGGAGACGGGTTGCGTCGAAGTAGACGCAACAAATTAAAACAAAAAATCGCTTTTCCGCAGCCATACATAATGATTTACGCTACTTAAAATCGTTTTAACACGACACAATACGTACATTCTAAGAAAGTAAATGGTGATGCTACAAAAGCTTTGTGTACTAATCGCGCATTTTTTCTCGATACTCCACAGCGGGGAGAGGCGGGTTCGTGGCCTACGTCACGGCAGTGCACTGCTGTCAACTGTATTAACAAAACTCGGCGTAATAACTCGTCTTGGCTATGAGAAACAACGGAAGATTTTTTTTAATTCTGAAGAAATAATTAATAGTTATAGAAATAACTGAGTAACAAGAAGAAACATGGTACGCACATGTCGATAGAGAGACCGAAAACTAGGAAGTCCGCATTGGAAAGGAAGAAGGTGAGCAGCACTGTAAACTGAGCCGTGACGTTCCCAGTGGAGCTCGTATTTTCTACCGGGCCGTGCTATGCCGGGCTGAGCGAGGACTAGGGAGCTCGAGGATCAAGAAAAAGTGCGAGCATAGTAGTTATTAGTTAGGTTTTTAACCTCCTTAGTCTGGGCTAGTTCTTCGCTTTTGTCCCAGTTGCCTTCTATTTTCACCTAAAGGATATATTTTTTTTTGACATTTTATCAATTTTAGTACTCCTAACGGTAGAACTGAAATATGACTTTAAGAATTTTATTGAAGAGTAAACCCTGGATCCAGGGTTTACTCTTCAATAAAAAAGGTCGACCTCTATGCAAATTTTCGTTGAAAAATTTGGAGCAGTTTTTATTTGAGAAAATGTCGTTTAAGCATTTTTGAAAACGCACTATTTGGAGTTCATTTTCACAGAAAACTTCTGAGTTTTCGACAAACATTTTTTAGAAAACATTTTAAACTCTCCTAAACTCATAAAGGCAATAAGTATTTTAAAAAAACTCCGCAATGTAAATAGTGATATTGATGTCATGCTATTCAGTGATTTTTTTATTACGCGCACAAAAAAATAGAGAAAAATAAGGAACGATTTTTTAGAAAATGAGGTTGGAGCGTTTCTGAAAACACGCATTTTTTAGCTTATTTTCTCCAGTGTCGGCTCGTGCTTCGGTTGCGCAACCCCCAGAAAATGAAATATAATTATATAATTTCCTTTTATGGCATTCAATTTTCAAGATATTGCAGCAATATCGATGTATATGAAATCATTCTGAAAACAAACAGCGTCCAACTAGCACTCTCTCCGGTGTCTGGTGCCTTGCCAGGAATTGCACAACGCTCATGGCTGTATTAATAGGTTTACTGATTTACCCATTGGCACTTTCATTTAACACGGGGAACATACTGTCTTTTGGTTAGGCAACCAGTTGAGTGGCGCTGTCGGACTGCGCGGCGACAGAGTGCGTCTCAGAGAAATACCCATATTCTGTCTTCGTCTGACTCGCTGCAATGTAGTTTTATGAATTTCGCTTGTTATTGAAAGTGCACAAGTTCGGTCAATTATTGAAGATATTCAATGCGTTGTTTATGATACTTGGGGAATTTGTTTTCATTTGATATTAGGTTTGTTGATCGACGATGTTCGATGCTTACTTCAGTTGTTAATAAAATTAATAGTTAACTAGTGGTGCTAAATAGCACACACTTTCTCACCCTTAATAATAGTATATACTACACTTTCTCACCCTTAATAATAGTATAATAATACTATTGATATTGCAATTTATCTCCAAATTGACACCTCTGTCATCAGTTTTTGTAAAACTAATATCAACTCGTACAACTTTGGTACGAAAACTAAATATTTTCAAGGGAATATCAACACATATTTGAAAACTATAACTGCTTTTCATTAAGCAAAATCATGTCCCAACAATGAGGCGTAATTCACAAAACTTCAGCTGCCGTCTCGCGGCGCGGAATGCCATTGTTGCATTCCAACCTAATATTCCCTGAGGGCTAGCAATTTTTTATTCATATAGCATTTAAATCGTATTTTTAAGAGAGAAAATCTAACTGGGCTAATTTTAATTAAGGTGTGCGGATTGCTTGAAAAAATACATCAATACATTGAAAATGCAATTCCTCACAACACGCGCAAAGAATATGGATTTTCAAGTAGGTTTTAAATAATTTCTAAAAGATTAATTTGTAAACGTACAACAAAAGCTGGAATGTAAGAAACGAAGAAAATATGAAATAATATACAAATTTTAACTTACGTAGCATCCATCTGCCTGGAATCATTATTTATTTTACGTTCACGAAGCGCAGGAAATTCAAAGCGAGCGACTATGTTTGACGCCAAAAATACTCATATTTTGAAAAAAATTAATATGATCTTATTGGAAGATCTGTTTTTGATGAACATATTTCGTTGAAAAAAAAAATGTATCTTCACTATTGTAGTTATAAGAAGACGCCGATTTTTTTTTTTTAATTTTCCAAATAACAGCAACGAATATGCTATCTGCACCATTCTCTTAAGCGTCCTTTACGCTAAGGTCTCAATTTAATCAAACACTTTTGCGCTATTTTTAGAGAAAAAAAAATGGTCTGAAGAAAATAAAAATTATCTTTTTGACACCAAATTTCGTAAAAATACTCATATTTTCGAAACATTGAACCTGACATTATTTGAAGATCTGTTTTCGATGAACATATTTCATTAAGGAAAAAATGTTTATCTCCATAATTGTTAGTTGTAAGGGAGATGCCGAAAAAAGTTTGAATTTTTCAAATTTCAAAAATCAGAATATTCGACAAACATAAGACCTGCATCATTCTCTTAAGCATCTTATATGCTATCCTAGGTCAAAATTTAATCACAATTGTTGGTGCCGTGTTTTGAGAAAAAATTGCGTAAACAAAATAATAAATTATATTTCACGCAAAACTGCGCTAAGTACTCAAGATTTCTTAAAGGAAAAAATATTGTTTTTTAATTGTAGTTGTAGGAAAACGCCGAAAATTTTGAATTTTTTCAATTTTCGAAAAATCAGAATTTTTAAGGAAAAAGAGATCTGCACCACCTTCTTAAACGCCCTTCACACTATCCAACAACAAAATTCATACTATATTGATCACTGCATATCTAAAATATAGGGGTTATGCTTTTCAACGCGGAGCAGGGAGAGCGTGAATAGAAGCCATGCCCTACACCTTCCCACGCTCAGAAAGTCTGGAGGAGGGAATTCCCCTAAGACCTACGCCTTGAGAGACAAGCGACCCCAAGGTCGAATTCTACGCTGACAGCTGAAGCCCGTCTCCTTCAAATGTCCGGCTACCACGACTAAATCGCGTGTCACAGGGATAGAGAATTTAAAACAAGCTTGCAGATGCATTTATTTCATTACGAACATCTCCCGTCTCTCTATCAATTGCATTGAATTTACTCGAATTCCGTTTTATAAAGATATTTTTCCCTGCAGGACAGGAAAAACCGTTCCGTTTTCGCGTTGAAGAGGTTCCGTTCTATACAGTGTAAAATACCATTTAACTTCACAGACCGGATAAATTTTTGGATTTAGGCAGGTTTCCGGCTTTTACAGGTTCCTGTTTAGACAGATTTTACTGTATTAGGGATGGGTTCTCGATACTCAGGTGGTATCAATAGCGATCGAAACATTCAATTTTTTATGCCATTCCCCATCTCTTCTGATTTTACGGAATAATTGTCTTCTTTACATTTCTTCCCTATTTTTCTTCTGTCAGCAAAAAGGAAGTGCCGTCTGTTCGGATTCACTTACAGTCGTTGAAATTAGCCAACGCTGCAACGTCCGAGCGCTGTGCCCCACTCTTTTATCGCACTCGCGCCTGTCACCATTTCTTGAGATAGCACGCAATTCGCGACCAATATAACTTTGGAAAACTCTTCCTAGTGAACTCCCAGCAATCTAGTGACGACAGACATGATAACCAATTCTCGATGACTGCGTTTCTTCCCGGGATACTACTCTCCTCAGACCACCATGGAGGCATCTGACGGAGCTCTTGAGTTCAATTCTGCGTTTTAAAGTGACCGAAAGACGACTGTATTTTCTAACCTGGCCGATGACACTTCTTCAGCTGTTATGGTGTCATCCAATCGAGAGCTGAAACGTTATCACGGTGGCGTTTAAGCTCCCAATTGGACGAAACCGTAACAGCTGATCAGTTGTCATCTGACAGGTTACAGAACCCAAGTATACAGTAGATTAGTGCATTCCATATACAAAATGAGTGAAGTGTGGAATTATTTTGATCGTGCTATTTATAAAATATGTCCCAAAAAACATTTTCGCCTGGTGAAAAATCACACAATTTTAAAATGCATGTTACATCAATACACCGGGTAGTATTCAACTCCACCGAACACAAGAGGGCCAAGCCAACTAATCTTGCACCGGACGTTGGAAACGTCGCAGATCGTACAAGTGATGAGCTGGAAGTTAATGACCCATGACCAGTCATGTCAAGATCCTCAGGTTCCAACACAAATCAACCAACACTCGTTGATGTTTTGGACACAAAGAACAAATTTAAACCAGGAGACAACCGTTCAAAAGCAATACGTAACAAAAAAATTTGCTTATGTGTTACGCAAAGATAATCAACCGTTCAGTATTATTGAGGACAATGGATCCAAGGAATTAATTAAACATCTTGAAACTAGATACATAATGCCCACAAGAAAATAAAAGCCCGATTTTTTAATTACCATTTCGATTCTCCGATATTTCAATAGTTTTAAAGAAAATTTGAAGTCACTGGGTATAATTCCGAATAACTCATCTTCAGTATCTATATTAAAAATTTTTAAATTAAATAAGCATTTATTGTTCAAAATTATAATTCATTTAATTTATTTTATAGGCATCCTCAACTATTGAACCCCCGAAAATGCAAGGTCTCTTTATAGGAATATTCTGAAGAGTGATCACAAAACATGCTGTGTACACGAAACCACAGCACAAGAGGATGAATTAAATGTGCGGACTTGCTTCCTCCTGATGAAAAGGTACTATCTTACTGAAAAAAAGTGACTCTCCCCAATTTAAGAAAAAGTGCTGTTTGATACCTGTGCATTCCATTAACTACAGACTTTTCAGTACAGCTGGATTGATATGACAAAAAGAAAGAAAGAAGAATGGACCCAGAAAGAGCTAGAATGTTAATTTTCCTTAATAAGAATCTTTTTAAAAGCTGTAAAAAATGTATGTCCGTCTCAGTACTTCTTAAATATTAAAATAGTACATGCATGTATGTATGAAGAACAAAATATATTTTCCAATTTTGATTGAACCACTTTTGCTGTTGAGTCTTTAAAGTAGTATGGTATCGAGTATCGGAGCTCTCAGACAGGTAACGTTATCGAGTATCGAGAAATTCAGCCAGGAACCTATCTCTCTCTCTCTCTCTCTCTCTCTCTCATATATATATATATATATATATATATATATATATATATATATATATATACACACACACATACAAAACAGGTATTTCCATAAAATTCCCTGAATTTTTCAGTTTTTAATTTTTCCCTGACATTTCCAGGTTCGTAGGAACTGTGATATTGTAGTTGCAGGAGGATATGAAAAAAATCCAAACTTTTCGAAATTTCAGAGTTAACGAGGAAAATCGCACCCATGTCATCTACAAAAGTGGACTACTTGGCTCCATTCTTATAAGAAATTTAAAAAAAAATTGAATTCATGTTGCAAATATTGCAGGGGCATCGAGTAGTTAAAAATATTTGAATACTCTGAAAATTTAAAGAATATTTTCCAAGATCGCAGGGATTCGAGTCGGCTAGATCGAACGGGGAATATTAATTTTGTTAAAAAATCCTAAGAATAGTTTAAGCTCTATTGATGTTCACAGACGGATGTTATGAAAAGAAAAAACCAACAGTTTCAGTGTCAGGGGACCACAAAACGTGCATTTCCATTGAAATCCTGAAATAGAATGTCCGAACTTTTTCTCTACAGACTCCATGGATAGGTACTACATACGTATACGAGAAAGTAAAAACAGAACCTCTTTCGTTACGTGTGAATAGCCAGGGAAACAAAATATCCAGTTAGATAATTAATTACAGGTACTTTTTAAACATGTATGTGCAATAAGAAAGTTATGAAAGATGCATTTTCAAATAATGTGCTTCTGAATTTAATATAGTATGCACGAGTTATTTCAAGAAAAAAAGAAAACATCGATATTGCATAATAAACACAATTGTTGAAAGAGGAAAAGACGTAATGAGGATTGTTAACCTTGTGTTCTAACCCCTCCTGTAATTGATTTGCCGCCTCTGCGCTCAGTCTCCCTCCGGTTTCTGCGTTCTCATCGATCCTGTGTGCCCTCCCAACCGGCGGTTAAAATAGTACAAAAAGAGGTTTCAGTGTCAGAAATAACCCATCACAGGAACACACAAGTACGCGTATAATCAACGAAACGAGTTGCTCACAGCGCAGAGAGCAGGATCATGACTTTACCAAACAGTATTGCGCTACAAAGCGGTCAGAAAATTCCACTGGTGGGTCTAGGAACATGGCAGGTATGTTACATTTCATTTTCCTCTACCTAACAGAAAGTTATTAAACCGTAACATTTCGCTATTATTAATTTTTATAAGTATCTAGAATGTGACAATCAATAATTAAAAATTACTTCGTTAGGCAAAATCAGAAGAAGTGAAAGCTGCATTGGAGGAGGCTCTTAAAACCGGCTATAGGCATATCGATACTGCATTTAATTATACCAATGAAGAAACCATCGGCAATGTTCTCAAAGAATGGATGGATGCTGGAAAGATTAAACGTGATGATATATTCGTAACGACAAAGGTAAAAGAGCGACACATCGGCAGGTTTGTGATCGTTGTCAAGATACATCTTGAATAATTTCTTTTAAACATTAGCCCTTCTTTTCTAGCTGCCTCATTTTGGAAATCGACCTTCAGACGTTCCTAAATATCTGAAAAAATCCCTCCAACGCCTTCAGTTGGATTATGTAGACCTTTATTTGTTTCACCATCCCTTTGGTTATCTTCCTGACAGCAGTGGAGAAGTGCCTGCTGAAGAAAACGGAAACTGGGTTTTAGATAAAAATACTGACCATTTAGCTATTTGGAAGGTATTGTGACTTTTTGATATTTCTGTTTACATTTGTTTCTTTGCTTAGAGGGCCCAAGCTCGATAGCCAGGAGTTTTTGGTAAATATGCTAACTCGTAGTACCTATTACTATAGGGGAAGGTCACATTTTGGTTTTTACTAAAACCTGGATGCCCTAATGATATACTAATAATCTCCCAAACGAAGTGCCATCCTGATCAACTAATTTTTTACAGGCACTAGAGGAGCAAGTAGATGCAGGTAAAGCGAAGGGAATCGGTTTGTCTAATTTTAATATATCTCAAATAGACCGAATCATCAAGAATTCTCGAATACCTCCTGTTGTCCTCCAAGTGGAACTGCATGCATATTTCCAACAGAAGGAAATTCGCCACTACTGCAAGGAACAGGGTATAACCGTTATTGCTTATTCTCCTCTTGGGTCTCCAGGAGCGAAGGCACACTTTATGAAGAAATACAACTACAGGTACTGCTGTTACTTTAATTGCAAAATAAGTACCGTTTCTAGGCATTGATCACTAAAGAATACGTCCTTTCAATGTCGTTAATGAATTAGAAATCTGATCGTAATCGTTTCTAATTCAATCATATTAATATAACTTAATTCATTTGTTCAAAAATGGAATGACGAACTACGACTCAATTCGGACAAGAATGGAACAAAGATTGTGATCTATCCTCATTCGATGCTCTCTCATATATTCATTTCTGCTGGTTTTCTAAGACTACATTGTTTCACTCGTCATTAAAGTCTTGGACCGTTCATATTTCGATGGATGTTTTTCCGTCGAAAAAGGAGATCCGGGTTCCATAATAGTAAATACACATGCGAAAGATACGAGGCATAATCATTTCAAATACTTCTATGAACGTTAAGTTCAAAGGAAGATAGCATTTCTGATTAATCTTCGTAAGCCAGACCTTAGCCAAAATAAATAAATGGATTTTTTCACATCAAGAACATTTGTCCTCTTACAAAACTCTGAAATTAATTAATTAGAATTTATCGAAGCGAATTTGAATTATCAACTTGGACGCAAGATATTTTATCTTTTCTGGCGACCCACGAGCTTCATCTGCATTTCGTTCATCCTTAATAATCATGAAACTGCCTTAATTTAAACCACTCGCGATCGTCTGACATAGAGCGGAGAAAGCAATCGAGGGGTTCAGTTCAAGTCCCCCTCACCCCGGAAATATATTGTTTTTAGACTGCGATTTTTTTTTATGCCGTACGCTAAAGCTTCATTAGAATTTCCCTTCGGAATGTAATGCAATTAATAAGTGGTAATTATCTTAAATAAAATGGTAAAATTTCAACAAAGAATTTCCCTCTGGTCAGAAGTATCGGTCTGAGGGAGACAGTAGCTCCTATGTAAGGTGCAGGCAGGGATCTAGATTTGCTATTATAGAGTGGAATTAAAGAATAGGAAAGAAATGCAAAAGAAAATGTTGGCAAGAGGGTGGGGAAAAAATTGTTACAAAACAAATTTAGGAAAGGTCAGTATAAATGCTCTCATGCCAGAAATTGGGATTGCCACAGCCCTTCAGGATTCATCAGATTTTTGCTGTCAAATTACATTTCCAGGCACAATTGTTTTCAATATTGGGAAGATTTTCCATCTTTTTCAGCAGTAACAAATGATGAGAATTATCAACAATCCTTAATAAAGTCCTAATTTTTTCTTATTACACACATCTTGAGTTTATATCATTCAGATTTCAAAATTCTACTGCAATGGACATCTTAGTTGATTTTGCATCACACTGGAAAATTTGCACATTTCCTATTGATTAAGAAACCAGAGGCATAATAATGTCGTTTGGTATTATTTTTAACTTTTGCATTTCTTTCTTTTGGGCCCTTCAAAATAACCTTTCACACTTGCTAGAAAAAAATTCTACTCTGAACTATTTATTAGCTTGTGAGGTTTTTAGAGATAACCTCACAAGTGACCCAATTTAAAGATAACATACTTAATGGACCTACACAAACTCGGTGAAAAGATATTGAAATCAATCTTTTACTTCTCTCCCCCTTCATGTTCATTTCTCTAGCACCTAAGTTATCTTCCAAAAAAACCTGCTCATAAACCTTCTTTGTGATCTCCTGTCAGTTCATATTTTTTCAGCAATACATTACTATTCATATTCTGAAATCGTAGGAGTCCTTGGTTCATCAACGTTGGAAAAGCTGCATCTCACATCTGCCTTCCGTCTAGAGTCTAGATGGTTTTCAGAGGTTCACATTGTTGTCACATGAGACCACAATGCGAGAGGAAAGGGAAAGCAGAGGTAATTTTTTCCAGCCTATTTGGAGGACATTGCTCAGAATATGAATGAGATATATTTAGTGTTATGAAGTACCATAACTTTCTCCTGTGGTTCACACTCTTTTCTTTTTGTTAAAATTGGATGCGATTTAACAGACGGGCATCAATAGATCCTTTTCAGCTCACAAATACCAGGCACAATACTTATTAAATTGAATAAAATTGTCAAATTCAACATCAGCAATTTTAGAAATGTTTTGTCACTTACTAGGTTCATCATATTTTCTTTTAACAATGACACCAAATTTATTTTGTGCATACAACAAAATGAATTCTTCATATGTAGCACTGAAAGCATAGGAGTCATCTTTGCATGTCACCTTGTGTCTAAAAATCAAGAGGTTGTTCATGTTTCAAAAATTACATATGTACCAGTTCCATGTATTTGGTGAGAAAATTAAGATTTATCTCACCCAACATTTTTGTTTATGTACGATTGTATTTTTTGGAAAGAAACATTTTTTACCTGAAATATTAAAGGAACATCAAAGTTATATTCATCTTGATAATCCACAATCTTGAGCATCAACATTTAACAAATGAGAGCAATATAACCAATTCATAAAACGAGGCGATATTACTTCTGCACAGACAAAGTACGCCTAAAAACTGCATGATTGATATACACTTTTACGAAACCATGATACATCAACTTACATTTTTGTTAGAGAATGATACATCGAAAAGAAAACCTTTCATTCATCAAAGAATTTTTCTTTCTTTTCAAGAGACTTATTTTTCATGCTGCATGTTACTGTTTTACAAGTTTCAAGATACTCGTGCAACTTAATTAATTATATATATATATATATATATCAACAAAACCCTTCTTAGGCTGGTTTGATACAAATAATCTTTGATACAAATTCAAGTAATTTTTTTCCATAAAAATATATTTTATTTTTTCTCTCAGCATGTGTAACAATAATTTTAATGATATAATTCAAGAGTAGTTTTTATTCAACCACAAAACAATTTTCAAGAATAATAAAAGACAGGATTGCAAAGGAACAGTTCTTTCTGAATATTACTTTTGGTGCATGAGAACTCCCATTTTTTTTTTTTTTTTTTTAAATTACAATATTACAACACACAAAACTCCTGTGATTTCATAGAGAGAATTAATAGAGATTTTGTGTAATACTAGCTTTACACTGCCATAAAATAGCTCAGCAATTCACTTGTGCAAGCAAAATTGCAACTGTAAACACCTCTGCCAGTTTCTTTTCTCTGCCTCAGCAAGGGCTAGCAACTGATAACTCTAAAACTGGCAAGTAGAGTAAAAATTTGTCTCCAGATATCATCCCAGTGCATGCTCCAGACAGAATTCATCTAGCAAGTTTATTCAAGATTGTGCAGAATAGTATTGATGAAATTTCCTGACATGGTAGAAGCAAAAGGTTCCACAGCAAAGCGGAAATACAAATAACATGTAATTTATTATATTTCATGAGTTACAATGTGCACAAATGATGGGTTCCTGGGTCACTGTACCTGCTGTCTACATGACAGTGAAACGTGTCTCAAACAGTCACTAGTGGTTCCAGCAAAAATTGGCTATTAATAGAATTGGTCGCATAATCAAAGGTTATGAAATTGCTGCATATGTCAGGTCTAATCATGCTAACTGATTATAAAATAAAGTTTGGATTCAGCAAAATAATTTAATTAGTTTAAGCTAAAAAAACAACAAACTACTCTTGGATTAGTACAGGCAAATCTGTTCTCACATGGATTTTACTAACCTTATACAAAAAAAATGCTTTGCATAGTTGTTTGTTTAGAAGAGTTTACATCAAGCACAAATTACATTGAAACTAATTGTTTCTTCAAGTAATTGCCTTTTATAAAGAGCCATTATTTTACAGCTGACTTTGTCTAAGGCAAAAATCTCTATCTCCAATTTTGTATTTTGAAATATTAACTTTTTGCAATTTTTGAAACTACAGAGTTCACCAAAAATGGGACTAGCACCATATTTTTCTGTCACTTTTTTTGCAGTTTGCAGTTTTTGGTGCAGTTTTGAGAAAAATACCGTAAAAAAAAAAAAAGGTTAAAAATCGCCTACTTTTTGCACAAAATTACATGAAAACAACTCATATTTTCAAAAAATTGAACTTGAGCATTTCTCAAGATCTATCTTTAAGAACAGGTCATCAATATTTTAGTTGTATGCAGATGCACCCCCCCCCCCAATAAGTTGCTATTTTACACTTTTCAGAAAATCAGGGATTTTAACAAATGTAAGACCTGCACCATTCTCTTGAGGGCCCTTTCCACTATCCAAGTTTAATAAAAAAATGTTGAGCTATTTTTGAGATAATTTTTTTGAGGCTTCATGCAAAGGGTCTCAAAAATCAAAATCACTTTTTCGTTACCGTGGCCCAGCAATAAAGAGTTTTTCTCTACACCATTTAAGCAGAAATTATTACCTCGGACTAAGTCTGTTGTAAAAGATCTGCTCTTTAAAAAAAACATTTTCTCAAAAACTTCTCCAAACTTCTTTAAAATTTTTTCATGGACACAAGAAGGGAAGCTTAATAGAATGGTGTGGGTCTCATTTTCATTGAACATTACGAATAGGGGCGGATCTAAAACATCGCCAAAAATGATCAATAAAATATTCTTAAAATGCTTTAAAAACACCCTAAAATCAAAGAAAAATGACATAAAAAATCTTATCAAAACCAGTTCAGATGAACAACTCGAGCAGTTGGATATGTTACTGAAGTAATCGAGACATCTTCCACTTGTTCGAGTGAACTCAGCTAGCAAACTTTGTTTGCACTGTTCTTTATCAGGAAATATCGTTCTTTAGTTATCCTGAAATCAGCTGAACCTAATCACAACTGTCAAAATAATTTCAGAGCAAATAAATCGAAAAGACTACTGAGTAATTTTGTGAACATGTCATAAATATTATTTGAAGCAAGTACTATTAAAATCGATGACATGAGCAAAAAATACATTAAAAATTACTGAAAAAGAAAAAAATGACTTAGTTGAAATCAACAAAAAATGCAAAATAACCTATAAAAATGGGTCATTTCCTTTTGTCGTAACATAAAATGAATTCCTATACTAAACAGCATTGTTCTAAAGTGAAAATGGATGGGGTGTTAAAATCTGCCTGAAAATTATGAACTTTCGAAAATTTAAAAATAATGTAAGGACGTATGTGCTGTTGCAGTACCAACAGTTTGAGAGGAGTTATCCTTTTTGATAACATTTTTTATGAAGTTTTATAATTTTTCTTATAAAAATAAGTACTTAATTTAACATGTTTTGATGTAATCATGTCCATTTTATATTTTTGTATACACCTGCACATGAGGGCAAGGAACACATGAAACATGTTGGACAATAAAGATTTTTTTATAACCATTTTCACTGATTGCCAAAAAACAAAAGGATTCTTGGGTTTAATGATTACATTCAAGTTTCTTTTGAAAGTATTACCCAACTTTCAGGAATTTGAAAAAATATACTTTATTACTTCATTAGGTATTGTGAAGGCAAGCCTGCAGGCACATCACTTCCGTATATATTTCGCTATGATGATGCCTCCGCCATACAAGTCCTCTTAAATATTAGATGAAATTACCTTCATTTATCACTTATTGGTTCGGAAGTTAAGTTAACAACAGTCCATTAACACTTTATTTGTTAGTACTTCTATTGTGTGATCCAATCAGGTTCAGAGACCATAAAGAAATCAAGAAGAGATAACAAACTAAACATTTAATGAAAAATGAAAACATTTAAATTTTGAACACAATGAAAAGGATTCAACAACAGTATTCCAACTTCACAAAAAGCATATCCTCTAAATGATGCTTAAGATTATATACTCTTGATAGGATTACTCTTATCTGGTTGGATCTTGGATGGTGAGATTCATACTCTTACTGTCATGAACTAAGAATAATGCTTCTGAATTTGCAGTCCGGACAAGTTTCCTGATGTGCTTGGGACACCTGCTGTGAGCGAATTGGCCTCCAAATATAAAAAAACACCAGCACAAATCCTTTTAAGGCACCTTGTGCAGTCTGGTATACCTGTCATTCCAAAGAGTGCCAATCCAGACCGAATTAAACAGAATTTTGAGGCATGTATGCAAACATTTTTGTGTTTTCCAAAAAACACTATTGCAATAGTTGAAAAATGTATACATAACAAACCACATTATTTTACAGATATTTGATTTTGATTTGAGTGACAGTGAAATGAGTCAGCTGGATGACTTGGATCAAGGAGAAAATGGTCGTATATTTGATTTCTTGTGCTGGAAGGGGTATGTTTATTTGAAGAAAAATTACTATCTGCAACAGAAAAGATAGGAAACAAACATTAAATCAATGGTTTTCTTTTCAGAGTGCAGGATCATCCGGAATATCCATTCCAGAAGATCAGTACATCATAATTGGCATGTTCTCGCATGTTATTATAACGAGATAATAGTTCACATGTCAAGACACTATAAATGTTATTTTTGTAATGTCAACAGCTAATCAAATGAAAATTACTTACAGTTGAATGTTCTGCAAAGCTGGCTTACATCAATCGATACAGCATTTTCCGTTGCATGCGGTGTTGCAATTCTCCTCGGCGAATCATTGTGTGGATTACTTTAAAAATTGCCCTCTCAGGGTATTTCTGCACAATAAAAATTAGCTCACATTGTTTTAAATAGTACTAGCAAGTTCTGTACATAATATACTTTTATAAATCTGTTATCTTTCGTTGGAAAATAAATTTAATAATTAAAAAGTGAAAAAGTTTAATTTCTACATTTTAAAAATCCTGTACAACACTTAATAAGGTTTGAATTTGACACACTGTAAATTTAATGGACAAATCCCATGAATGTGTATGTAATTATTCATTAAACATATTTGTGGAAGAATTTTCTTTACCTGTCTCAGGAAGTCTTGAACAATATTATGCTCTGAAACTTGTGAGCCTATAGCAAAGCGTCTTTTAAGTTGCTTCTCTATACGAGTCAACATCTCATGATCTTCTTCAGTGGTAAAACCTTCAGCACCTGAACAATAAATAGTTCCATTTAATAATAGTAATTTATCAATATCGTAATTTAATAAGTTATTTATAATGTATCACAAGATATCTTATTACACAACGAGATAATAGCGAGACGCAACGCAACGAGATAATAGATAAGCATCGTTTGACAACCAATCAAGTGTTGTCATAAGATGTTAGATTTTATACCCTCTGTAAACATTCCAACGTATTAAAATTTCATTTAATATAGAATAAAACCACTCTTTTATACTTTTCATATGTTCCGGAAAAATGGTGTAATATGCAGTAAAGTGTAAATTGTGGAACCAGTTGGGATCCTTGTGGTACACTCAAAAGCACTTCAAACCTTTCAGAAACAAAGTTTTAAAATTTAACATACAATTATATTAGTCAAGTAGCTGAAAACCAATTCAGCAAACAGCATTTGACACCATTGATTAAAACTACAGGCCTAAAGTTCACTTTTATTTTAAAATAACAATTTAAAAGGATTTATTCTTTTTTTTTTTACCCAAACTAAAACTTACATGGAAGGACACAATCATTTCTTTGTAATCTTGAATGCACAAGACCAAATACTTTCTACAAGCTCTGCTTCTCAGAAATTTGTTTTCAGCTTTGCTATGGAAAATTCTTATAAAGGACCTTTCCACAGATTCAGTTATTCTTTTGAAAGATATTTACAATTTGTAACAGCTGTAAAAAAATTAGTTGCCATTTCACACTGCACACCGCATTGTTTCTGCTGACAGCATAGACAATCCTTACTGCAGAGAGCAGTATGACTGGGAAAGACTCAAGTAGTGCTGTTATTGCTTGCTAGGATCTCAACTTACTGGTTGTGACAGGCACTTTGCTGGGTGGAAAACAGTTCAGTTTAGGAATCACTGTGCCCTGGAATACTCAACTTGTGAATTTATTACCTGCATTCATCAGTCAGTTTCCTGTTGTAAAATACACGAGTTGAGAAATCAGTTTCTAAAGAGTTTTGCAGTAAGATGTTCTGTAGGTAGAAAGTTAATTTCAATTATTTAATTTTTCCATACTTTTGTTCTGAAGTCTGCTCTAAGACATAGACGCTTTTAAAAGTGATTATTATCTTCGCTCTGCCTTAGCTTCCTTATGTGGAAGGTGCAAGAAACACTTTTGTTTCCCACATTCAATTGACACTGAACATTTTTGTAAGAACACTCTGAAATAAATTTATATTGTATTGTACCACTTGCTGTTCTGAATTTTTAAAGCCTACATTTCAGTTCTAATCATGTCTAAGATGCAAGTTTATAAGATTTGGCCTCTTTCCTGTGATCAAATTTCTTTGTGTTAATCTAATGCTGCCTGATGTTGAATTCAGTCACAGATCAGGTGAAAGGGGAAGAAACGCATTGCATTGACGTGTGTAGGTCAAAGTAATTGAAGGTTGGTAACTATATATGCATGCTGCCAATATAGCATATGTTGGCATTGCATCCGGTTTCAGTTTCTCAATATCGAAGAACTAGTGCCTGCAACAACTGGTGCCCCATGGCATTACACACTTGTTCGCTTGGCGGACTAGCTGATCATACTGTAGGCAGGACTGTATAAACTCCAATCGAACAACCATTCGAATCGTGAAAAGTGTGGAAATTTCAGTAACTTCCTGGGCAAAATGGCAGCTAATTTTTTCACAATATTGCTCTTATCAATATTGCGTGTGTGAGACAGAGAGAGAGAGAGCGACAGAGACGGACAGAGAGAGAGACAGACGGGGGAGGGGGCACGGCAGATATCAACCTAAACATGTAGTCCCTTGGTGACAGACTAAATTTTGGAATGATGACTTCGAATTTGTTGAACTTGTGAATTCTCTTTTTAATTCTGAAATAGCACAAGGGAAAACAACAAACCAATTGTTTTCGTTCTTTGCATTTGTGTAATCACAATCACTGAGAAGAGCGTGTCATATGTCGTGTATAGAGAGCTGTTCTTGAAAAGGATCAGAGGCCACA
Source organism: Teleogryllus oceanicus (assembly GCA_964035755.1). Classification (NCBI taxonomy): domain Eukaryota; kingdom Metazoa; phylum Arthropoda; class Insecta; order Orthoptera; family Gryllidae; genus Teleogryllus; species Teleogryllus oceanicus. The sequence continues at coordinate 157,502,632 of CAXIVR010000003.1, read as the reverse complement.
ATCTGTACGATGGGAATTTTCATGAGTGAACAAAACCTGTCAACATCAATGAAAGAAATTCAAATATCTTGAGTAGTATCATCTTTCAATCTTATTAAGATTTTTAACGCTTCTTTGTCCTGGAACCTCCACTTGCAGAGAAAGACAAAACATTGCAGTGCTTTCAGGTCGTACAGGTTCATGAGAATGCTTCAAGCTTAATCAAGATTGATGCCAGAAGAAAAAAGGAAAACCATGACGAACTAGTGGTGCTACAGCACATACTTTCTTGCCCTTAGTAACAGTTGCGTAATGTAAGTTGTTGTAAAACTCTTTTATTAAAACTCATTACAAATCGTAGAACATTGGGTACAAAAACTAATCATTTTCAAGCAAATATCAACACATTAGACAATTAAAATTTTTTTTTTACGTTTTATACAGCTTTATTGTGACAAGACGGAATTCTTAGAAAATCCAACTACAGGACTAGCAGTGCAGAATGTGGTTGTTGCATGGTATCCTATGTACATTTTATAATGCAGAAATATTGGTAGCTTTGACAAGCAAATGCAATTAGATAAAAAAATGTATATTAGTAATTATTAAATATTGTAGTATGTAATATTCTCCAAATATGCTCCTTGTAACAAATTACAAGTTACTCCATGTCTGAACATGTAATGCTCAATGCTCTCCATACATTTTCACATCTAAGAAAATTTCCCCAAATTCTTATGACTAATAAAAGAATAAAAGTGTGATTCCCTCTGTATTCAAAATTCAATTAGTATATGGGTTAGGATAGGGATACCAAAATTTAAGAAAAGTTCAAGGAATAAATTTCTCCCCTTAGGACATCACAGTTCTTAACTGTTTGTGAAGTACAAAAATAATATTTACATAAATAAAACAATCTCATAATGGATTCAAGTCTGATCAACAAAGAGAATTCAGACAGACAGTTGTCAGTTGTTAAGAAATTCAAAAATTATAAAATTATGCTAAACTACTCATTTTAAAACAATTGTTGTAACACATGAATGTTTTAAACTGATATTTTTTAGAACATATCATGTAACAAAAACATCTCTCATCAATATTGTATTTAAGCAATGTTAATTTTTCTTTGCAAATTTGGAAAATACTGAGTGCACCAAAAAGAGACCAATTTCATTTTATTTACCATACTTTAAACATACTTTTTGCATACCATACTATAAACAAGAAAAAGTTTTTAAAAAATGTAGAGTTCCGGTTGAGAAAAAACTTGTTTAAAATGCACCGATAGTTTATTAGCGCCTATGTTTCACGCAAAATCAGGCAATAAATACTCATATGTTCAAAAAATTAAACAATGCAACCTTCTGAGAAATATAATAGATTGTACGTCGTCTATGTTCAGCAGGCAACACAGAACCGCATTGTGACATGGAAGACAACTGCTGTATGAGGAAGCTAAATCAACGTACGTTCCTTGACAAATCGTCAAAGCTACCGAAGCTGAATTTCTGCTCCAAAAGTGCCGGTGAAAGGTAACAACATGTTGAATACTTGATATTAATGAAAATAAAGATCGTCAAGACCGACTTGTCAAAGGTTGGTGAAAGCGGCGGTAACACTGGAACTCGTCACAGACTGATGTGCCAATGTCACAAAGACATAGTAAGCCAATGACTTTCAATGTTAGTGTCTACCTCCCAAATCGGGGCCTAAGAATAGGGTATACTTGAATTTCCTGGTATGCAACCCTGTCAGATCTATGCACATTCATTTTCTTCATGCTCCCTGTCAATTTGGACACTGTCGCTCGATTCCGGGCAGACTATAAACAAAGAAAGCTTTGACTGCGCTCTTCTTCCAAATAATGACAAATTTCCAGAATATCACGGACGTGATAATGTGGTGGTTTCAAGTGGAAAAATTGCAAAGTGGTACCGCCGATGTCACCAAATAAAGAGGCGCGACTAATCGAAACTCAGCTACTGAGTTCTCGATGTTTCTTCCGCAAATATCTCATCCATACTGTTCTACACATAGACAACCATATAGGTGCTCTGAGGTGCTGCCTACTCTACACAGGTTGCACATACACATGCGACAGTGATTGAAGTGTGACGCAGGAGTCAAGGACTTTGCAATCCTCAAGCGTACATGTGGCATTTTTTATACGTTTTTTCGATTTTACCAATCACCATTATCATGTACCGAGTTGAATCATGCATTTGACTGAATACAATGCCTTGAGTGAATTTGTGCTAAAAGTTGGGGATAAATCGGCAAATAAGGAAAAATCCCGTTTCCCCCCGGTTCTTCCAGGCTCTTTCAAATTCCTGTTTTTTTCCTGGTTTTCCCTTCCAGGTTCGCTGACCACCCTGTACATAACAGAAAATTAATTTTAGAACATCCTCAAATTTCAAAAATTACGCAAATGTAATTATTTGGACGCAATGTATTACTATTACGCAAATGTATGTTTTTTCTTCTTCAAAAATTACGCAAATGTAATTATTTTGAAATATATCTCATGCCATTAAGATGCAGCTTCCCAGTAAACACTATTGAATTAGTGAGTGGAAATACTTCAAGTGACTTGTAATGAAGTTTTTTGAAAACTCAAAAATTATCTTTGAAAACAAAAAGAGCTTTAAATTTCACAATTACAACAATGCTTAAATGCCATTTTCTTAAAACGGCTCCAAATTTTTCAATACAAATTGCCATTTAGGATGAGGTTTTACTCCTATTTGACATTCTAAAATTAATATTTCGGTTCTATTAGGAAACCAAAAAAATTGGAATATATATAGAATGAAGGACTTTGGGCAGCGATAAGATGCTGCTAGCAAGAGTATGTGGCAAGTGCAAATAGCTAGCCCAGACTAAAAAAAAAAAAGAAAGAAAATTAATACGAGAAAGTGTGTGCCATTCTGTAACACGACTAGTTTCCCCAAAAAAGCAACTAAATTTATCCACTTTTGTTACCAGAGCCCGACAATAAGTGCTTTTCTTACGAAAGTTCACACCTCCTCCAACGTAGCATTACATAACTTTCTCTCTACAGTGTAACCAGTAGCAAGAAAGTAATAAGAAAGAAAAACAAACAATAAGAGTAAATAATAGGCCTACTCAAGCTAAAGAAGTAGAAGAAGCTAAAATAGGCAAACTCAAAATAGAAAACATCCTCAGTAGTACAATTAAGTGATTCCTATAGTTAACTTGCAGAATGCAATAATGAGGCATGGAAGGAAAGGAAGGCAGGCAGGCAGGCAGGAAGGAAGGAAGGAAAACAGGCGGAAGGAGGCAGGGGGGAGGAAGGGGAGGAAGAAAGAGAAGGAAGAGAGGGAGGGGAGAAAATGGAGGGGGGAGTCAGAAAGGGAAGGGAGGGAGGGAACAAGGAAGGCAGGGAGGAAGGAAGGAAGGAAGGAAGGAAGGAAGGAAGGAAGGAAGGCAAGGAAATAAGCAAGAACCTAGAAAATCACTATTGGAACCACACATGTACATAATTTGTTGGGACCAGTTTTAAAACCCTAGCGAACTTGTACATAGGCATTTTGCCCTTTATTACGAAATGTATTCCGATTTTGTGAAGTTTTGCTTAAGACGGATAAAATGCAATTTTCAAATGACTATTTATACATCATAAAAACTAAACCAACTTACCAGCTAAGCTTCCAGACATTGCTGCATCAAGTGTTGATACTTGGAACAATCTCAATGCTTCACTTACATGGTTCTCGTTTGCAAATGGTTGCAATTGCATTTTTGCCAGGGACTCTGCTATTCTAATGATTGCTTCCAATTGTCTGAAAAATAGGAATAAATTACAGATATCTATGATATATTTTGAATTAATACTAGTTTATCATTTACCTACACATTTGCTAAAGTTATTTCTGAATTTTGGCAAAAGAAGAATGGCCGCTGTTTATTGGGATGAAGAGGGAATTGTGCTACTTGATTGGCTTCCTACTAAACAAACAGTAAAGTGATACCTACTGCAAAACTCTACGAAAACTGCGATGCCTAATTCAGCAGAGGCGGCTAGGAAAAGAGGCTCTCAAAGTGCTTCTTCAACATGACAATGCCAAGCTACATATGAATCGTCGACAGATGCATTGGCAACAATGGGATTTATGAAGCTTCCCCCTTCCACCCACTCTCCTCATAATGCACAGTTCAACAACATTAAAGACGTGTTGCGTGGCTGGTGAATGTCATTAAATGAAGAACTCTTTAAGACACTCCGCAGCTGGTGCAACTCTACTCCAAAAGAATACTTTCGTACAGCAATCAGGAAACTTCCCGAGAAATGGGAATGGTGCATTGAGTTAGGAGATTACTTGTCATTTCCCTACGTAAACCTGGGCAGTAAAATAAATGGGAGAGAGAGGGGGAGAGAGGGAGAGAGAGAGAGGGAGGGAGAGAGTGAGAGGGAGTGAGGGAAAGGTGGATAGGGAGAGAGACAGAGAGAATTTATATCCACTACACATGACCATTCTTTAATAGAACTACTGAACAAATTATCTACATTTTTTTGTCATTAAAAGGATTTTACATGCTGATTTCGTATTGACATATTTTCTCTCATGACAATTGTAGCTAACCTGACAGTTATTGGAATAGACAATCGCTTGTCTGATTCTAATTCGTGTTCTCGAGTGCCACTTCGAAGCAACACATAACGACTTTTCAATTTATTGCCAGCTTCTTCAGAGAGACGTGGTCCACAAGTCCTAAAATATAGGAAAGTTAGAAAACGTTAGGTGAATGACATTTATTCGAATGAAGTGAATGTTATTTTCTTGAATTAAGCAAATGTTATTTATTCAAATAAAACATATCTTTACCTTCGAGAAAAATTAATGAACTTCTTGATGAAAACCAATGACAATTCGCCTTCACTTGAATTATCAGTACCTTGACCAGCATTCATGTGAACACCCATTATGTGTTTTGCAAGAGTCTACAAAAAATGCCATCATTTTGAAATGGATTTAGATACGAAAACTACATTAAGATGATAATTTTACTTACAGTATCTCTGGCTTCATTATGTTCATCTTTGACTATGAAAATCATGTCAAATCTTGAAAGAATAGTTGGCATGAAGTCAATATTTTCCTCTCCTTTCATGTCATCCCAACGGCCAAATATTGAATTAGCAGCAGCAAGAACTGAGCAACGTGAATTCAATGTAGTAGTGATGCCTGCCTATAAAAGAACCCAAGTCCTGATTGCCAATATGTGAAAACAATCTCAAAACTGGGAAAAACAAATACCTTTGCAATAGAAATCGTTTGCTGTTCCATAGCTTCATGAATGGCTACACGATCATCCTCTCTCATCTTGTCAAATTCATCAATGCACACTACTCCACCATCAGCAAGCACCATGGCACCTCCTTCCATCACAAAGTTACGCTGAAAAAGTTTCAATTCAATCATTGATATTTTTCGCAACACAAGTTCACACTGTAGAAACGTTTAAGCAAGTTGAGATGGCCCCTTGCTTTTTTACCAACAGTACTTTCAGGTCTGGACAGAAACACTTTTCGACTGTCAGACACATGGCAATCATCACTTAATTCTTTTTAATTAAAAACTCCAATTAAGATGTTCTCTACAAAAATTAGTGCTATAAGAATGGATTAAAATTATCCATCTCATTTTAAAATTTCTCTAACAGTAATAAATAAATCACTTTTCAGGTGAAGTAGAGCAGATAGAGCTTTCTCATAGAGAATAAAATATTATTCATATTTACTTCAAACATACAATGAAACACCTATTTAATGCAAACCTGGGGGCCACAATTTTCCCTCATAAATTTGGGGGATTGATTGAATAACAGCTAGTTCAAATTTCCAATATACAATTTATTTTCACATTATTAGCCTTATTAATAATTTACAGTAGTTTGTTTCCTCTTTGAAAATGTTTATGTTCAGCAAACATCTGACAGCACTAACAGAGACAGCACTGCTCCTGGTGGTGACATATTGTTTTTTTTCTGCTATGAAGCACATTCTGGCAAAGCCTTGCTTTGTCAGAAGTAACAACATTGTTCCAAAACATACAGGTGTCCTTTTGAGACTTAATCGATTCATTTTAAATGGAAGTTTCATACTGGAGAAAGTGATTCTTTACTGGGGATGGAAATGTATTAATGTTACAGAGGCAGTTTTGGGACCAGAAATATTTTATCTTAAATCAGGGTTTCACTGAATACTGTCAATTTCTTAATCTTCAATTAAGTTCTTGGCACAATTTACTACAAGCACACCACAAATAAGTGTAGTGACTATTATTCAGAACTTGATATGAAATATACCATATTTACTCAAATAGAAGAATAAACTTTTTCCAAGAAATCTCATTCGACTAATAGAGATCCCATTCTTGCAGATTAAGCCTAGTCGGCTAGGAGTTATATACTATTTACACTGCCTTTCCATGCCAAGAAGAAACTCAAATGCTGGTGATGTAATACGCTGCAAAGGCAATTAATATCATGGGTACGTATTGTGAACATATAGTTAAGATACACCACAAATTTGTTGAGCAATGCAGACCAATAGTTGGGCCACTAATGAGAGAATCTCAAATGAATTATATGGTAATATTATAGTATGGCATTGTATTATCACTACATTATGTAAAGTGCAATGTGAGAATGTATAAAAGTCACTACCAACATTTTGCTACACAGTGCGGCTGTTCGACAAGCCCCCTTGGTTCAACACCTGCCGAGCGTGTTTTGCCACAACGTCCAATGATATTACAATACGTGTATCAGAAATACAAATATGTTTCCACTGTTCAACCAAAATGCAACTACTTTTATGAAATGTTCTTATTTACAGTCTACATATATCTATTCATAGAATATTGTATTCCAGAAATTCTAGTATACTACATATATTCACATCTACATATATACATTATTTTTGTAGTCTACCTAAGAAATAATAATATATCCTCGAGTGATTTCTGAAAATTAACAGTGAAATTAAATTGAACTATGAATATAAAGGAAGAAAGTAATTAGATATCTAACATTAATGACCACTTATTACTCAAAATAAAAAATAAAATTTAGAAATTATATTTGCAAGTTATGTTTATCTTCCACCTCAGCTTTGCAATACCCTATTCCCCCACTACTGCTATCATTTTTCCCCTTCTACTAACTACCTTCCCCCCACTTAATACTGCTGACTTGTTTCCTGTAACATTACACTCCAAATCTATTCTCACTCTGGTGTCTAAAGCAAATGAAATGCATAGGTGGTCATAACACCTTGAATTATGTTAGGAGAGGAATTCTCAACATACTCTAATTTTAGACCAAGACTTGTGTTACTAATTGTACTAAATTCTAAAGTGAGTTTGGATGTGCCTGGTATAATTAAACTCTCAATTTGCTTTATGTAGATTTAAAGTGGATTCATCTTTGATTGTCTTAGGGTAGGAAAATATAATATTACACTTGCACAGAATCACCAATATATATTGTCATCTACATCACTACCTATAAATAAATAGTTGCAAAAGTATTACATTTATCTTATTGAACTATTGGCTGGGGTGGCTCAGGGCACCAATTGATGTCACTACAGAGTCAAGAGGCCCTAGGATTCAAGTTACGATGGAGGCAGGAATTTTGAAACTGGCTAGAGAGCTAGGTCGAGTTCAGGCTCTCTGGAGAATTTGAGCAGCCAGCTGCGCTAAATGGTAGTTTTCCTTAGCTTCTCTGATCAACATCAAATTAATACCAGAGCAGTACCCTAACAAACACGCCCATGACCTTTCTTTCCTCTTCCTTGTCCAATCTTGACCCCTTGTTTACACACATACTTTAACTTACATGCACTACACTGCTACACATGTCAGGAGACCAATCAGAAGCTTAGAGCTTGTTCTGCTGGAATGAAGTCTTGCTGGTGGGAGATAAATACCTCTGCAAGCTGACCTGTAGGTCGACACCGGATCTCACCATTCAGCACGGGAAGACCACTACCACCACCTCCATCACCCATGATAAAAACATGCTCTACACTCACAGGAGTAATGACCATAGCAGTTGACGTGCCCAAAAACATGAAATTATCAGTCAATCCCCCTGAACACCAGAAGATGAAAAAAGTTGAGAAAACACTATTGAAGTCAACATACAATATTTCAATAAACAAAACTTGGTGCACATTGTGTTATTTAATTATTTAATGTATTCATTCCAACCAAAGTAAAGCTTCCATTTTCTATGTTATATCTGCTTAGATCAAATATTTTAATGTTGAGTTTCAATATCTGTGAAATCCACAGAATGCATATGCAGACTGCATTTTTATCTAAAAACAGATTCGTGAGTTCACTGAATTACATTACAAATACAGTAAAATCTGTTTAAACCTGTACAAGCTGGAAACCTGCATCGTTCTTTATAGGAATCTTTATCAGGGATCTTGCATTGATATTAATTTGAATTGTAATGCTTGAATACATCATTTTCCAACCTCTTTTTAATTTTGAAATGGAACTAAACTATCAACTGCATTTTAATGGTATTTTGGTAAGCCGCATTGGGAATGCACCCTTTCATTTCTTTCTGTTTACAATGGAAAACAATAAACAATTTTTTTTCCTCAAAACTATTTGTTAAAACAAAGGGAAAGATGATTTACGAATGAGAAAGAACTTGTTTTTTCTGTTGGTGATTCGCAGTGCGAGTAGCAGTTGTCAGCGCTTGTGTCAATATATCGACATATAGATGTAATCTCTGTGCTCATGAGGAACTCCCTGCCTCGGCCGTGTGTGCCCCACCAGTTGGTTCGCACCGGTCGCCCATGCAGTCAGCACTGTATTACTTGTCCACTTTTCATATATTTATATATCGAGCTGATGTCCTAATCCTAACATTTTCATTGAAAAATAAACATGTAGTGAACTAATAAGAAAATAAAATTGATGTTGAATTTCATTTTATTGTCATTTTTTTAAGTGTGAAAATAACGATGCCACCTCTGTGTTTTAAACAATGAAAACTAAAAGATATACTCCTCTTATGTTTGAGTAAATACACTATTCATTTAATTTATTTATTACATAATTCTCCAATAAGACAATTAACTTTTGGACAACATCACATACATTAATCTGAATCACATATTTCTTGCACGTATGCAAGAAAATATATTTTAATATAAAATTAATAGATATACTTACAGACACAGGGTCACGTGATACTGAAGCTGTTAAACCAGCAGCAGAAGAACCTTTTCCTGAAGTATAAACAGCAATTGGAGCAACTCGCTCCACAAACTTCAATAGCTGTGACTTGGCTGTTCCAGGATCACCCAGAAGAAGTATATTGATGTCACCTCGTCTCATTAAACCATCAGGCATTTTCTTTCTGGAGCCTGAAAAAGTCCTTAGTTCACAGTCAACAAATTTAAGCCAAACATATCGATAAAATCACACACAAAACATAAGCCATATAAATAGAATGCTGCACATAACATTACCCAAAGAAATATACAATTTCAGAAAGCATAAAGAGCACACCAACTTCAGTTTACAGCTCTGAATTTAAAATAAAGTAACATATTGTTAAAGTTAATTTTTTACAAATTAGACCTAAGGCTCTTAGAAAAGTTTTCCACCTAGAAAATTACTGTATTTACCCAAATATAAGTCGATCTTGAATATATGATGACCCCCAATTTTGAAGAGGCCTCCTGAGAATTATTTTTTTTATTTTGAACTAATTGTAACTCATTACAATTACAATAAAAACACAAGTTGTATTACTGACTAGAAACATATTTTAAATGCCAAATCTAAGTGTTATCTGTTCAAATGGTTTTCATCATCATCAATATCATCAAAGTCACTACTTGGTTCATCTTCACTTGTATTGTTTTTAACTTCCTGGACCTCCCACAGCAGGTCATCTGAACCATAAAGTGCATTGGATAAGGAGCACTTTTTGAAACCCTTTACAATAGACTAACTGGAGATCCTATTCCAAGCAGTATCTATCCATTCTCCCAGTTTGTATCGAGGGCTCCCGTAATTACCGTCCAGGAGTGACTGCATGGTTTCCTTGACACCAGTCATTATAAAGTTGTCAAAGATGATCATTGAATGATTTGTATACATCCGTTACTTGAAGTTGAGATTTCATCCCAGCAGGAATTATCCAGTTGTCAATTACAAACCCTTAGATCCCCGTACCTCCACAGAATTCTGGCTACAAATTCCACTCATTTTCCAATTGGGTTTAAACTTACAAGGTTATTCAACTGATCTAACTTCAAAAGATACTGGTCTCAATAGGAACAGCATGTCTGCGGTGAACACTAAGAAAACCTTCAGGAAATACATAGACCTATTCACACATGCCTGTGTCGGAAACACGACTACCTGGGTGTGCATTGGGAGTCCGCATGCCTCAGGACAGGGAATTATTTCACTTGTTATCGCTAATGTATCCTGTGACAACTCCGAATTGCAATTTTGTTGGCAACAGTGTTGAGGAACAGTACTCGTTACTCAACAGTGTTGAGGAACGGGTGATGAATAAGAGTGCAATCAGGACACGTCTGTCAGCAGCTACATGCAAGGCACCTGCATGCAGTCTTTTACACTCCAATTGTTCTCCCGATATCCTCTGAATGCTAACGTTGCACAATACTGCAGTGATTTGACGTTCTGCAGCGCATTACCTGAGGAGATAGATGAACGGAGCTTATGCAACCTTTGCTGGGTATTGTTTAGTCAGCGTACGAGTTTTCTAACAGATACAGAGTGTTTCTCACTGACTAAACTTCATATGCGAATATAAGTTGACCCCCCTTTTTTCGAACGAAAAAAAATCATCTTCTTTTTGGGTAAATACAGTAATACATGATTGTGTTAACACAAGTTAACATGCCAACTGTGCAACACTATTAGAAAAAAGTAACAATTTATCATGACTATAAATGTTAATATAAACTAGCTGAACCCTCAAGATTACGTCTCACAAAGGGAAGAGCTGTAGAAGTATTATATATAGTAGTAAACGGAAAATTAAAAATCCAAAAAATTTTGTTTCATGTCAGTCAACATTTATTGGTCATAACTGATGAAATGAAAAGAATTTATAAATTCTTTTAGAAAGACGCGAGGAATCATTCTCTGGAAAAACAGCAAAGGAAACACATGTAAGCAGTTCGTGAGGTGCGAACGGATTTTCAGCAGTCTGGGTATTATGTAAATGATAGTGAGACAGGAATTTATAATTAGTTTGAGGTTTCAAAGCTTCATATTGTGTAAATTGCAGTATTAAATTGTAATTGGAAATTTTATGAATGTAGTAGTTGGAATTTTGAATTACAATAGACTGTTTCGAGGCAATGTATATTAGGGTAGCTCCATAGATGGAAGGATGTTTCAATAAGTAGCTGAATATAGTCAGTCAGGAGTGTTTCATACGAAACACAGATAGGGAAAGTCATGACCAAGTATTAATTTTGTGGAAAATATTAAGTCCCATTAATAGCAAATCGTTGAGGACATCCTGAAACATTTTTAGTTAAGGCAAGGATGCGAGAATTGGTATAACAAGAATTCTATGGACAGCATTCTGCAAGTCAGCCGAGAAGTCGTCTATCAAGATCTTATAGTAAGCTTACGAACTTATATTCAAACCCATACTGCTTTAATGTTTTTCATTGAACACAATTCTAATGTGATCAAAAAAATTTGTAACATATGTAAGAATAAATGTTAAATTTTTATTGTTAAAAAAGGCTAATAATTTATAATAGTTGCCATCAATTTAACAATTGGTTTTAATCAATAAAACTTCCAGGAATCATGATTCTGTATAGAAGTACACATCCACATGCAACAGATAAGGAGTAATATGTTGTATGTTGAACCCACGACTAACTTGGAAGTAAATTTAATAAATTAGAGTTAACATTGGAAGAATTTGGGAGCATAGCAGGGCAACGATAGAAATAACAATTTTAACAATAGCAGGGGAAGTAATTCCCTTCATAGTATTGGATGTCTATGGTGATAGTATCCAGATTTGGCAATAGTAAAAATATCAGAGATGGAAGTAATTTCACAAATAGCAAGCCCAACATGGGGCATGACAAGAATTTCACAGTATGTTTAATGATCTAATGTAGAATTTCTTGTTACCCATCTTAACTTAAAATCATAATGCATCACATTCAATTACAATTGCTGAAATGTTTTTGTAATGTTTACAATCTCATATGCTTGCTGGAGCTAATAACAAACAAGCAATGTATTGCACTATAGTATAGTCGGGCTGTTGCCCACTAAGTTAGTCGACTAGAGAGAGACCGTGCCCGAGTATCTTGTTTGGGACTATTGCCCACAAAGTTCTGAGTTTGTTCTTAATTTGATTTTTAGTAGTTTGTTTCGTTAGCCTTCGAACACTCTGTAATGCGCAGATGTAATTATTCTCTCTAACTGGTCACACTAATTTTTCTTAATTACGTGGCATAATTTCAATTAAATCGGGAATATTATTAACTGATAAATATCACACGGTCCGTCTCACAACTGGAAACTGAACTGTCACAGCCTCGTTACGTCACGGCTGTCGAGTTGCAGGGCAGACGGCGACCCACAGTCTCTGCCAGCAAAGGGATCCGGCCAACTCAGAGGAGTGCCCTGACCCCACCCTCCAGACGAGAAGGGTCAACGACCGAAGCAAGTGAATCTTCACAGCTGGCAGTGTGTCAGTCTGCAACTAAATGGTGATATCAATGAAGCGACGAGCCACAGCCTTTAGCAACACCCCTCAAGCAATATTAATAACAAAGCCCCTTGTTTGATTAAAATCAGAATAATTCCCAAGAAGCATTGGCCTAATTAATGTTCATCTAAAATATTTTTTATTTGCTGTAATCCTAATTTATAAAATTTTATTGTATTGATTTTTGTACTTAGAATTAAGGGTTACGGAAGGCAAAGCACCGCTGAGCTCATGCTCAGTCAGTTAGCAAACATTTTTAGTAATTTGGGTAATTCTATTCTAATTAATTTTTTTTATTTTGATTAAATTTCATGTTCTTTTATAATCTTTTCTTCTCTTTTCGAAAAGTAGCTACGTCCGTCCACCACCCCTATTCACCGCCTCCTGAGCTAGCCGGCACCTTGACTGGGGTATGAGGTGAGCAAATTTACATTAAATCTGGCTCACCCAACATGCAGTCGAAGACACCGCCGTCGCAATATACAGTATATAATACTATAATTAAAATTTAGTCCACTGCAAGTCTAAAAGAAAGCACGATGCAAAATGTAGTTTTTAAATTTAAAAAATATTTGGTATTTATGGCTTGTCTATTTACATCTGTTTGATAATCTAATTCACATTCATATGAATTCTCATCTGCTTTTTGTCATGTTTTACATCAATTCTTACAATATTCTTTTTAATGATGATAGAACCATGTAAATCACTCATGAAAACTATCCCCAACCTCTACCTACACATACTGAATTGACACTGAAACATCGTCAGTTTGCACTCCAAGCCTATATGGCTCGTGGAAAAATACATTTTGCAGAGCAATACTCACCTTTTTCAGAATGTCAAAAAAATGAACTCCTGTCTTGAACAGGCCATGCAGATTAATTACACAAATTTGGCCAGTCAAAAACTTTGCAAGAGGGCAACTTCCTCAAGCAAGCAAAACTTACCCCCAAACAAAAGGCACGCAATGGCTTTCTTGATATCTTCAAAACCGTAAATACTTGGAGCAATGCTCTTTGCAAGTCTCTCGTACATGTCAGGGCTACTAGCCAATCTCCGAAATGCATCTTCCTCTTCAGCAGAAATAGGTAACTGTGAAGTGAAACTGGCACCTTCTCCATCTACTTGAATGCCAATAACTCGCAAATAAGGAGCACGAATGCCAACAATGGCTTTCTCTTTTCCTGCTTGCTGAAATAAACAAAACATTTTGAAAACATAATCAAAAAACAAGAAGTCTCTTAATGCTTCTTGAGCAGTGATCAATTGGATAGACTTCATTTCACCTCAACAAGAATTGTGGAGTAAAATCTTAATACTATTGTTTATTGAAACATTGATGCAAAAGTTATTCAGCTACTGAAATTTGAGCTTGCTACATTGAAATGATTCTGAATGCTGAAAGTTTTGGAAACAATAATTTATTATGTTTTTAAATTTTTAAAATTAATAACAGTATAAAACAAAAATTAACACACAATATACAATTTATAAGAAAATATGTAAGTACTTAAGATACATACATATAAAATAATTTATATAGCTATTACACTTTCTATTACAGGAGTTCTTTTAGTTTATAGGGCATGTTCTTATAAAAAATATTTTTTCAACAAGTCATTGAATTTCTTTCCTTCATATACATCTTTAATATTTTTAGTAAGTTTATTTTATAATAAGATAGCTCTGTGTTGGGGGCTTTTATTTGTTGAGGCTCTAGATGTAAATATCATGAGGTAGTTCTCCTTGCCTCTAGTACTATAATTACGCAATTCATTATTATGAAATGTGAGCTGGATTTCTTTCTGAAGAGAGTAATGATTTTATAAGCACTAATGGCGATTGTGGTCACTATGTTGTGTGTGGTATAGTATTCTTACATGAATGTGTAAGTTTTACTTCGAAAATGCATCTGAGAGCCGTTTTTTTGAAGATTCTAATTCTGTTCATAGTTAGAATGGTGTATCATACTTCTATTCCATATTCAATATATGAGTGTATTATCCCATAATACAGTAAAACACCGCTTTTATGTTCCTGCAATTTACGTTTTCCCAGCATTTACTGTTTCTTGTCGGTCCCATCTGTTGTCATATATTCACAATGTTATAAATACCCCACTTTTACTTCAGCATAACGTCATATATCCTGCAATTTACAACAGTCCGCTTGCCACAACACTGTCTGGAATACACTTTGCATTGCACACAATGGGCACTGTGGCTGCACTTTCCCACCACCTTGCCTTGTTAAAAATGGCCATAAAGGAAACAAAATTGAAATGGTGTGATATTAAATAGAGTTATGAAATTTTACATGAAGACTAGAAGATTTAAATACAGTGAAAATAATTGAGCAGCTAGGCCTACACAAATTTTCATTTTATGACATTACAGAGGTATTTAAAAGGTAGAACAAATGACCAATGTGCATTAATAGAAGAATATAAGTCTATTTCACACGACCATTGCATTTATGCACGTCACTCAAATCTGATGACACCAATTGCATTGCTGCCTACTTATATGAGTCACATAACGGGCGTGGTTGATTAACACTGTATCTTATGCAAAACTACACCCGAGCACTCTTTGTGTAATGCGCTGTTACCAACACTTGTTGCCTAGTGGGCTTCGTGCGATGAAAGCTAGAAAACACGCTTTGTCTTGACTTATGTTGTAGTGTCTTGTTTGGAATGTGGGTACAACGCACGTTACCAAGAGCGCTTATGTGCTGTTTCGCATAAGACAGTGTTAAACTGCGACACACCGTCAATTTCTGTCAGATATCTATTCGAGCTTCTAATATCCTTTATTATGTATCTAATACTGCATATTAAAGTATATTACAATCCTTATTGATTGTATGTACCTAAATACTGTACTCATAGTTTCGAAGAAAAAAATCATTTCACTTCCCACAATTTGCACCATTTGCGCCACTCTTTACTCTATATTGTAATAAGTGTATTTGTTGTCATGTTTTTTCCTGCTGTCACTTGCATAAACCAAAAAGGAATACTATACATAATACAATTCTGTGCTCTCATTATTCAAGTCTCTGATCGTTCTACAAGCTAAATTTACAAAAACAAGGAAATATTTTCAGAAATACCTGAAATAAATGTTCCAAAAAATGAAGATTCTGGAGATACTTAAAAAGAGTTAAATTTCCAACCTGCCAGAAAGCCCCTATGATTTGCAGCAGAAATACTATTTTAAAAAATCGCATTTGCTTGAGGGTCTTTGAAGTTAGGGGGTCTTTTAGACCCCCTAATTTTGAAGAGGCTCCAGAGAATTTTTAAAATTTTTAACTACTATTTAGAAAAAATTGAATTGCAAATTGCCTTATTGACTAGAAAATTGCCTTGCTCGTGAGAATGTTGACTTATTGTTGAACAATCATTTTCTTGTTCCTTAAAATCATCATAATCACGGTTTTTGTCATCTTCACACAAATCAATGTTTCTTTCTTTTTGGTTGTCTTCCATGCTATGGTATCTGACTTTTTAGGCCTCTAAAAGATTTATGCACTGAATTTGCATAGTTCTTAATCTTTCATCAGACGCCACTAAAAACATTCCCTTCTCTGTCACCAGATTTTTAATCTGTCCCCTGCCTGATGGCCTGTTTCGTACTAGGCCAAAACACAGATTCACCTTGCTGGGTGTTAACCAAGATTCCTAGTTAAACCTGTACTATGTACCAAAATCTCGGCACTGATTTTCAATTTCCGTTTCATTTGATACAATGTCATTCATTTGAGTCTCTCTTTACCAGCCAGAATTGCCCAGCAAATTCACAGTAATGTCGAGAATACGACCGAGATTGTAATTATATATTGTAGAAGCGTGCAATAGTTTTACCATTTTCACAGTTTATTGTTATGTCAATATTTATGAGTTTTGTGGCATGGAATGCCAATTTGACTAGGCTTAATCTGCAAGTAAAAGACAAACCCAGATTTTTTCAACTGACAGTGAGATATTTACACAACAAATTGTCTTGTAATTGACAAAATCCTTGGAGGAAGTAAGTGACCGAAAAGAACTTGTATTAGTTGGTGATTTAAACGCTCGCACTGGATGGAGAATTGCCGATCCTATAGTAGGGCAGCATGAGGAAAATATAATAAATAATAATAATGGAGGGAGGTTGATAGAACTTTGCCAACAGAATATTCTCAGAATAATGAATGGTTGGTTCAAGCATAAACAGATACATCAGTATACATGGAAACAACCAACTTGGAATTTAAGACCTATAATAATTGATTATATTATATTAAGACAAAAACCAAAACTCTGAATAAAAGACATAAGAGTATTGAGAGGGCCTGGGTATAGATCAGATCATTTACTGGTGTCCAGAATTTTCTTGTCTTTTAAAAGTACAAAAGATGCTTACAAAATTAAAGGTGGAAATAATATTTTAAAAATAAATTATAATTAGCAAAAACTTCAAAACTACTCTACTGGTTTTCTTTATAAATTGAGATTAGGCACACAACTGTGTGACGTTGCAGACAATTCTGCTAATAAAATGTACGAGGCAGTTAAAAAGAAGATGACAAATCTGCCTTTGAGGCATTAGGGGAAAGAGAACAACATATATGGAATAGGAAAAGAGAAATATGGTGGAATGGAGCAGTAGAGAGCAGTAGTATATAAAAAGAAAACGGCATTTCATAAGTGGCTTGCTACAAAATCTGACAAAGACCTTCAAATATAGAGACAGAAGGAAAGGATCGCAAAGAGCAGTTACTGCAGCAAAAAATGAGGTACGGCAAAATAGAGGGGAGGATATAGAGAAATGTTTTGGAAGCACTAGAGCAAATAAGCATGAGGAATACTGAAGACAATAAGAAAACAAAATAATGACTGTAGGAATTAGTTCAATAAGCATGGAAGAATGGAGGGAATATTATAAAGTACTGCTTACAAAAGATAGACCCAATTTTTTGCTGGACATAGTAAACTAGAAGAGTACAAATGAAGAAAATTTACACATCCCACCGGTAACAACTCAAGAAGTAATCAGAGCTGTAAAATTAAGTAAGAACAGTCAAGCACCTGGTCCTGGTAATATACAAATTAATAAAGTACGCACCAGTTATACTGTATGAGATCCTGGCTAAGATACATGATAAGTGTCTGAAAGGGGATATCGTACCTCGAGAGTGGAAAACAGCAATAATCAATCCTCCGTATTGAATCCTGATATTAATGTGTACTCTTGCTTATCAGATAATATTTTTGATGATGTTTTTCATGACAAACAAGCTTTGGCCTACGTAGCTGGTTATGTTTTGAGAAAATTAAGAGTAAGAGCTGACGATTGTGAGGAGTGCAAAACAAATGTATTATCATGTAATATTGCAGATCATCATTTGTTTACCAGTTTTAAAGAAAATGGCCTCATGAATTCACATTTGGTTTGTGCTAGTGATAATGTAATGATGTTTTTAAAGGACGTTCATGAACAATTTTTAGAAAAAAAATGGTCATTAAAATAATTTAGAGAAAAAAAAAAGAAAATGAAAAAATTTAAAATGTTGTAGTCTGCCTTGAACATTGCTTAATATAAATTGTAAAATACAGGCAATGATTGATTTGTTTATGTAATTCTTTGTTTATTCATTTTTATTCTTTCGTTTCTTCCATTACCATATCATTAGATGACTTCCCTCAGTTATGATCTTACTCAATTACAATACGAAAATTGATAATCTATTAAATTTTAGTAAAATTACAATAGAATATAGCGTCTTCATATTAAGTAACTTTCACGATGCGTATGAGTTAAATTAATTTTGACACGCTGTGCTAGGATAGCTTCGGAAGGCGGGCGGTTTATGAAGTTCTTTGCCAGGACACTTGGAGCGCAACGAGCGACTTTTGTTTCCGTCATTTAACATTGAGGGTACAGATAACCAAGGTAATCACGACTCCCGCTGCGGAAGCCAACTCTCTCACATTGAGGGTACACTTCTATCCTTTAGTGTTCTGTGGTTTTCAGTACCTTTCTGCAATCTTTTATCTACGAAATCCATTACTCATCAATTTGTTGCAGGTGGTCTGTCAATTCTCAAAACTTCATTTAATCTTACCGGAGTCTCTGGGGTCACAAAGCTCTTACCATTCCAAGAAAGAAAGGGTTAAGAAAATAAATTGCTTTATTTGTCTTGATCAGAATTACACAATGACTAGAAAGCTTGATCAAAATCACACAATGATCTAACTTCACTGACTTTCCTGCTACTACTGAAAACTTAGAAGGTGCTTGTCTTCCACTAAACAAAGCTATGAACATCACTGAAGCTGTTCTTAGGAAGGAAGTTCTAATGACTGAGGCTGATGAATACATATCAAAGCTAAATAAAACTCAATGGTGACAAAAAGATGAAAGAATAAAAACGGTTCTAGGGAAAAAAAATAACTGGAGAATCATCATGAAGACTGAGAACAGTGACATCTATGAAGTACATACTACTGACTTACGTGTTGAGCAAACTTTTTTTTTTACGAGCGTGTGATGCAAAAAATTGGAAGTCCTTAGGACAAGGTATTTTGAGATCGTCAAATTATTCACTGCAACAATATAACTTTAAGAAAACACATTTTTGACTTGTACGTTTATTTTCAAGGAAATATTTAAGAAGTTGAAAAATTGATTAATTAATGTTATGTACTTATAAAATGACACTGAATAAAATGTGTTAATAATTTAATTTTTTATTTATTGCATTATCATTATTATTACTACTATTATTGTTATTATTACCATCTAATTCTTCACTAATTGTAAAAGACAATGCTATATATGTGTATTTGTGTCCACATAAACTCTATAGAAAGTAAATGAAATACTCACTCTATTTGATTTAGCACTTATTTTTTTAATAGAATAAATGCCAAGTATCATCACTTTGTTACCAGGTACCACACGTTCACACAAGTAACTACAAACAAAAATTAAGTAAATTAGCAATCTTCAAATTTGAGCTAGCAGATCTTTTTTATTTATTTATTGGCATTTCCATGACAAACAAACATGAGTATGTGTAACAAATGATACTCATTTTAAGAGAAAAATGAAATATCTTAGAGTCTCAATTAGAAACACATCACTGATCAATCACTGTTCACACAAACATACAAAAATTTCCTAAACTGATGTTCAATTATAATTTCGGCAACGCATTTTTCTGACTGAAAATAAAAAGAAAGAGATACACAAAGCAAGCTATCTCAACTACAAATAATATCATCCACCTAATACAGTGGAATCTCGTTAGTATGTTTTCCCACTTAGTGTGTTCATATTTTCAAGTCCTGGCCCCAATTCCATCAAATTATTAGTTTACACTTTTAACCATACCACTTAGCACGTTCAAAGTGTGTACAGGGGTAAGTTGCTTCGACAAAGACACATTCTCCAGTGCACCAGTCATCATCAGTGTGTGTTGTAAAATAAAAAGGTACTTTTGGGCACCTTTCACATTACAGAACCAGAGAAACGTGTTTCACTGTACCCTCCATGACATTTTTTTGTTAAGGATGTGTCTCATGAGCGTTGCTTTGATGCGTGTAATGCTGAGAACATTAGCTGCATCAATGCCAGCACACACATTGCTTAACATGCATCATTGATCAACTCTGTACTTTTTGCGAAACGGCAAACGAGCTCTGTTGGCAATGCTATACTTCGATTTATTTTTTGCTTCATTTTACAGGTCATCAGCTGCTACAGTGTCATGCAATTGGGAGTTTACACATCACTATGTTGACATTCAATCTCCTGAATGGATGACACCAGAACAGCTGATTTACATCAACTAAACTTCTGTTTAAATCCAAATAAGGTACCTGCTAGACAATGCACGTTTGCATCAACGCTCCTCACCACGAGCACTTGTGGGTCGTTTCGAAAGATATAATTTTACTCTATGACATGTGTCATCGGCATTAAGTGATGCAATGTCAGTGTTAGGTGGCGCATATCAACCCAATGCTTGTGTGACACAGGCCTGAATGTGCAATACTTTTGTGTAATTTAGTTTTATTCAGTCATTAATTATTAACTTAGTTCATCTCATGGATATTATTTGCATATCCACTAGTTTTCTCTATTGCAGTGGTGAAAAATAGCTAAAGATGATCCAAATTTTCGGTCCCTTGAAAACCATACGAACGAGATTCCTCTGTAGCATAATATATAGCATAAATATTATGTTATATACAGTCAAATCTGTCTAAACAGGAACCTGTATAACCCGGAAACCTGCCTTAACCGGAAAATCTCTCCGACCTGTGAAGTTAAATGGCATTTTACACAGCATAAAACAGAACCTCTCCAAGGCAGAAACGGAAGTGTATCATATCCCACAGGAACAAAAATCTTTATAAAATGGAATTCCTATGAATTTAATGCAATTGACAGAGACGCGAGATATTATTAATGAAATGCATCTGCAATCTTGTTTTAAATTCTCTATCCCTGTGACACATGATTTAGTTGTGTCAGCTAGATATTGAAGGAGAGAGGCTTCAGCTGTCAGCGTAGAATTTGACCTTGGGGTCGATTGTCTCTCAAAGAATATGCCGTAGAGAATTCCCTCTTCTGACTTTCTGAGCGTGGGAAGGTGTATGGGCTAGGCTTCTATTTACACGTCTCCCTGCCTTGCATTGAAAATCGTAACCCGTTGACCAGATAAGCTTTGCGAGGTTATCAGAAAGCAATAGTAGTGGGTTGTGATGTATTGTGCATTGACAGTCAGCAACCAATCCGAATAGAGCCTGGAAGGTGTGCATTTTTAAACTCAGAAGCTGTCAGTGAAATGTTTAATATTCATTTATTGGAGATTTCTTCCATAATTATGGTATATGTTAAAGTATTTTCATAATTATAATAAAGTCTTGCAATACACTACTTTCAGAAACGGTAATATCACAAGTGTCATAAAAATAGACAACCTTGCATAAAACAGAAACCTACCTAAACCGGAAATTTTTTGAGTTCGATCAAGTCTGGCTTAGACAGATTTTACTGTATTAAATATTCCTTTAGAATTAATTGAGTGAGTCATACAAGAAATAAACGAAGGCTTGCAACAATGGATGAACTCCAGTCATCCAGTCACGATAGTTTTGCATGGTTATCACTAGATAAGCACAGTGTCTTTTTGAAGCAAGGCATACTGGTCCCAATAGTCAAAAAATTGACCAAAATGTACAGGTTTGACTTGGTTTGTTTGAAAATATTTAAGAAAAGGATCCAGAGGTAACTATTAATACTATGCAAGCACATTTTTGAAAAACAAATTTTATAATAAGGAAATAGCAGAAAAAATATATGTAAAATGATCCATTTACAAAAGAATATTGAAGTACTAATCCAGTTCTCAGTTTTATGTTTAAATGAACAATCACAGAGTGCAATATTTAATTGCACAGACAACCAAACCCAATACCTTCCAATAACCAGTCAGATGCACTTAAAATATGAACAAAAAACAATTAAACTTACCGATCACAATACAATTGTAAATGACGAGGCATTTCACCTTGTGGTATGGAATCGGGCATCTCTTGCAATTTCAAAACTTGAAAATCAACACAAGTGCATTTATCTGGCACAATAAAAAATGGATCCAAAGGGCACTTAGGTCTTCCTGCTTGTTCTCTGCAAATAAAAATTAAACATTCAAATTTTACCTTATTTTGAATCATTGTACTTATTTCATTCTGCCCTGATAAAGGTCCTCCTCCGTTCCCTCAACTATCCGATCTCTCTTTTTCCTTCCTACCAATTCCATTAACTTTCCGACACCTGTGCTGTAAGAAGTACAACAGTTCAAGAGAAATTTGTTAATCTCATCAGTAAAAAATATTTTTGAAACAGCAAACTCTCCTATTCCATTGTTCCATTTCTTTATTATTTAACTTTCTTATTATGACTTTGTTGGGATTTAACTGTGAAAATAAGTGTAAGCGTGGTACACTAAGTTACACATACTACTTTTGATGAAACAGGCAGCTCGACCCTTTTAATTCATATTGAGGAAAAGTTTGAGCATATGCAACTTCTTTACTTACAACCATCAAGTCAGAAAGTGGTTCTATTCCCTCCATGTTTAAAGCAAATGATTCCCATTTACTGTTTAATTAATGAGAGAACAGCCACACTCATTCTAAAATAAACTGACAAGGGCCTTTGCATGCAGTTTGCAGGCAGTTTCACAAGCCTCACTGCAACTCCTCTCAGTCTCCCATCTCCTCATAACTGACACAAAGGCTACTTTTTCCAAAGGTGACAGTTGCAAGAGCTACTGAAAAGAAATATTGTGCATTTACTAATTTCAAATTACAAGTCAGAAAGTACAATTTTTTACTCAAAATACTATCAAAACATTAATAAATGATACATAATTGAATTCCTTTTTTTTTTTAATATTATTATCCATTGCCAGTGGTAAAATTAGAGATCTATTCAAAAGAGCAAAGATGATATAATTTCTCACACAAAACTTTATATATATGTGTGTGTGTGTGTGTGTGTGTGTGTGTGTGTGTATATATATATATATATATATTTGTGCGCGGCACCGCTTCCCGCGCCTTAGCTTCTGCTGTGCGAGACATAACGATATATGCGACACTGCTTGAAACTCCTACCAACAATTGAGAAGCAAAATTACTATCTTCGTCAGACGAATAAGACTAGGACCCATCTGCTGATTTTCGTGTAGCAATCCGAACCAGTAATACCAACCAAAGATAAACAATTTTTCGCGCGATAAAATTTGAAATTCAATTGAGATGGCGCCAAATAAATTTGTATGTGCAAGTTGCTCCAAACAAATTCGAGAAAATTCTGGAAGCTTGAGCTGCAGTAACTGTAAACTTTGGTACCATAAAAAATGCAGCAACCTGAGCAATGACGAATTTGATTTGGATATATATATATATATATATATATATATATATATATATATATATATATATATATATATATATATATATATATATATATATATATATCTTTATGGAAGTCTATTAATCCGACCTAACAATCTACTAACCAATAACATTCCCACTCCTACTACTACAAACTTACAAATCATTCTAAGGTCAACAATATCAAAATCACATTATCTGAAATTTTTCTTGCTCTAAGTCATCTGAACACTGGAGTGCTAGACCATGAGAACCCCAACAGTTTTCTGAATAATTGCAATCTGCTCTGGCACCACCACTATATTATATCTTTAACCAATCCTTGGACCCAGGGATTTTCCTCACAGCTTGGAAATAGAGTGAAGTTGTCACTATCTTGAAGAAAGGAGACACAAAAGATATTTCAAATTACCATCCTACTTCCATTCTCAGTGCATCCCAAAACTTTTCGAGAAACTTGTGGTTAATGCTTTGGGACCAACTTTCTCCACAATGATGCCAGACTATAAATAACCACTTACACGAGAATCTCTCTGCCTTCTGGTAGTGGTTTTCTACATGGTTTCAGTAAAAATAGATCCATAACTATTACAACATATACTATACTATAATTAAACTAGCTATATTTAAAAACTATAACATTTGAATTAGTCAATGCTGTATACATGGATTTTTCCAACACTTTCGACCATGCTAATCATGACATACTGATTGAAAAGCCTACTAAGGCATCAATTAATCTACTCCTATCATGGATCTTTCTGGTGGAAGCCAGAATGTCGACGTTAATGGGCATGTGTCTGTGCCATTTGTAGTTAGTTCTGGTGTATTTCAAAGTTTTTATCTGGGTCCAATTTTGTTTAATACTTTCATTAATGACCTGCCATCTGTTATTAAATTTAGTAAAATCTTATTGTTTGCAGATGATGCCAGGAATACCGATTTTAACGATGCCTACCACTTACAGGAGCATCTCTCTGCTTTCTTGTAGTGGTTTTCTACAAACGAAATGGAATGCTATACAATACAAGTAGGGAGAGGTTTTTTATGGCTTCAAAAATCTTGAAATCTGCTTTTAAAAATATTTCATTTATGACCTAAAAGTTCTGAAATGTACATTTTAGTATGCAATAAACATTTCTTGATAAAATTAAGGAGAGTCATGTTTAGAAAAAAAAAAGGAGATTTTTTGTGCAAACCTAATATAAATCTACCCTATTTCAAGGGAGAAATATTGAAATAAATATTCACTTTAGATAAATATATTGTAAGTCTCATTGCATTTCTTCTGTCTGGTTTAAAAAATGTTATATCAAGAAATATCCTACATTAGTCTATGCATTGCATCAACTACAGGGAAAAAAAGAAAGAAAGTTTCCCTGATCCATTGAGCAAATGCTGAGATGGCCCCTTGTTTTGCTTCTGGACATAAATGTAACTTCATTTTCTGTGCACATCTTCTAGAATTCAGTGGGAAATACAATTATTCAAATTATCGTTTCCATGTTGTCGTGGCAGGAAGTAATAAGAGCCAAAATTTATTGCTTATTTATCTTTGAAAATAGATTTTATTACATGGAAGTTTTTTTTTCCTCCCTTTCAAAATTCAAAATTTATTGCTTGTTTATCCTTGAAAATAGATTTTATTACATGGGAGTTTTTGTTTTGTTTTTTTTTTCTCCCTTTCAAAAATTCAAAATTTAAGTAGTATATGACTTAGTGTAAGGATCACAGAATTTTGAAAATGTGCACACAATTCACTTTTCCCCATAGCACATCATACGCAGTTTTTAACTGTTTTTTGACGTAAATTAAATAAATAAGAAAGCCAACTGTGAAAAGCACTTTCTAATCAATGAACCCTCACAAATAAATATATTCTATGAAGAATGAAACATTAAATAAGCCCGTATTTTAACGAAATATGCACCTATAATTATATCATTATAATCATAGGAATCCACTCCTTACTCAAAATGTTATGCAATAACCTTTGCCCAGAGACATGTAGTGAACTACGAATATTCTTTAAATGATGAATCCTTTAACACTGTCTCGAACATCAGGGATCTTGGAGTAATTTTTTACTATAAACTAGATTTTAATGTACATGTTACAGTTACAGCCAATAAACCTCTGTGTTACCTGCGTCTGATTTTGCACAACACCAAATCCTTCTGGTTCACTGAGAGCTTATTAATTCATTATAAAACTCTGATTCATCCAATTTTAGAATATGCCTCTGTCATTTGGTCACATTACACTCAATTATCTATCAATCAATTGGAAAAAGTACAATGTAACCTCACAAGAAGAAGAAACCCTACTTTTGGATGCATTTTCAACGAACTACAGCTATTATATCTAATGACTGGGTCCCTGTGTAACTAGATCTTTTCTTTGCTAACTTGAAATTGGATGAAACCTTGACAGAAATCAGAATCATGAAATGAATGTTATTTTAGTACTCGTTTTATTTTGCAAGAAATTATGTGTTTTGGGAGTTAGTGCACTAGTTTTGCGTAATGCTGCCTGAAAATTGTATATTTTGGAGTTTTACTCAATGAATTTGTAAATTCATAGTTTTATTGCAGAAAATATGATTCTTATTTTATCAACTTATTTTAATTTACCTTTTCTAAACATTTCATTTAAGACTAATTTTTTTATGACATAACTAGTCAATGCATTCGGGTGGTCTGTGACATCCAAGCACTGTTCAATATTTATCAATTTTACATTTTGTTGCCCTAGGAACCATGTGTCTGCAACTTTTATGAAGCCTGATATCCAATTAAATTTTTTTCAGGGATTGCAGTTAGGAGTGGAGATGTGCGATGTTGCTATGAACTCGATCATCCGCCCTTGGTTGCGGCTACTCAGCCAACACAATGATCAGGTGTATGAAATGGAAATATGATTTGAATGGGACGAGAGACCCCACACATTGTGGCATTAAAAAAAAATTTTGACTACAAGATATTGTTAAATATCTTGATAAGGAAGCTTTAAATGGAAAATATGTCAATTTACACCTAACATTTTAAATTCTCTGAAGAAATGCCCTTTGGCAAGTAAATGTAGAATGAAGCGTTTCCTACCTGAAACTTATTACATGATATAAAATATAATTTCTCGGAAAATAATTTGGAAATGTGCATAATGGTAAATTACAATGAAATAAATTCAGAAAACTCTAATATAACATATTTTTGTTTTTTCAAGGAATTTTTGTATTTTTATGCCAATTAATTTTGTGGTTGGTGCAATGCATTGGTGCAATGCGAAAGAGAAGAAGAGGGGGGTTTACTCCATCGTAGCACAAACTTTCAACACTCAAAACCACAAATCACAAAGAACCAGAAGACCACACGAAATGACAGCAACGTAGCTAACTACTTCAACAACCCTGACAAACAAAATTATATGGGTACACCACCATGATTGAAGCACAATTTG
The DNA here is from genome assembly GCA_964035755.1 of Teleogryllus oceanicus. Classification (NCBI taxonomy): domain Eukaryota; kingdom Metazoa; phylum Arthropoda; class Insecta; order Orthoptera; family Gryllidae; genus Teleogryllus; species Teleogryllus oceanicus. The sequence continues at coordinate 157,475,448 of CAXIVR010000003.1, read as the reverse complement.
ATAATGGAGCTCTGACAAGATACTAGGGTTTACCTAGTATTGCCTCCCCTAACTTATGACATCACTTATTATGAAAATATACTTCAGTAATGTAGTTTTTATATTTTACTTAGATTGGCCATGCCAAAGGTGTGAGCAGTTCCACCAGCGAGGCTGCCATACAAGCAACAGTCTTGCTGGCAAAACCGCTCCTACTTTGCTTGTTATAAGTATGTACTAAGTAATGTACATTGCTCACTCACCCTCCCTTCCCAAAAGTTACGCTCATGAACATCTAATACCCCCCCCCCCCACGCACCATGGATTTCCCCCTCGCCGGAGGGGTGCTGGTTTAAATGTTTTCCCTCAGTTGTGCAGTGTTGTAGACTTCAGCCAATAACATTACAAACAATATCTCTTATGGTATTTTTCTTGCATCTTGATTCCACATTGTTGGGCAAAAACTGCATTTTGATATTGCGAACAGTGTTTAGAATTTATGAAATGGTCCTTAGTGGTCGGGACACGAATATAGAGATTCCAATGTAAATACATGAAAATAATGTTGCTTTAGCTTCTTCTAATATTAATACATTTAGGGCATAGTTCCCAAAACCTCCAAAAGGGCACTGAATTTAGAACAAGTGTGTTAAAATATCACGTTGTCAAAAAATTGACATAGTGCCTTCCACCAGTAATACAGATATATGTAACATTAAATCAATGAAACAAACATTTCTTGATTTTAGAAGACTACATTTAAAATATATTTGTGATACTTACGTATTACATCGACGGGGCAAAACATACCCTTCCAGACCAGGCTTTAAAGGAAGATTAGGAATAACTGTCCGACATGCTCGACATTGAATGGATATTTTGGTTGCTTTAGCTCGAATGCCAGAAGCTGACACAATTATTCCAGGAACTTTCACCAATCGTGAAACAACTTCAGACTGAAATACAACAAAAATTAATGTCGGATTTCATAGATCTCCAATGCAAAATATTACAGTTTCCTCTCACCTTCAAGTTTCTCAGGGAAGCTGGGTTTGAATCCGAAGATAGAAGAATCTGAATTTCCTCCACATGTTCTTCTCCCTGAGGTCGAGGTGCTGTTATCTCATCTGCCACTTCCTTCGCTGCTTCCTCAAACTACAAATCAAATAAAAATTAGACACATTACAACCAATGAAAGTACTATTTGTCAACAGCAGTTAACTTACAACTGGTAAATATTCAGTGGGTTGCTTATACATTTTTTCGGCCAAAGCATCATCAAAACTGGCCAAATCTTCCAAGTTCACCTCCAACCAAAACTGGCCAAGATTGTAATGTCTCTTAAGCGTATCTCTAAACAAACATAAAACACATTTTTTTTACTGATTAACAAGCCAGATTCATCGACATTAACATACAATTAACACACCAACTAATGATTTCAATTCACCTATATTTGTAATTAAAATTTCCTTCGTGAAACTGACGAAGAAATTCTTTCAATTTTCTTTTCACCGCTTGAACATTCACTTGGGTGTCTTGCGTTTGAGGATCATCACCGCCAAAAGTGTCAGAGAAAAACACTCCAGGATCATCAAACCCCTCCATGTTTTCAGGCTAAATCTGGCTTTAAACACAGCTAACAACTTAAAAGTGCAAACCTGTACCACCAACTCGTAGAAACAACACAGGCTAGCAATAGCTTTCTAATCACTTCACCCAGACTTCACCAGATAAATTCTTGTTCGCCCTCGTTCACGCTTCGCGCTGATGTTTGCCGCGCTTCTGTACGCGTTTGGCGCGCAAATGAAGTGACGTCAATTCGGAAGGGCAAGTTTCATTCAACTGTTCACGCAGACGGTGGTCAACAGTGTGAGCGCACTGTGACGGCGGTCTCGACAAAAGGGCCGTTTTCGCGATACATAAACCAAAATTATTATCTACTTTTAGTTTGGAACAAACTTGTTCAAGCCACCCCACAAGTTTTGAAAAAATGTCTTATTTTCTAGTTCTTATTCCAATCTGTATTACAATAACTTCTCTGTGTTAGTGTCTTAAAACAAGATCACTGATTTTTAGAAAATTGCAAAAGTTCACAATTTTTTCGGCATCTTCGTTCAATTACAATATTGAAAATATGTATTTTTTCTGAATAACTGGTACTAAAAGACAGACTTGAAATAAGGTCATGTACAATTTTTCAAAACTAAGAGTATTTTGCATGAAATATGAGCAATTTTAAAACTTTTTTCTCTCAGAAACGGCTCGAATTTTTTCATAATTTTTTTTTTCTCACATATATGAAGTTGCGAACGAACGGTAAACTAGTGGAGCTAAAACAACTTATTCTTTCTCGCATTATTTGCAGCACATTAAGCAGACAAGCAAGGATAATTTCACCTGCAAAGGGAATATCCAGAACCAAAGTTCATCCAATATATCGGTTTACAAATGCATTCAACCTACGATACATGTCATCCAGATAACGCATACTTTACGTGTATGTATTCTTCCCGATTTTAATAAAGTCGAATTTACCACTTTATTGAACATAGAAACATTGTAACATCAACGTTAAGTAAATAAAGCCACCTTATTTTATCTCTCTCCCATCCATGACGTCGTCCAACAATGAAATTCTCTAAATAACTTCTCAAATATCCATCACTGCATTCTATGGCAATGCCGCGTACGGTAGTATATCAAATTATCGTAATAAAAGGACGTACAAAATTATGGTACTCAATTATACTTTCGCGTATACGTATGTACGGAGTATACATATGCAGGATTTTATTGTGGGGGGGGGGGGCAAAGGGTTTACCCGCATGAAATAATAAAAAGGTCCCCTAAACCACATGACATTTAAGTAGTTACACTGTAACTTTAACATCAAAATAAGATTTTTGAAAGATTTCTGGGCCCCGTCCCACTACCCGGAATTAAATGTGTATTTCCGTTGAAAATGTTTTCGAAATTTCTGTTGTACATCTTACTCCGCTAAAAGTGATATAACTTTGCGTCCACAGGTCTCCAACAAAGAAAGCTACAGATTATAGTTCGTTCTTAGAAAAACTGGAGATAACACTTAACAAAGTCAGCAATCGCTCTTTTGAATCCATTGTTGTATGCGGAGATTTTAACATCCATTTTCTGTTCGAATCTTGCGAAAAAGAACAGTTTCTCAATTTAATTAATTCCTTTAATTTAGATATTACAATTAATGTACCTACACGGATCACACTAAATTCGACGAAGGCAATTGATCAAATTATAATTAACAAAACTACTAAGGTCCGAATAAAATTAGAATGTAATTGACATTCCGTGGTCACGTGACGACGCTAGCGCCGTAACCTAGGCAACAGCGAATCAGAAGCTTCGGCATTTGCACATTGTTGTCACCTAAAATTAGGGAACAAACGGTTACAAGCAAACAAATATTATAAATATTTCAAAAAATGTAACATGTTAGGAACAAATTTATTGCGAGTTTCTCAACATTCCTATCTTCTGTTTGTCAAATTAGTGTTGAGAGAACGTGGTAGAGTGCGCAGTATGCGGCAGGACTGCCCCCTCCACACTCAAATGCCATGTATGTATCCATGGCCTACTCCATTCGTAGTATACTCGTAGTATCAGTACAGTAGGCCATGATGTATCACAATCACATTCTAATTTTATTCGTAGTATACTCGATGTGAAGTTGAAACCAAAGATGTAGGATACAGTGACCACGATGCACAAATTCTTACCATTATAAGAAATGCGAACACTGACACAATAAATATTGCAAGTACTCGTACCATAAGAAAGAGAATAGTACGCGTTCAAAATTATTGCAAACGTTATGCGTTCAGAATTCTTGCAAATTCAGTCAGCCTTCATACTGCTCGTTGTGTATATTTCGCGAATGTTCACTCCCGTCTGAGATATAGCATAATATTCTGGGGAAATACATCTTATAGCTCCCAGACTTTTAGATTACAAAAACGAATTGTACGAATAATAACCAAATCCCACCCACGTGATTCATGTAAGCCTCTCTTCATTCATCTAGGAATTCTACCATTACCGTGTCTTTTTATTTACGAATCAGTGGTTTTTGTAAAAAATGACTTGCTCAAGGGCGGGAATATATTTTCAGAAAATGCCGATGTCTATTACTATAACACTCGACGTAGAAATCATATTCATCAGGTGACAGTATCAACAGCTCATTACAAAAAATTCACATACAATACATGTACATTATTTTACAACACTTTGCCAGATGACATTAAACGATTAAATTCAATAGAAAAGTTTAAATCCCAAGTGAAATCGTTTCTGCTTTACAATTAGAGACTATACTGAGCATCACAAGAAAAGTAACATTAATTTTAACAATGATACATAATGCATTATTTACCATTTGGACTGTATAAATGAGGACAACCTGTAACAACTATTGTACTACAGCTTCCGGGTCAATGACCCCCATCTCGATCAGGTTTTTCGTCCAGTTTCCCTGATCCATTGAGCAAATGCTGAGATGGCCCCTTGTTTTGCTTCTGGACATAAATGTAACTTCATTTTCTGTGCACGTCTTCTAGAATTCAGTGGGAAATACAATTATTCAAATTATCGTTTCCATGTTGTCGCGGAAGTAATAAGAGCCAAAATTTATTGCTTATTTATCTTTGAAAATATATTTTATTACATGGGAGTTTTTTTTTTGTTTTTTTCTCCCTTTCAACATTTATTGCTATTTATCCTAGAAAATAGATTTTATTACATGGGAGTTTTTTTTTTGTTTTTTTCTCCCTTTCAACATTTATTGCTATTTATCCTAGAAAATAATTTTATTACATGGAGTTTTTGTTTTTTTCCCTTTCAAAATTCAAAATTTATGTTATGATTAGTTAGGGATCACAGAATTTTGAAAATGTGCACACAATTCACTTTTCCCCATAGCACATCATACGCAGTTTTTAACTGTTTTTTGACGTAAAATAAAATAAATAAAAAAATAAATAAAAATAAAATCCTATCCTTAACCTAATATCAGGACTTGGTCTTCGACAGAATTCTTCTTTCTTTGGACTTGCGCGTAAACAAACAAAAAAAATAATACAGTAATTGCACAATTCGTGCCACTTCCCTTTTCGCAGCGATGTCACTTCCTGTCAGCACCCGTCGTAGCTAGTTGAAACGTGCATTTTTCATGCACGCAGTTCCCGTTCAGCTGCCATCAGATCCCAGATGCACTCGTCCATTTAAAAATTACCAAATGGATCCACGATTATTGTTCCTTGCACTAATCGCGTCTTCCCTAAACGTTACTTTTATTTCTCGCGACGTATTTAGCTTTTGCGACGCTCCTGTTTCCTGCGCCTAACTTGCGTGAATACTGTCCATGCGGATTTTTCCGTGAATTTCTAAACAAATTAAATTGAATTTTAGCTCCACTTAATCTGAACAACTGATTTTATATAACCGAAAATAACTTAAGAACTTTTGCACAACACTTCCGCGAAATTTCTCCAAAAATTTAACATAGCATCAAAACGCGTGCGATCATCATCAGACCCGAACTCATTCTGTCTGTAACATATTTTACATTGTTGGTCCACACAATCCAAGTGACTGTCTTTTATCAAACACATGCCCATTACCATAAGAAATGTTCGAAAACTTTTACATTTTCACTGTTTTCGGGCATCTTGCGTCTTACTATCTGTTTCATAATTTTACTAACTTTCATTTTGTAATCGTCACATTACCGAATTCCCTTTCCCTGTTTTCCTTTTTCCAAAAACCTTTATTTTTCGTCTTCTCAACTCGTGACGACGTCACTTACATCTTCGGTCGCTCTTTCAATTCTTTCTTAATCCGCTATGTTATGAAACTGGATAATAATTTATTCCCCCGCGCCGTGACTAATTTTGCCCTGATCTAAATATTTTTCTCTATAATTTCTGAAAGTTTGGCCAAAATCCACCCAGACATTCACTGGATATTCAATAAAACTCGTCTTGTATACCTCCAGAAGTACAACAATGGGTGCCATGTCCTCAATCTTCGCCGTGTTATACATGCAATTTACACAATTTATGATATTTACGGAACCCGTGGCTCGAATAATGTGATTCTTGTTTTAAAATGTTCCTAAATTTGGGTTCCATTCACTGTTCATAACGCATATTTCCGCCCCTTATGTTTTCTATTACTTTCCTAATAATTATTATTACGCAGCGCCGTTGGCTATTGTTTATTTCATTCTTAGTTCCTCTTTGCTTACATAAAAGTTCCGTGTTCCATGCATTCTTGCGGGCTAGTCCCACAAATCATTACATCTTCCCCCGCCTTAAGATGTTACTCAGTCCATGATGTCATCATACTGAGTTGACATCTATCACTGCTACCTTACTGCGAAGTCTACACTTTGTTTATTGTCGGCGCGACTCTGCACCTGCTACCACCTGCACTCCCTTCTCGGGGTGCGTTCGACCTTGGGCTAACAAGCCTCAAGTTACTACTCTCGTTCTTTCCGTCGTCTATGGTTGCACTGTCACACGCTACAATGTCACCTTTTTTCCCCTTAATTACAATCTTCCTTTCTTGCTTATAATTTTTCCTTAAAATAATCTTAACATATTCCTTAAAAACTACCTTTTAAAACTTTAATCTTTGTTCCTCAAAGCTATTTTTGACATTTAATCTTTATCACCTTTGTCCTTATTTCGTCACCTTTCATCTCAATTCTTGTACACTCTACTTTGGAAACTTTCTCATCTCAACTTCGTTACATTGGTTACCTAGCTATTACCCCTGTCATCTTAGCTCTTTATACAGCTTTCATTATAAATATTTTGAACGCCTTTCTCTTTGCCTTGATCAGATAACACTACATTGTTGTTTTCTAAAACTTTGCTTACAACGTACGGACCGTCATATAATGGGAAGAACTTCCGAAACAATTTCTGGTCCGTTGAGGACCAATGAGACGATCGGACGAGCACCTTGTCCCCCACTCGAAACGTCCTCCGTTGGTATTGTTTCTGGGCCCTTTTTCGCTTCTCTGCTGACTTCTGTAAATGCTCATAGATAATCTGATGGTTCGATGCCACTTCTCGCATACCGCTGATTTCCGATGGAATTCGGATACTGTCGAACGGTCCCGTCTTCTTGGTTTCAAAATGCGCCTCCCACGGCGTTACGTTGGTTCTGGAGTATGGTACAACATTTAGGACCTCATTAAGTACAGGTACCGCCTTGAACCATGCTCGATGATTTTCCGCCGTATATACTCTGAAGAGTCGCGACAACTCTCGCATTACCCACTCACTTGGGTTACTTTGCGGATGCCGCACGGCCGTGAAGTGGATGGAGATATCCAATGCTTCCATTTCCTCCCTCCACCTATCACTCGTGAATTGCGTTCCCCTGTCACTCAAAATCCGGGCTGGTTTTCAACACATTTCTATAAATTTCTTTACTTGGCGAACACAACTGGCAGTATTGGGCTTGCGGATCGGAACAATGTGCACGAATTTGGAGAACACGTCCAAAATTACAAACAGGTGTTGGTTACCGAATCTTGTTTTTGGCAGTGGGCCGTAAAGATCCACAGCATATAGATCTTGGGGCCCCTGCGGTACAATTGCCTGCCACTCCCCTTCACAATGCCTATTCGGTTGCTTTGTCTTCTGGCAAATATCACATGCACCTGCTATCTGCCTAACCTCCTTTCCCATATTTGGCCAGTAGCAATAATCGGCTAGTATCTGCACGATCTTTCCGCCGCCAAAATGCCCATAGTGCTCGTGAGTAGATGTCGCCAATTCCCTCCGGTTTCTTTCAGGAATCCAAATTCTAAACCTCCCTTCCGGGCCGTTGACTTTACGTAACAGTATTCCCTCGTACAGCCTCCAATTGTTAAGGTCTTGGTTTTTCTCCTGCTGATATAGTTGGCATCGTAAGGCTGTCCTGTCAGCACTTTTATTACTTCCCGAGTAAATGGATCGCCTTGTTGCATATCAATCACCGCCCCTACTGTCCATTGCGGATTGATATCGTGTACTAGGATAGCCGCAACTACATCCTCGCACTCTTCTTTCTTCCTGACTTTGATCCGGGACAGATAATCCGGGAGCAAGTTCTTCTTCCCCTCACAATACTTTATTTCGAATTGTAATTGCTGGAGCCATAGTGCCCAACGCAACAACTTATCATTATGGGTGTGGCTCTTCAACAAAAACGTCAAAGCTTTGTGGTCGGTAACTATTGTAAATGGGCGCCCGATCAACAGCGTCTTAAACTTCTGCGTCGCCCACACAATAGCTAATGCCTCCAACTCCGTTGCCCCATAATTTCGTTCACTTCCCTTAAGCGATCGGCTGTCTAATGCAATGATTTGCTGTTCTTCTTGATCGCCTAATTGGAATAACACTGCCCCCAATGCATATCCGCTACTGTCTGTCTGAATGTACATGCGTCGTCGAAAATCCGGATACTGCACTATATATGTGCGCTCAAAAGCCTCTAACAACTGCTGATACGCTTCTTGGCACTGTAGTTTCCAATGCCATCTATTCCCTTTTCTCAATAAATGTAACAGTGGTACTACTTTTTGCAAATCGCGCGTAATAGTTACATATGCTGAATAGTCGTCGTAGCTCTCTTACATTTTTGGGTGGTGGCAAGTTTCTGATCATTTCCCGTTTGCTCTCCTGCATCTTCATTCCTTCACTTGAAATCTCATGTCCCATGAGCTGTACTTTTCTTCTGCGAAATTCGCATTTTTCCAAATTCAGTTTTAAATTGTTTCTTCTAAATATTCGAAACAGTTCTTCCAATTTCCTCATTTGCGATTGCAGATCAGCCGAAAACAAAATAATATCATCCACGTACATAACTATCGTGTTTTTTAATTCTTCCTGGATTACGTCATTCAGGTAACGAATCAGCGCTGCCCCCGGATTCTTCAGCCCAAATGGCAGCCGCGTAAACGAGTAGTCCGTCCCCTTAAACTGATGTACTGTTGGCTCTTCTTCTCGACTTCAATTTGCCAATATGCGGACGAAAAATCGAGCGCACTGAAAACCGTTGCCCCTCCTAATTTGACGACCATTTCATCGATCGTGGGTGGCGTTTTATACCGTGGGATCGTGACCGCGTTCAGCTTTCTCGCATCCAAGCATATTCGAATGCTACCGTTCTTCTTTATTACTACTACCAGAGGACTGACATATGGAGTTATCGCTCTCTTAACAACACCTTTCTGCTCCATTTCTCTTATCAATTCTCGTACTTGTGCACTGTACTTGCACGGTATGGGATACTGTTTAGTGGAAAACGGTGCGGTGTCTTTCAAAACTAATTGGAATCGGTAACCCTTCACTGGTTCACCGAAAATCTCTAGGTGCTCCTCTATTAACTGGCGAACTCGCCCCGGACAGCCTTCCTGGTCGATGACACCGTTAACGGCCTTATCCACGTTCTGGAGAACCTCTTCCACTGTAGCCTGTATTTCGCATCCTTTGATCTCCGGCGCATCCATTTCGGAAACCACTGGACTGCTCCCAATACAACCTCTCGATCGTAGCGTAACCCTCCTGGTACCTACGTCGACGACGGCTTGGTAAGCCCCCAATGCGTCCATCCCTATGATGACGTCGCGGATCAGTCCCCGGACCACAATCGCCGCTACTTCCATGGTCATTTCTGCCAGAATCAGCTCCAACCAAACTTGCTTTCCCGTGGTATTTGCCAAATTTCGGTTAGCCATCACTACACGAAGGTTCCGCGTCGGCAGCTCTATCAATATCTGTCCACTCTTTCGCACCTTTGCGCAAAATTCCTCTGACACTGCGCTTACACTGTTTCCCGAGTCCACTAATGCCTGCACTTCCATGCCATAACACGTGCCTCTTAACACTAAGAATTTACTCGGCTTTACTCCTTTCGCTTCGTCCTCCCGTAGAAAATCGTCCCCTTCCACAACAATGCTGGCCGTTGCCACGACCGTCACAATATCTTCTTCATTTTCGTTTGGTTCGTGCCACCGTCTCGTCCCAAACGTATCTAGTTTTCCACTCTATTGCGTTGTTGCCACTGAACTCGCGTTTCCCCATTATCTCCCACGTTGCAATTTTTAATGTCCTGTTCCGCGCATGACCGTTCACTATGGCCTTCCCTTGGCTTTTGTTTTCGCGGTGCCTGACCGCCCTGCGACTTCTCGTTTTTCCCCTGCTCTTTCTCGGCGCGTACCTCCATCGCGCACATTTCATCCTGCCTACGCTTGCTATTATTATACCGGTTGGTATTGTTGCCTCTACCGGAATATTGATTTCGACCGTCTTGCGTGTCGCGGTCGTCCCCATCGTTCGCCTGATCAAACCGGCTCACTCGCTCGATCAGCGCATCTATTGTTTCGGGCATGTTGTTCCACAACAAGTTGCGAATTCCGTTCGGCATTTGTCTGATGAGTATCCTAATAATTTCAGCGGGGTTAAATTCCTCACTACAGACATTGAAAGCACTAACCTTTTGGGTCACAAAATCACTCATGCTTTCGGAATCCCCTTTGCGAAACCTCTCCGACATCAATCGATACTTCATCTCAAATTTGTGACGTTGGTTCCAGTAACGATCTAAAAATTTGGCCCTCCATTCCTCGTACGTTCTGGGTGTCGGCGTCAACGCCTGCCACCAATACTGTGGCTTAGAACTCAGGGCTTCTTCTACAAACCTAAGTTTTACGCCCTCGGGAATGCCATTAACTGTAAAATAATTTTCGAGAGCCGTCAAAAATGAATACGGCTGCTCCTTGCTCTCGCCATGGAACCCTAAATAATTCGGCAACGTAGCGTGCCCCATCGCATTGCCTACTGCTGCTGACCTGCGTGCCGTATCGACCTGTCGTTCGAGTTCCGCGATCTTACGTAAAATCGCCTCATCGATTTCTTTTGTCTGCCCGTTGTCTGTCATCTTTAGGTTGTCTAATTCGCCCTGCACGGTTGACCTGATATTGTCGTCAATTTCGCTCACGGATCTTTCGAGCTGCCCCAACCTAACATCTTGTCGCATCGTGGCGGTTTTAATCACTTCTACGCCCTTGCTGATGTCCGACAATTGTGTTTGCTGCGACTGTATTTCATTCTGCAAACCGCCTACGACCACCTTCACGTCGTTGAGGTTAGAATTCACCTGCTGGTTGACAACATCCTGAACGGCAAAGCGAGTTTCTATTCTCTCTTCAGTTGCTTTCGCTTCCCGTTCTACTCTGGACAAATGCGCGGCCGTTTCAATTTTGAACGCGCCCACTTCCTCGCGTATACTTGCTACAGTGGATTGCAGTTCACACTGCACTTTATCTAACGTGGAATTAATCCCTCGTATCTGATCTCTTACTTCCTCGAATTTGCTTTCGAGTCTAGCGTTCATTTCCTGCAGTTTACTTTCCACCCTAGCACTACGTTTTTCGTTTTCTCTGGCTATCTGAACGTTGTCGGCCTTTATTTACTGCAGATTATTTTCCAACCTGGCGTTAGTTTCGGCCATGAAGCGCCATATAATGGAGAGCGTAGGTTCTCCCACTGCTGGTTCTTCGCTCGGGATTTTGCTCGCGGTCCCCTGATCTGTCGCCGTCTCCCGTACATCACTTGCTACATTGGCTTCCCCCTCTACAGTACATTCTTCTATATTTTGGTAGTCCTCGCCCTCATTGTAAGCAGAAATTGTTTCGGAATCCGACGCCTCGCGTACGTTAATCGTCTTACATACATACATACGTACATAAGTACATACGTACAAACATGCAGGCAGGCAGGCAGGCCGGCAGGCATAGAGACCTTCAATTGGCACCAGGCGATGAGGTAGGTCGAGGTCATCCCTGAGAGCACCCCACCCACGCGAAGCTGTGTTACAATTACCGCCACTGAGCTCGTGGGGTATTATAATACAAACGATAAATATAATTTTCTTTTCGACGTTTTCTTTTCATTTTAACACTTGCTTTCTTCAAAAAAGGAAATTAAATATTTCACGGAAAAGTAATTCTTGGATAACACAAGGGATTAAAACATAATGTAAAAACAAACCAATTCTTTCTTTCATTTCTAAACGTCATAACGTATCTCAAGAATTCATCTACTTTAAAAAATACAAATCATTATTAAGAAAAGTCATAAGGCAGGCTAAAATCACGAAACACGATCAGAATATTTTGAATTCAAATAAGAAAACAAAAGCAATGTGGAATATAATAAATAATACGACAAAATCAACTAGAAACCTTGTAGAGAATGTTTTAAAATATGACGATATAAAGAGAACTATCCGGCAACAGTGACTAGTCTCTTTAACCAATACTTTTCGAGAATTGCTGCCGATCTCACTAAGGGTCTTCACCCACAAAATTCAATAACAGACAATTCCCCCAAAATTGTAGACACGATGTTCGTTTCCGAAACTTCTTCCCGTGAAATTCTCTAAAGAATCGGTAAACTAAAAAATTAATATTTAGCCGGTTTAGATGAATTCTCGGATTCTTTATTAAATACCTGTATGCCTGCCATTATACACCCGTTAACTCATATATTTAATGCATTCTTATGCACTGGAACGTTTCCCGATATTTTCAAAACAGCTGAGATTAAGACGCTCTTCAAAAAAGGCAACAAAAATGAAAAAAATTGATAAGATGATACGGGATATTCACAGTAACGCTGAAAATTATATAGCACGTTTTATAAGACAGAATTAAAGTTCACCAATTTATTAATGTATCTTATTAACTCGGCTTAACTAAATTATTGTTCGCTTAATTATTATTAATTTTTTTCTCAAAATATAGAGAAAAGTAAATCGTGTATGATATAAATTTAAAGATTTGCGAAATGAAATGTTTTGAAAAAATGTGTCCCAACATTGGGTGGCAGTGCTGCCCCCTGAATCCCTCTTTTGCGTAGGATATTATCCAAAATGGATATTCCCCGATCCACCTGGCTCGACTCAAAGCTTTGCGAATTTGAAAATCATTCTTTAACTTTTTGAAATATTAGTGTAAAATACACTTATAAAGACGGCATAGATCCATTTTTCACTCACAACTCCCAATTTTCGAAAATTTGAAACTTTTTCGACTTATTCCTACTAGTACAAACTTGAAGATAGATATTTTTTCTTCAAATGAAATTTGTAGCTCATAAGTAGTTCTTTCGTTAAGGTCATGTACATTTTTTAAACTTTCAGTAGTTTTCGCTTGCGTGCAATATTAAAAAATAACAAAAACAAGATTTTATAAAAAAAAACGGCCCCACATTTTTTCTTTAAACTTTTTGTAGGGATAGTGCTAAATGTACTCCATGAGATGAACGCCAATTTGCTCTACTCTTTTGTATGTTTTTTTTCTTCAAAAATTACAAAAAAAGGAATTTTTTTAACAAGCCTGCCACGTCGTGAATATTTACATTAGCGGAGATTTGTTTACATTATTGCATTTTCGAGTACAGTGCTTTAAATTATGTGTTATAGTTTTCATGAAAACTCAAAACTTTTCTGTGAAAACAAGCTAAAAATTCGACATTGTCAGACACGCTAAAACGCCATTTTCTGAAAATCAGCTCCAATCTTTTTCTTCAAACTTTTCTAACGGATAGTGCTAGTTTCACTGGTTAAGACGACATAAAATTAATTTTGCTGTACTTAGTTTTTTCAAAGATTACACAAATGTTTTGAAATATCTCTCACGCCGTTATTATGCACATTTCCAGCGATTTCTATACATTATTGCATTTATGAATGAAAGTGCTTCGAACAGCTTGAAATGATTTTTTTCGAAAACAAAAGGTTCTTGTGAAAAAGGAGCTTAAACGATATTTTTTAAACGGCTCCAAATTTTTTAACGAATTTTGACATAGGTCTATATAACGAGGTTTTACACTCCTATAATACTCTTAAAATAATATTTCGGTTCAAACGCTAGGAAACCGAAAAAATGAGAGTAAAAAAAAAGTACTTTGGGCGCCGATAGATGGCAGTCAACAAGAGGATGGAGCAACCCCGAAAAGTAGCCCAGATCAAAGACATTAGAAAAATAGTACGAGGAAGTGTGTGCCGTTCTGTAGCACCACGAGTTACTTTCTCGTATACTTAACGTATATACGGAGTAATTACGTACTATAAGTTATGTAATGCTGCGGAAAATCGAGTTTGAGATTTCAGCTGAAATACACGTGATAGGTACCGCATGATACCGCAAAAGTGTTTTTTTCAGATCATCCGTCCATCCAACACATACATACCCAACTTTGGATACTTTTATTTGCAAACATATATTGACAATCAAGAAGAAATATTGATTTACATCCGTTCTTCTATCAGAGAACAACAATTTTGGTGAAAATTCTTTTTGTAATGTCTGAGGTGCTAGTGTTGTTTAGACAGATAAATTGCCAAAATTCACTAGTTCAGAACCAAAGATCCAAAAAGCATGGACACTGATGTATATATTCGAGAAAGTAATTTACTGCTTGTATTAGCGAGAAAAAATTACTTTTTCTGTATCAGCGACCCACAAAATGAAAATGGTTGTCTGTTGAAAAGTTGGCACTTAATCCTGCAGCATTACAATATTTTCTCCATACCACTTATGTGAGGAAATCTAACATTTGTTAGATTGTGGGTGGGGCCATGATCCCCCTTTAGATTTGTCGCGGAAAGCAAAACTATACTTTCTTTGGTGTATGTCAGAAAGAATTGGGAAGCAAATAATTTTAAGTGTGATTAAACAACTTGAAATAAAAAAAGTAAATGAATGTATTGAAAAGGCAAAACTTTATTATTATTGGACAATAAAACCATTTTTTTGTCCAGAAGATTTGTAATACAAAGGAAGAATATATTTGAAAATCATAAATGTAGTCTTTAGCAAAGTTATTTGTTTTATTATATTTGTAATTCACATCTCCCCTTTCCCCAATTTTTTAAAAAGTATTTTAAAAAGGTTGCTTTTTTTGTCAATGGTATATTTTTTTTATTAGCGAGTAGCATGTGAATCAGAGCTGGATTTACCTACAAGCAAAACATACAGCTACTTGGGACCCTGTGCTTTGGAAAAATATGAATAACATATTTTTGTGTCTGTAAAAATAATTGTTACTCAAATAGTCTATCGTACTAAAAAATTTGTTTTTAAAATTTTGAAGTTATTTTTAAAAATGTTAAAATAGTCTAATATTACCTGTATGTTATTTTGTTATTTGGAACTGAATGTGTAAATTGTTTATGCAAACTTCCAAGTGTTCAGTTTAATATCTCAAATTGACAGCAATGGGGGTCCCTGGCGCAAAAGTTAGTGGTGGCCCATAGATGGAAAGAAAAAAAATCATAATAATGAGCACACAATGAAAATATTATTCTATTTGGTAAAACTGTAACAGTAATTTTTTATGGGGGGGGGGGAGTTAATTTTGGACTTGGGGACCCCGCAATACTTAAATCTGGACTTTTGCGAATTGTGGAACTTTTTTAAGAAAACTACAGGAAAAATTAATTTTTTATTGTTGAATTATATGATTTACTATTAAATGATTTGTAATTTCAACAATATTTTCTATAATTGTTATTGAAAATTATGAAATGAACTTGGGGCAGAACCAAACAATTTTTGGGCAGAAGAGGTCAGGGGGGAGATATATCCTCTAATTTGTTGTCCCCTTCAAAATCTTTACTTTTCAATATTTCATGTTATTTTTACTTTCTCATATAGGAATGTATATACGGAGTATAAAATTATATTAGTAAGTTATGGAATGCTGCTGAAAATCAATTACGAGATTTCAAAGGAAATACATGTTTTGAACTCCCCTAAGACCAAGAAAGTCTATTTATCTCAAAATGTCCAGCAGTGAATGCTACTAGCTCCTACACAATACATACAATCTTTTTCAAATTGAAGAAACCTGTCCATCTGGCTCTCCAGGAAACTTTGAAATTTTGAAAAAGCATTCTTTAAAATTTGGGGGTACATTACATGAAGCCCCCTGGACGTTTTCAAAATTTTATCAAAAACTGCTCCAAATTTTGTCTTTAAATTTCTTGCAAGAATAGAGTAAAATACACTTACAAAGGTAGCATAGGTCCAATTTTCACGGTTAACTGAATTTTTGAAAATTGCAAAAGTTTAACTGTTTTTTCGGCATCTTCCTACAACTATAAAATTTAAGACAGATTTTTTCTTCATATGAAATTTGTTGTCCATGAATAGTTCTTTTATTAAGGTCATGTACACTTTTTTTGAAATTTTAGTAGTTTTTGTGCAATAGTGCAAGCAATATTTGCAATTTTAAAAAATTACAAAAACAATATTTTCTCAAAAACGGCTCTTAATTTTTGGTAGGGGTAGTGCCAAATGTACCCAATACAATGAAAAATGCCACTCTTTTGTTTTTCCAAAAATTACAAACATTTAATTTTTTTGACTCGTCTCTGACATTGATAATATTTACATTAGAGGCGATTTCTTCACATTATTATATTTATTAGTACATGTGCTTTAAACAATGTCAAATAAAGTTTCTCAAAAACTCAAGAGTTTAGTGTGAAAAGAGCTCAAACTCCCGCATTTTCAGAAAGACTCAAATGCCATATTCCCAAAAATGGCTCAAATTTTTTCTCAAACTTTTCCAACAGACACTGCTAATTGCACTGTTTAATATGACATAAAGTTCATTTTGGTGTATTCCTTTGTTTTCTCAAAAATTACAGAAATGTTCTTTTAAATAGCTTTCATGCTGTTAATATGCACATTTCCATTGATTTGTATACTTTTTTTGGGAGGAAATGCTTTTAAATTTCTTAAAAAGTCATTTTTCATGAAAATTTCTATTTCGTATGAAATTTTACTCTTTTTTAATATTCTTGAAGTAATATTTCGGTTCTGCTATTAGAAAACTGAAAAGTTGAAAAAATGTCAAAAAAATGTACTTTGGGTGAAGATAGATGGCAGCTGCCAAGAAGATGGGGCAAGACTGTAAAGCCAGTCCACACCAAGGAAAGAAGAAAACTTTACTACAAGAAAGTCTGTGCCATTCCGTAGCACTACTAGTTAATAATAATTTTGTACACTAATTGTAAAAATAATGTTGTTACATTACAGTACAATACAAGTAAATAATGGCATTTCAAACAGAACATCTTGCTTAGTATTCTCAAAACTAAAATATGTATTTCAGTTAGGGACATGATATAACTGAGGATACAGTGAACTGAAGTCACTCATCCTAAACTATATCATAACACACAAGCACTAGAAGACTCAGTTATAGTGAACATAGTACACATAATTTCCATGGGAAAAAAAATTACAACTCCTTAGTGTGACTTCATATAACGCCAAGGGTTTGCAAGGGGGTCTCATGAGCGTTTTGTATCATTGATTGAGAATAAATGAAACAGGAAGTTGGAAATGTGCCACTGTGGGAATTGCTCTAGCTTATCAAAAACAGTTCTATCCAGCCTGAAGGTGTCATTGATAAGAATTGCAAGTGAAACTAGTGATATTACAGAATGCTGTAAATGTTCTCATATTGGTTTTCTAATTTCTTTGGTCTAGACTAGCTTTTCGGTGTTCCCAATCCTCTTTCCAGCTCACATCTGTAGCCCAAACTACATTTTTTTGTAATTTTCTCAAATTTTTTCCTAATGGTAAAATCAAAATATTATTTAATGAATATTAAAGAAGAGTAATAACTTTGTTTTTATATGGCAATTTTCATTGAAAAATTTGGCAGCATTTTTAAGAAAACTGTGTTTAAGTGTCACTGTAAATGGGACATTTGAAGCTCTTTTTCACAGAAAACTTCTGAGTTTTTGAAAAACTTCATTTAATGCACTTCAACTCACAAATACAAAAATGTTTACAAATTGCTGGAAATGTTCATATTAATGGTCTGAGAGACATTTTAAAAACATGACAGTTGGGTAATTTTTGAAAAACCAAAAAAATTGATTTCATGATATCTTAAACAATGAAATTAGCACTATATGTAAGAAAAGTTTGAAGAAACATTTGTAGCCATTTTTGAAGAAAATGTCAATTGAGAGCGTTGGAAAATGCGGAATTTTAGCTCATTTTCTCAGAAAATAAGCTAAAAATTTTGAATTTACACAAAACTTTATAACATATCATTTAAAGCACTGTACTTGCAATTGCAATAACGTAAACAAATTGCCGCTAATGAAAATATTAACTACGTGACAGGCCAGTAAAAAAATGTACCTTTCTTGTAATTTTTGAAAAAACAACAAGAGGATAGAACAAAGTGACGTTCATGTCATCTTGTAGAGTACATTTAGCACAATCCCCAAAAAAGTTAAAAGTAAAAATTTGAAGCCATTTTTGAGAAAATCTTGTATTTATTATTTTTTAATATTGCATGCAATATTAAGCAAAACTTACTGAAATTTATACAATAAAATATGCATGACCTTAATGAAAGAACTAATTATGGACAACAGATTTCATTTGAAGGAAAAATCTCTATATTCAATTTTGTAATGGTAGGAATAAGCTGAAAAAATTTCAAACTTTTGAAATTTTTGAAAATGCAGAGTTAACAATGGAAAAAGGATCTATGACATCTTTATAAGTGAATTTTACTCTATTCTTTCAAGAAATTTAAAGAAAAAATTTGGAGCCATTTTTGAGAAAATTTTGAAAACATCTCTGGCGCTTCATTTCAAGTACCCCCAAATTTTAAAGAATGTTCTTCAAAATCACAAAGCTTCAAGTTGAACCAGATCGATTGCTCGACAGATTGACATTTTGGAAAAAATCCTACATATGGTTTAAGCGCTAGTAGTGTTCACAGACAGACGTTTTGAAAAAAGGAATGGTTTCTTATTATCAAGGGACCCCAAAACGTGTATTTCCATTGAAATCTCGAAATCAATTTTCTGTAGCATTACATATTATTTTCTATATTACGAATATTACTCCATGCATAAGTGTATGTACAAGAAAGTACAATGGTACTTTCTGTTAATATCCAAAATTTTGGTGAACAAATTGTTTATGGGGTTTTGTAAGATCAATTAACAAGACTAGCATATCTATGTGAGAACCCTTTCCTTTCCTTCCTTGGAAGGATAAGGGCATGATTGGCACGTTAAAGGGACATTTTAACTAAATGGGTTTATTTGTTTAAAAAATGTCTTCTGACCCCTCATGTATCTTTTTATTCAAGGCCCCCTTATCCTCCATAATTAGTTCTATAAGTCTCCTTGTAATTGTACTAACTGAAGGTATTTTAACATAACAATACCCCTTGTCCATATAAACTATTCTTAAACAAACAGAGGTGCAATTCAATTGCATAGTATAAGTAATTAGTTCAAGTTCACATATAGGTGCAGAATCTGCATGTCTATTAACAGGTGAGGTAGTATCAAGAAATGCCACATCAGCAAAAAATGTAATAGAATGTCAAAAATCTCTTCTTGTATGCTACTGTGTGAGGAAGGTTTCTTTGATGCCTCTGGCCTCAAAATTCCTGGTTTTAAGTTCCTAGAACATGTTCTTTTGAAGTTATACAACTATATAGATTTTAACAGTGTTGCCGAGCATTGCATATAACATGAATATTTAGAAGTGATTTTCAACAAATCTTTCATGTTTTTAAAGATAAAGTGCCATTTCTCTCCTCTCCATAAAATTTTCTTCTATAGAGACTTCATTTATAAATATCAGTTGCATGTGAAAGCTGCAGAATTCACTTTTCAGTAGTTTACAGTTGAAATAATAGGAGAGAATTCTTTAATTTATATTTTTCATTTCCACTTGAAAACCATGTGTGAAATTTTTCAGTTTGACAAATTTGAGCCACAGAGGTTAGTAGACTTTTTACAATAATTTTTGGGGCAAGTTGTATGAGTGATGAGATTTTTTTTCATGGATATTGAATAAAATGACATTCAAGAGGAGAATGGTGACGAAATTATAAATAAATAAATTTTTAGGTATGTTTAAAAATATTGGTGTTCCATTCTTGAGACTGAGGCAGAATATATGAGGAATATGTTGTGTTGCTTCATTTGCCAAATTACTTCATTTCCAGTCATTGTCTCAGAAATAAATTGCCTAAAATATTCAATTAAAACAAAAAAAATTGTAACACTTCTCACACAAATGTCAGTCTTAAATGAATCCACAAGAAATGTAAAACCACTAATGTCCCCATTGAATCAATTACTGCAGGCAAATGGGCAACTACCTAAAATAGCAGAATTTGGAAGACTTAATGCTTGGAACAATATAAATGAAACGAATGAAGATCAAAAATATCACACTTAATAATCTCATTTTATGAAAATGTCCGATTCCTGCACTAGTCACAAACAAAATTGGACAACTAATGAGAAACAGTTACAGGCCATTTCCTTTTAATAGTCGAGACACATGCAAAATAATAATTGTGTACATCTTTGAGATGATGTATCAGTTTATCAACTTCAATTATTTAATCTTTCTTAGTCTTTTATTGGAGAAAAGAAAACTCCACGACACTTAAATATATATATCCTGTAAAAGCATCATATAGTAATTTTTTTCAACATTTCTTTTTTATCCTAATGTGTATCCACATTATGATTAGGTAAACCTATCCTAATGTGTATCCACAGGGCAGATCTAATTACAATCATGTTTTAAGTATTAATAAAGAGTATTTGCAATAATTTTCTTTATCAACTTTCCTATGTTGAAGTACAAACAGAAAATTATTTGGGGGAAAACAAATGTAGTAAAATTCTATAGATGACTATGTATTTGCCAATTATCTGGGATAGTATATTTTCTCCAAATAATTTATTTATAAATCACCAAATAAAACAGAAGTTTGGTATGAGAATTAACGAACACAGGACCGTACATTTGCATTAATTAACTTCTTGGCAAACACTTGATCATACTCATTAAATAAAAAATCTCTCTGCCTCCTCTCATAACACTAATTTAAGAAGGTATTTGAATAGCTAACTTTGTCCCTCATTTTATCCATTAAAAATGCACACGACTATTTTGAAATATTACGATTTTCAAATACAATACAATTTGAAAAATGAAAAAGCACCAAGTCAGGAATTTATTCACAGCAACAAGTTTTCCATACAAAACAAATTTCAAAGTTAATAGAAATGATTAACCATTAAAGAACACTTTGCTTCAATGCAGATCTGCTAGAACCGTAGTTGTATATCAAGGAAGCACAACAATTAATGCACAACTGCATGCTCGAATTAAAAAAATTCAAAATCCTTGTTCTATAAATAGTAAGGAAAAGAACCATCAAAATACGATGAAAATTGCACTTCACACAGACTACTCAGTCAATCATTGAAATATAACAATATGTTACAATACTAAAAATTTATTGTTAATTTATTCGTGGCTTTTTTTCTGGTGGAGGCTTCATGCTTCGAGGTGTGTCTGGTTTCTCAACTTTTATTTCTCTGGGCTCCATTTTAATTTCCTCTGAAAACAAAAAATCTCAAAAATGAAATTATCACAACTTTTATACCTGTTTAAATAACTATCGTGCTTAAATAAATGAAATGTAAAATATTAAAGAGATATACCAGGTGGAGGTTTTTGCTGTGGAACAGGTACAGGAAATTTGCGTGTCAGTTCTCCTAACAACATATCTACCCTTTGACGTTGGAATAAAGAACTAGGCTCTTCTTTCTGAGTTTCTTTTTTAGTTGTACGCTCCGGAGCTTTCCTTTCCTTTAGATCCCATGAGTATCCTTTTGAAGGATGATAACGTGAATAAGAGCTTGCTTCTTCAAATGCTGATTGTAGATGATGAATAGTAGACATCTGCCAATAAATAACGTGATATAATAATAATTTACCTTGTACAGAAATTCAGATTCACAATTGACCTACCAGTCTGGAATTTATAACAGACATCAAATCTGGTGCTTGATAGACAATTCCTGCAATTATGTAATAATCAGCTAAAGGAGTAACTTGTGTTGGAGAATGTCTATGTTGTTTCCTGATTACATACAGAATAGGTTCTTGCACATGCAGTAAAATATATTCAAGACCAATCATGGAACTGGAAAAACATTTTTGATTAGACAAAATAAAAGTGTATACTTTAACTTACAATGCTTAACTCAACACAAAACATATTTTAAGATTCAACTTACTTCAGTTGCTCTGGACTTAAACGTTGCATTTTAACTAGTTCATTGTTGCATGTCCGATCAAAGAATGGATTACTACGTTCAGAAAAGTAATCCATAATATTTGATGGATTGAGCATGGGAATCCAAGCACTATCATGCCAAGATAACCCCAAAGGGTTTTCTGCAATGTGAAAGTTTCTTGACATATTAATAACAAATTCTTGGCAATTAATAACAAATATTGAGTTTGAAATCGACAACAGGGCAGTTAAAGGTCTAAATTACTGGAAGCAACTAACCTGGTAAAGGCCTTCCTGGCATCATATTGCAAATAGTTTTATGGTTGCTTTATGTGCAAAGAATAAGGAATTGTAATATATACCCTACCAATGCATGGAAGATTTCATTAGTGTTCTTTTATCCATAAAAGTTTAAAGATCCGACATCACACTCTAATATATAACCTTAAAATTAATTCAAGAACAAATACTACTGCAAACACAAAAGAGTAACAAACACCTATTTTTTTCTGCATTAACAAATATTTCTAGCAGATTATTTAATCGCAGTGCTCGAGCACTAAAGCAATATTTATTCATATCATTCACTACCCAAACGTCGCAACCTGTCAACCAACCGAAAAAAAGATTTTTTTTTCTGACGTTTTGGGCTTACTGGTGGACAGCTCCGCAACTACACCGTTGTTGCCAACATTCCTTTTTCCTCCCCGTGCATTGAGAAAACTGACAGCTAAGGCTACAATACCACCCGGCATACAGGGCAAGAAAGATAATTCTGTGACGTAGTGAATATTTACTTCCGAAAGCTCTTCCAAAGTTTCCATATTTTATACTACAGGATTTGTTTTATTCAGTAACATGACGCCTTCCTCATTCTCATTTTGTGCTGAGTAATCTTTGAACAGTTTTTGACCATTCAGGTGGAACTACTTACTTTCTCTTCTTCATGAAATATTATAAATCATTGTCATACGCTTCATTAAACGCGAACTTACGAGAATATTAATGTTATAATATAATCTATAGTAAATCAAAATGAATTTCGAAATAAATGAAGATACTCAGTACAGAAACCGGTATATGTTAGTGAAGTAAATTTGCAATTAATAAATTATTAAAACTTGCATACGTATACAAAAACACAAGAAAAGTTAATTAAACGCGTTTAATGTGAAAAAAATATCTTATCTAGAACAACATAACGTTATAACCATTGAAAGACCTTGTGTTAGGGATTTTTGATGCATAATGTTTCATCTTCTGCGTTCGGAAAATTGACCTACAGTTGGCGTTCCACAGGAAACGGGTGGTAATCGCTAGTTGCGGATTTGATAGGGTGTCTGCTTTGTGCAATTTAATCAGTTAATTTTTCACCATGGATGAAGAATACGATGCTATTGTTCTTGGAACTGGACTCAAGGAGTGCATCCTCAGTGGTATGTTATCAGTTTCGGGTAAGAAAGTACTCCACGTAGATCGCAACAAGTATTATGGTGGAGAGTCGGCTTCCATCACTCCCTTGGAAGAACTTTTTACACGTTTCGGTGCTCCCGCTCCAGATGATGGCTACGGACGTGGTCGAGATTGGAATGCTGATCTTATTCCCAAATTCTTAATGGCCAATGGATCCCTTGTGAAATTATTGATTCATACTGGAGTTACCAGATATTTGGAATTCAAGTCTGTAGAAGGGAGCTATGTCTACAAAGGTGGTAAAATATCTAAAGTCCCGGTGGATCAGAAAGAAGCGCTAGCTTCCGATCTAATGGGAATGTTTGAAAAGAGGCGTTTCCGAAATTTCCTTGTGTATATTCAAGATGTCAAAGAAGATGATCCGAGAACGTGGAAAGATATGGATCCCAATACACTGACCATGCAACAGATTTATGATAAATTTGGTCTTGACAAGAATACACAAGATTTTACTGGGCATGCATTGGCATTGTATAGAGATGATGAATACCTCAACAGAACAGCTGTTGAGACTGTTAGAAGAATAAAGCTATACAGTGATTCACTTGCCCGGTATGGCAAATCACCCTACCTCTATCCAATGTATGGTCTTGGAGAGCTCCCACAGGGATTTGCTCGCCTGAGTGCTATTTATGGGGGAACCTACATGTTGGATAAACCAATAGATGAAATAGTATTGGAAAATGGTCGTGTTGTGGGAGTGCGATCTGGTCAAGAAGTTGCCAAATGTCAACAAGTATATTGCGATCCATCATACGTACCTGATAGAGTAAAGAAAACCGGTCAGGTTATCAGGTGCATTTGCTTGATGGATCATCCTATTCCCAACACAAGAGATGCTCTTTCTACACAAATTATCATCCCTCAGAAGCAAGTGGGCCGCAAATCTGACATCTATGTTTCTCTGGTCAGTTACACCCACCAGGTTGCAGCCAAAGGTTGGTTTATTGCTATGGTCTCTACGACAGTGGAGACTGACAATCCTGAACAAGAAATTAAGCCTGGACTTGATCTTCTGGGTCCAGTTCGTCAGAAATTCGTTAGCGTGAGCGATTACTACGAGCCTACTGATGATGGACTTAACAGTCAGATTTTCATCTCTGCTTCGTATGATGCTACTACCCACTTCGAAACTACCTGTTTGGATGTACTTGACATATTCAGACGAGGAACAGGAGAGGACTTTGATTTCTCGAAAGTTAAACTAGATCTGGGGGATGAGGAGCAGTAGGTGGGCTTTTTTTAGTTGTATAGAAGGAAACATGAAAATGTATTCTGTATTCATATATACTCAACTGGCACCTGGTGAGTCAGATGGTACATTGTACTAAGAGTAATACTACTTTTCTGTATTTTTTATTCTGCTATATTGGGAAGAGGTGTCAGTTTCGATTTAGGAAAGTTCCCAATGAGAGTTTTAAAATTGCTGCTTGTTTTGTATCATGTTGATTGGGATAGCCTGATGAGGAGGCAAACAATGCGGTTCGTCATGGATTGAACATATTAAGAAGCACGAGTATTTGCGGTGTTGCTTTATTCCGAAGAAATAAAGTTCAACGAGGAATTACTAATAAAAACGGAAATAATGATAGGCTGTAGTTATAGCATGTTATCAGTCAGCTAAATGTTGGGTGTAGGTCTTTTCTTGGAATGCTTCAATGCTGTATCTTGTCTTGTCTGTCAAGCTTACTATTCATTTAGTAAAACTTGCTCTCTGTACTATCCAAGGTTTGTTTTATATATCCAGAGAATAGCTTGAAAAGCAAGTTCCATAATAGTTCTCCATTGGCAAATAGTTGCTTAGGTAGTACGGTTCACACATGATTGTTCTTTGTGGCAATGGCTATATTAATGTAAATCAAGTTGTGTATGGATGTGCCCTATTGAGTCAAATGCAAAACAGGTGGTAGTTTATTTTCACAAAATAAAATTGTGTGTTTCTTGTTCAGCTTGTGGTATGAATCATATGTTAGCCTAATTTGAGATATATCATGCATTTAATGTATATTTGAAAATTATCAAACCATTGATTTTATATACTTCAGTGGAATGTTATCAAACTTGTGATGAGAATATAAGATATTTGTTGTTATGGGTTAAGTTATTACAAATATATACTCTGCAACATACTATACGCACCTCATAATTTGTATATTGGGTTCTTTGTTTTTGTATTTTGTGTGAATGTGTTTTTTCACCTTAGATGTATTTTCATTTCATTATGCAGTAAAAGCTAAGCATACAGGATCAAAGCAGCTTGTTATACTTTTTTTATTGTAAGTTGTTGACTTTGATACATATTCCAGTTCTGGAAAATTAAAATTGCTTGTTGGTAAAATTTGCTCCTTCACTTGCTCTTTATACACAACACCTTGATTTGAATTGTAATATAAAGGAAGTAATAAAATTATAACTGAATCTAGAAACGTGTTTGTGTTTATACCCTTTCATTGTTTCAATTTTTTTTAAAAACACTTTATATTAAAAGTTTCAAATTTGTTTTTATAGTGATGAACCAAAGGTGTAAATAAAGCTAATGAATTCAAAGCTTTCAGCATGACCTTTATTTCCCAGTACAATTCGCCTTCAAGCTTAGAAAAGTTCGTTTAAATTTAAAATGTGAAATATGTTGCACTAGAACCAATTCTAATTAAGAGGAGATTGTGTTTGGATAACTTCTTTAAATGTAAGAATTAGAATCACTAGAAATCAACATGTTCTGAACATATCAATATTTATTTATGTTTCAAAATAAAATTAAAAAGGAAAATTTTTTGGAAAATTTAAGGACCTCTTGGATTAATACATACAAGAATCCTTTTGATGCTGCAGTCATTACATAAGTATTAATTATTGTACTAGTAGAATTCAGTTCTCTTACTTGATAAATGAATGGTGTGGCAAAAATTGCAGAATCTAATTCTTGCTTCCACTTGAGAGAGACATCAGGAGCATTTTCATCCCATTTTAAGCAATAAACATTTTTGTCATGACTTCCAAAGACAAGTAATTCATATAGGTCATGAGAATTATGAGTAATACTGAAAGATGAAAATACTTGACCATTTGCTTTAAATTGCCACATCTGCAAAAGTTAATATATCATGAGAAAACTACTTATTTATAAAGTGAAAGTATTACATTTATTGAGTTGTGACTCACCTTGTCTCCATTAACAGCAGAAAAACAATGAACAATTCCTATAACTTCAGTGAAAATAATGCCTTTAGAGGAATGTACAAGAGCTGGAGAAGAAAACACGGGGCTTGAAACTTGTGTTTTCCACTGAAGCTTTCCAGTTTTTTCTGATAGTGAGACACAAGTGCCATCTAAAGTTGCTATGTAAACCATGCAATTCTTGCTTGAAATACAAGCACTTGCATATATACCAGATGTACTGGGTGAAATATTCCAAATCTGCTTCCCATCCTAAATTTTTTTGTCTCTCAAATGAATCAAATCACAGATATTTTATACAAATACAAATGCGGAATAAAATACCAAACCTCCATGGCTATGCAGTACAAATTGCTGTCATATGATCCTACAACAACAGCAGTGTTTCCAAGACACAACACAGGGGTGCTCTTAACCATATCATTAGTGGGAAAACTCCACATAATATCACCTTTTGCTAGTGAAATGCAATACACACAGCCATTGTAACATCCTGAGAAACAATACATATTCCAGATCATTCAATGTTCTTGTATTATTGTATTCCTGTATTGTTATTGTACCAAGATGTAATAAATGGACATATTCCACACACCTACTACTCCGTACATCCCACAAGATGATGGACACACACTTGATTCAATGCGATCAGGTAGTAAACACTTAGAAATCAATTCACCACCTGGGCATTGCAGGACAACTAATTGATGCGAATGTGATCCAACAATTACACAACTTCTCCTGAAAATGTAAATTGTAATTAAAACTTTAGTACTATTTACAAATTTCCATGTTCAAGTTGTTTTAAAATTGTTCTTTATGTTTAATAACGAACTTTACGTAAACTTATTAAAAAACAAAAAATGTATTAAAGTTTAGGATACAATATTTCTATCTTCTTTGGAAAACAGTAAACAGCAAATCAGTCTAAAAGTGATAGAAGTACATCATGAATATTTTCATCAGCCTTTATTCCATTCCAACATGTTTTATTAATATCTAAAGTCTTTCATTCATTTTTTTCTTGTTTTTATTATTTTTGGGTAATTTAAAAACATTATTTCTCATTAACTTATCTACCACTATCGATCAAAACCATTTCAAAACATATTAAATGGTCTAAAAACCACATTCTTATTGTATTTTTTCAGGATCATAATCACAATTTGCATTTTTCAAAGCATCTCCTAACACAAATTTTTCAAAAACTCTTCTGTAATCCTTTCAAAGAAAACATTTCCACAAACTAGCCCATCGCCAATAGATTCAAATGTCTTCCATCATATAAGCCACACAAAATATAAATTGAGAAACTTGTAAAATACATTAACAAGATTGAATTGTGCCAGGAAAATCTCTCTGCACCGAGTCGAATCACAGCCTGCTATTAAAAATTGCATTTATGTTGGTAGCAACCAGATCACTGGGAAAGAAGTGAAGGGGACAACACTTCCAGCATCTACAAGTATTATAATTATGGGAGTATGCATTTTATGTTTTCTTCTTGTTACAAGCTGCAGCTTGTAGTACCAACATAATATCTGTTCCAAACACACTCATTTGTTCCTCTTTTCAAGTCTTTTGATTCTTGGTTCCTCTTTTCAAGTCTTTTGTATTTTTCATGCTTTATTTAAATTAAAATTTAAAAATTTCTCTCCAACCAGTTTTCTCTCAAGGTTGCAATTTTTTGGACCTATATTTAATTTTCAAAAGAGCAGTGATTTCAAATCTTGTTCAGCAATCCTATGATCAATTCTTCCCTTTTTGGTACTTTATAAACAACCACAAACTCAAGAATGAGAAATGCTGACAACACACAACATCCTATGAAATCTCTTTACCCCAAGCACTTTTTTGAATTTTTGAACATGGAAAAACTTCCTGTATATACTTATGCAGCCTTTCTGATGGATTTTCCTAATGCCATAATGGCGGCTTTACCTATGTCTTTTAAAACTTCAAAACTTGATTCCTCTAATCCTATGATGAGGCACACTGATTTTCAAGAATTTGTGATAATTTTCAACAATCAATAAATGATTTTCTTTCTTGGTAAAATACTGAAGTAAAATGACAATGAAATTTTTTTCTATTATTCAGAAGCCCTTGCAATTTGAGATAGATGCAAAAAATGAAAATGGCCACTCTTTATGTCAATTTTTTTAGGGTTGGGAACTGCTAGTCTTAACTTATTTGAGGATCAACCAGGCATCATAATTCTTAGATGTCTGAAAAATGTCCTATTAATTAGAAAAATATATTCATAATTCTACATAAAAACATAAAACCTGTTTCATACTTCAATATATTTTCAAACATGTTCTTAACCTAAACTTACTTGGCAAATTTAAGATAACATGGAGAGGCATCCACACATTTCTGCATATCAAATTTCCAATTCATATGAAGGCTAAGTCTGGTACCTTCTTTAGGTATCCATGTATCAAACTGAGGTTCCTTCTCGACTGTTGTTCCTCGGCAACACATTTTAATTAGCAACTCCTCATGTGGTGTTCGTGAACAAGCACTTTCTTTTTTAATAGTGCAGGAACTATTTTTCGTTGTTATAATTTTCTCTTGCTTTAAATCCAGTGGAGAGTCAGAGAGCAATTTTCTTTTCCTTAAACCACTTGTACTAGGGTGCAATATTTCTTCAGCTGATAGCAGAGGATATTCATGTGTCTCAATAAAAGGTTCTTTATTGGAATAGCTTTTTTCTTTCTTATTACCGAGTGTAGATGATTTTCCACAATTGATATCAAGAGCTAACCCAGATTCACTTTTATTCCCATTCCCTAATAAGAACATTTCTATCTCCATTACAGAGGAATTGTTGAGTAACATATTCATCATTTTATTATGAATTCTGTCTCCAAATATTCTTTCGAGTTCTGTAGTTAACTGAATAGCAAGAATAGAATTTCCACCAGATGACATGAATTTTTCTGATAATAGGGGTTCTCGTCCAACAATGCTTCTCCATGCTTCTTTGATGTGTGATGAATTTGATATATCTTTATTTGTTACTTCATAATTTTTGTGCAAAATAATAGTCTGTAACTTTTCATAATCAATTTTACCTGCAAGCAATGATCATTTATCAAAATCTTAGTTTGTATGTGAAAGCGTACCAGAGGTACAAATATTATAATCATTGTGTTAGTAATGATAGAATTAAGCACAGAAGAATGAGTAATGAGAAAAAATTTGTTCAATTTAGGCATTTTTGTTAATATACATTTATAGTTTGCTAGATTCTATTTTGCACTTTTTCTTTCTACATTTTCTCTACACAATTATTGAAAATAAATTTTAGGCCATGTTAATAATAATAATAATAATAATAATAGTAATAATACTTCTCCCTCTATTTTTTAAGTAAATTTAAATAAAATTACTTTGAAGAAAAAGTATAAAGTCAAGCACAAAACATTGTTTAAATAAACAATTTTAAATTTTAAAACAAAAAAAAAAAAAAAAAAAAAAAAAAAATCAAGTTCTTAAAAGGAAATAATTGAACACCAAATGAGACGTCCATTAACATAAGAATTTTCCAGTTATTAGGATAAAGGACTCAAGCAGCTTATATACTGTATTTTTTTTATTTGAATCATCATGACTGGGAAAGAGATGGAAATACCAGGAACTCCTTAGTGTATAGATATTACTGGATCAAAGGACCAGATCATTGGGTCTATTCTTAAATAGTCATGGTGAATAAAATACAGTTTTATTTATCAATTAGAATCAAAAGAAAATTAATTAAAATGAAAATTCTAACATTCCTTACAAACATTTTTTGTAGTTTTGGCTTAGTAAATTTTAATGAACGTTTCTGGAACTGGATGGTAGCAGGCCACTGTACTGTAGCACAATTGGCACAGAGGACAAGACGATCCAAACTCTACTACATCAAATTTGCAAAAGAGAAACGTTATCAGACTACAAAATTAAATTTCCGATTTCGACTATACTACAAATAACAGAAAATATTCTACTGAGAGTTTTTTAACTTGTTTATTATCTTTTTTCAGAGATATGAACTTTCCTCTGATTTTAAGGGAACTCTCTTTAAATTTGTTTCTTTATTTTTATAAATATTTTGAGAAAATATAATAATCTTAATACATAACTAAAGGTGCTACAGAATGGCACAGACTTTCTCGTACAAAGTTTTCTAATTTCCTTGGTGTGGTCTTGCTTTAAGGTCATGCTCAGCACCAGCAGCCATCTATCGTCGCCCAAAGTACATTTTCTTTTCTCAACTTTTTGCTTTCCTAGTAGTACAACCGAAGTACTACTTCAAGAATATTAAAATAGAGTAAAAACTCATCCTAAATAGAAATTTCCATTGAAAAATTAGAAGCCATTTTAAAGAAAATGTCAATTAAGCATTACTGTAAAAGCGGAATTTGAAGCACTTTTTCACAGAAATCTATTGAGTTTTCGAAAAAGTTCATTTGAAGCACTTCCACTTACAAATTAAGATGCATTCAAATTGATGGAAATGTCCATATTAACGGCATGAGAGGTATTTCAAACAAATTACTTTTCTACAATTTTTGAAAAAACAAATGAATACATCAAAATAAACTTAACATCACATTAAACAGTGCCATTACCACTATCAGTTGGAAAAGTTTGAAGAAAAAATTTGGAGCAATTTTTGAGAAAATGGTGTTTGAGCGTTTCTGATAATGCAGAATTTTGAGCTCATTTTTACAGAAAACTGATGAGGTTTTGAGAAACTTTATTTGACATGTACTTATAAATATAATAATGTGAAGAAATCGCATGTAAATATTACCGACATGAGAGACAAGTAAAAAAATTTCATTTTTGAAAAAACAAAAGTATAGAGCAATATGGCGTGTGTGTCCTTGTATAGGGTTCGTTTGGCACTAACCCTACCAAAAATTTAAAGAAAAAAGTTTGAGTGGCTTTTGAGAAAATCTTGTTTTTGTTATTTTTAAAAATTACAAATATTGCACGCATTATTGCACAAAAACTACTAAAATTTCCAAAAACATCTACATAACCTTATTGAAAGAACTATTTATGGGAACAAATTTCATTTGAAGGAAAAATCTGTCTTCAATTTTTAGTCGTAGGAAAACGCTGAAAAAATGTCAAACTTAAGCAATTTTTGAAAATTCAGAGTTTACCGTGGAAATCAGACCTATGCCACCTTTATAAGTGTATTTTACACTATTCTTACAAAATATTTGGAGCCATTTTTAAGAAAGTTTTGACAATGTTCGGGGGGCTTCATGTAAAGTACCCCCAAAATTTAAAGAATGCTATTAAAAATTTCAAAGCTTCAACTAGAGCCAGATCGACAAGGGATTCTTCAATTTGGAAGAGATCATATGAATGGATTAGGCGCTAGTAGTGTTCACACATGGATGGATGGATGTTTTAAAAAGAAACGCTTTTTCGGTGTCAGGTGACCGCAAAACGTGTATTTGCGTTGGAATCTCGAAATCAATTTTCTGCAGCATTACTTATCTTTCTCTATACTATGTATATTATTCCATATATTGGTATGTATACGAGAAAGTAAAAATGGATATATGTGTATGGGTATGACTGTTTGTCCCTAAAGAAATTTAAATTTAAGTAGAGGCAGAGCACAAGGGGCTGCATAATAGACGATTATAAAAAATACCATGGCAAGGGTAGTATAAAATAAATATTAAAAGAGATGTGGATTTTGAATTTGGGTCATTTCGATAACTTGATCATTACTATTAATAATTACATTTTATAATACTTGAACAGTTTATAACACAATGTACTAAAATGAAAAATCTGTATTTTCCCAATCTTACGCTGAGCAATTTTTTAAATATAAAAACTGAAAACAAACATCCAATTTCAGACTCAGCTTAAAAAGTTCAGACAGAAAGCACTTGAGAAAAGGTTAACAACTATTCTATGATATAGAAGGATAAATGGGCACGTGATGGCTTAAGAGACGAAAAAATGTTTCTAATGATTCATTTCTTCACCTTGAGTTCAATGCATAGATGTGTCTAATATAGATTTTCTTTCTCAAGCATTTACATTATATGAATTTCAATTGATTTTAGAAAAGGTGACATTGAAATAGGTGAGATATCAAACTAAGTTAGGGCCATTCTTACCATGATTTGTCAGAGGTAACTCTTCTACTGTAACTATTTGATCAGGTACTTCAGCTCTATGTAAATGATTCACACCATACAACCTCAAATCTTGTTTTTCTTCTTTATCTCTCCAAATTACAGCAACAACCAGAATATTTTTCTCTTGGTACCATACACAGCTACATTTTCCAACATCTACATGTCCACTAAGGACTATTTCCACATTGCCCAAAGAAACACGATGGCCCCAACGCTTTATTATTCTATTTTTACGGCCAAGAAACAATATGCGATTACAGGTATCATCAATCTGTTTAAAATAAAAACTTTGTGTTACTTACAATTCATCATGACTTGAATATTTTTGATAAAAAGAAACATAATAAATAACATTTATTTTTTTAAGATAGATAACAATCAACTACATGCATAATTGCTCCACATAAGCTGTGACTGATGCAACTAACGTCAGTGAATTGTGTGCTATCCCATGCAACTTTAATTTATTTTTCTTTTCATGTTAAGTAATTGCTTCAATTTAGGCCTTCACATTATATTACTGATACTACTCTGTGTGACATTTTGTCATCTTTATTTGATGGTACATTTAAATTTCACAAAAAAGCAGCAGAATTTTCAAAAATATTTGATCATAATTTACTTTCTTGTTTGTTTTAATGATGGCAATAATCCTGTTGGTAACTGAGAGGCCTAAAGAAACAAAATTTCTTTAGATCTCCCTATGAAGTTTTCTACCAGTTCAATTGACACCTTATGTTTGCTTAAATAATAATTGTAATTATTGCTACCAAACCAATATCCATTTATGAACATGAATAAAGCTATATTCTAGTATGTTTACAGATTATATAATTCTACACAAAATATGCAAAACAAGGAATTTAAACCACAGAATTGAAGTTGCAGTTTCAGCACACCATTGTTAATTTTTTTGCTTACCTTTACAATGTCACCAGTGGCTCTGAATACTGGAGGAGTCAGATTCTGTAAGATCTCTTCATTTATTAGACATATTCTTTCTGAACTACCTATAACGTAATTACAAAATAAAACTTAGACATCACTAAATTCATTTTGACTCCTTATATGAAAAATCCAACATACCAATAAATAACTCTCCCTCTCCATTAACAATCTGATCTCCCAGGTCATTTGTAACTTGTAAGACAGTTTTGGAAAGAGGTGATCCCAGTGGAACAGCCAACACGGCTTGTCTATTTACTTCAGATTGGCCAAACTTATTCAAATTTAAGGAGAGGTTAACTCTTTCTATTGTAGCCCAACATGATACTTCAGTAATACCATAAACATTGTAAATTTCTGTTAAATTATCTGCTGCTTTCCAACTATTTAACGTTGTTACGTTTGGGCATGGTTCACCTCCAAACAGAAGTTTCTGTAAAAGTTTTCAACAAATAAAAAAGCTTTATGAAAAGGAAAAGAAAATAACAAAACACAAGATCACAAAATACAACTAATGAGAATTTATCTTGCAATGTACACCACCAAACTATGCACACACATACAGCCAGGTAATATTATCATTGTCGGTGCACATTCATTTCATTTTATTTCCCCTCCTTCCCTTCAATTTCTTGTAGAGAGGTGTACAAGACAGTGTTCAAAAATTAAAATATAGATAATTTTTACCTTTAAAGTTGTTTTTCTACTAAGAACTCTTGTCTGTATGTCATGTGTATTCCATCTTGTAAATGAAGATGGAGTAATCTGAAGGATACTTGTGCCTGAATAAAAGTCATGATTGGAAGGAAATAATATTTCAAGAAGAACTGAAGGTGATACTTTCACTCTTGAAGGCACTATCAATATTGCAGCTCCACAAGACAAGGGTATAAACAGTTCAACAACACTTGGATCAAATGTTAATGGAGATGCCAAATATATTATGTCACTGTGATGTATACAAAGCAAATCTCTACAAAATAAAGATTTTCTTTAAATAAATAAATTAACACAAAAATTTTAGAGTAAAAATTACAAAATTAACGCACCTTATATCTAAAATGTTTGGCACTATACTCTGGTGTGGAACATATACAATCTTGGGTTCACCAGTACTTCCAGAGGTTTGGATAGCATATGCCAAATGAAAAGTGGCTGAATGAGGGATAGTTTTATTTTCTGGAGCACATTTTATATTGATATGCCAAATGCTATATGAATCATTGTGTAAACAAATAGTTTTAATTTCAGTTCCATTATTAAGCATAATATTTTTTACATGTTGACAACTGCTCTTTGTAAACACCCACTTAATACACAAATATCTCAGAAGATAGAGAACCTTATCTTGAGAATCTTGAATATCAATGCATGTAAATGGTAAGTTGTTATGTAATATCCTGAAAATAAATAAAGTTAGCAAAATAGTTCAATAATCTATAGTCTAACAATGTTCTTTCCATTTACAATGTACAATATACCCCAATATTAAAGAAGGAAGAGAGAGGTCCTGTTCCACAAATAATCCTACAAAACCGTCTGCACATAATTCGCGAAGACACAGAGAAACTTTTCGACTTTCAATAGCAATTTGGTTGTATGTAGCTTTCTTCACAGTTTTACCATCATTAAAAATGGCTGCACAATTGTCGCCAAATCGCTCCAAGTTTGCATCAAATATTTTATACAAGGTTTCGTTTGACATGTAGATACAACGACGTTCCCTTTAACCTATACGATAAACATCATTTTCATGTTTGCTCCAGGTTCATGGTAATCCAAGTGAACCGCCATAGATTCTCTTCAAAAAGGCCAACCTATTACGAGCAAAAACGACTCTGGAATCCATTAAACGAAACATATTTCCTACTTTCTGCTTTGCAATAAATGTGTGACTAATACGTATAAAATAATAAATGTAATCGTTAAAGTCAGCGAAAACTAATTTATGTCAACATTTACACAAATTTTATTCAATTATTTATTTTGAATTCTGGTACCATTGAAAATTAAACTCGGAGAGTCCAAGAATAATTACTTTAGCAGATGGAAGCGCTTTCTCGTGAGGAGTAATCAAAGCTTTTGTGAGTTTCCCGCAGCCGCAGGTACAAGTGTTTTAGTGACGCATGGTATAATTAATCAAGAAAATGGCAAAATTTGATCTAACGTCTACCATAGGGCAGTATTTAGACAGGCATTTGGTATTCCCTCTTCTGGAATTTCTATCTCCAAAACAGGTATGATCTCCAGATTCACGTAAACCTTGTGCAATATGTGAAGCCATGCATTGAAATTACTCACATAACCTCTTTTGTCTTTCAGATATACGATGAAAATGAGCTGTTGCAAGCGAAGCTAGATATTCTCAACAAGACTAATATGGTTGATTATTCAATAGATATTAGGAAACTATTGTATCCTCATCAAGAAATCTCAGAGGTAATCGTTTGTGTCACTTGACCACCATACTGAAGCAAACATTACTCCTTAAGAGAATATTATATCTTTATAATTGAATTTCTGAATCATAGGAGTTGAAGGACCGTCGTGAACAAGTTGTACTTCAACTTAATGCTATGAAGGAGAAGGTTGGCCCTATTTTATTTGTGTTGAATAATGATGAAGCCATGAAAAATGTTGAACACATGCGAGATCCTAAAGCTCTTCTAAATCACCTAATTAAAGAATATAATGTAAGTGTATTTTTAAATTAATAATTTTATATTTGTTAAAAAGTTCAATTAGAATTCCTTTATAATCCATTCATATTCACATATACCATTTTTATTTGCAGATAACCATGGACATGATTGAGAACCTTTACAAGTTAGCAAAATATTATTATGAGTGTGGTAATTATTCTCTCACTAACTCATATTTGTACTTTTATTCCCTAGTAATGCCGTCATCTGATAAAGTAAGTGTGAATGAAAATAACTTTTAAGAAAAATTAAAATATATTTACCAGAATGGTTTTTTGTTAAATATTTTGATTGTTTCTTGCAGAACTATTTAAATGTATTGTGGGGAAAGTCAGCTTCAGAAATCCTTGTACAAAATTGGGAAACTGCTCTAGAAGATTTGAACAAACTACGTGAATTCATTGATGGTAATTCATTTTTTGGCTCATCTCTGCAGTTGTTGCAACAACGAACATGGCTTATCCATTGGAGCCTGTTTGTATTTTTTAACCACCCAAAAGGACGTGATCATATTATTGATTTGTTTCTCTACAGACCACAGTAAGATATTTTAAAATTGCTGCACTGATGTTTTAGAACAATAACCATTAAGCTTAATGAAGTAAGGAACTGTAATTTTGGATAAATTAATGTACATACATTTTTCTGCTTTTAGTTATTTGAATGCTATTCAAACCATGTGTCCACATATTTTGCGATATTTGGCTACTGCTGTAATTGTGAACAGAAACCGGGAAGTGCTTTAAAAGATTTGGTTAAAGTTATACAACAGGTAAGAAATGAAAACGAATATTGTTGCATTATTGCATTCAAAGAAAGAAAGAAAGAAATGTTTAAGTAGTTGTGGTTCAGTCATATCTTTGTAATGATTTACCGCAAAAATTTTCTCTTATTTCAGGAATCTTACACGTATCGTGATCCCATCACTGAGTTTTTGGAACATCTTTATGTAAACTTTGACTTTGATGGGGCTCGCCAGAAGTTGCATGAATGTCAAACTGTTATTTTTAATGACTTTTTTCTGATTGCGTGTTTGGATGAATTCATTGATAATGCAAGATTGATGATTTTTGAAACTTTTTGCCGTATCCACCAGTGCATCAGTATAGCGTTAGTATTTTCAGTAATTCAATTCTGTTGTTGGTATAGAAGTGTACAATGTTATCTTGGAACTAAATTGAAGCATTTCATTTTGTCTTGAAGCATGTTTTAACTTAAATGATTTATTCTTTTATTTCTTCTCTCACAAATATTCAGTGTTACTATATATTTTTGAAAAAAACTTTGGTTTCATGATTTTTATTTGTTTTAAAAGATACAAGTCTTTTCAGAGGGTTTATTCCTGCTAATTATTTGCCTTTGCATTTGTGTGAGAATTAGAAACTAATACTATTCAGAAGTTTTTGAAATAATCGTCATGAGAAAATTTGAAACTATTTTCAACTGATATTTTTCTACGTTCTGAATTGTATATTAAAAAACTCAGATTAAGAAGGTTTTTTCTAATTATTATTATTATTATTATTATTATTATTATTATTATTATTATTATTATTATTATTATTATTATTATTTTAATATTTTTTCCTGGGTGTTACAGAATGCTTGCAGAAAAATTGAATATGAATCAGGAAGAAGCTGAATGTTGGATAGTAAATTTAATCAGAAGTGCAAGACTTGATGCTAAAATTGATTTGAAGCTGGGTCACGTAGTTATGGGTACACAACCATTGTCCCCTTACCAACAATTGGTGGAAAAGATTGATACACTGTCGGGACGCTCAGAGGACTTGCAACATCTTATTGAACGAAAATTGAAAGCACGTGCACAAGATGTAAGTGTCCCTGGAATTTAAGTATTTTATTATTTTTTTATTGTTAATATGGTTTAATCACTAATTTCTTTTGATGCAGATACGTTGGGGAGCTCAAGAATTTTGAAGATTCAGTGTTAAATATATCTTTTCAAGTTTTGTAATGGCATCCTGTAATTTGAACAATAAAATCTTTGCCAACCACATAAGAACTTTTTCTTTTTCTGTGAAGAGTGCAATATTTACACTCTCCTTACAGTTAACACTTCAAAATTTCAATTTTTTTTGTAAATGCAGTATGTGGTAATGAATATATTCAAAGCTGAAGAATTAATCAATTACCCAGTACATTTATTGAAAATTGTGATATATGGGATTGTTTGTATTACAAGTTATTTAAAAATCAGGGTGCAGCAACTTAGTTATGTGGAAATGGTAAAATTTGTGTAAAGAATCAGTTCGACAAGTTCACAATAAATTTATTTTTGTACAGAAGTTAGTAGGAGTTTTATAGGACTAAATACTCACTTTACAGTATGAAACAAGTTGAAATTAGAGAAAAGGGTTTTGTCTGTTGCAAGTCTGAATATGTTGATAACAATTGAAAGACATGTTTTAAGGAGAAGGTAGAAAAAAAATTAATCGGAACACATTGAATTATGTTAAAACAAATTTGTGGATGGTAGGTAATGATATTTCTAGTCAAATATTTTCTTAAATTTTTTTGTTCGTTCAGTTCAGAAATATTTGTGCAAAGGTAATATAATCATTTTTCATTATTTGTAAATATTAATATATTTCTCAAAGATAGTATAGAAATATGGGATTTTAGGTACCACAATGAATGTGTAATGCCATTTCTTTAGAAAACTGAAAAATCTGATGATAAAAAGCCTTTTTTGCCTGAAACCATTTCACAGAGCAAAAAAGGATTTCTGTACAAAGTTGATGATCTTTGTGTGAATCTTTTGAAATTTATTTTAATTTACATGGCACTATTTCTAAATCAGAACTTTTCTGAAAATCTGAACATTTTATGTTATTGATCCAAATAGCATTTTATAATTAGAAATAGGAATTTCATGGAATTATGTTATTTGTACATGATTATATTTTCAAATAAAAAAATTTTTTGTTGTAAATTTAGAGGATGACCCAGGATGGGAAGTGGTTTTGTGTGATTCTTGAGCAGCATCCTTTCCTGTTGTAATTATGACAATGCAGTACAGGTGGGTGAGGTAATAAGATTTGTGATTTGAGTTAATAACAGAAGGCAAACTGTCATTTGAATTGAGAGCAAAGTCATTATGGAATGTTTGAGAAACAAAGAATGGGAAAATATTAATTGCAAATCAACCTTGCAGAAAAAATAAGTTAGAAATTGATGTGGGTTTCCTTTTTATCTGGCGAAGGGATGATATATAAAACCTTGTGGCAAGGAGAGCTGATGTGAGAGAAAAAATTATTTAGTTTCTCAATGTAATAACTTTAAATATCTTTAAATGCAATTTTTGGTGTATAATTCTAAGTTATTTGAATAAGTTGAAACACATTTGTTATGTTTTCATTTCAGATTATTAAAATAACAATAAGATTTTAATAATTTGGAGACTATAGAGAAACAGTTAAGAAGACCAATTTCCATATTTACCCGAATACAAGACAAAGCCCCAAACATGAAAGGGCCAACAAGAATTTTTGAAAATTTAAACTAATTCTTATTTAGTCAACATAAAATTGCAAATTGTATTGTTGACGAGAATGTTAAAACTTATTGCCCTTTTCCAAATTTTTTAGTTCCTAAAAATCATCGTGATCAGGTTTTTAGTCACTACCGTCTTTTTCTTCACATTTATCATCCTCTTTCATTTTGGTCCGCCTCCCATTCTACGTCGTTCTCTGACTTGGGTTCCCTGGAAAGTTTGGGGCATTGCATTTGTTTCCGTCTTTCATCTGACGCCAACTACGACCCTGATGTATCATCAGATTTTCTTCCTGTCGCCTTCTTGTTCGTGGCCTCTGATTCTTTGACAGTTCTTTCACAGTTTTTAACAGAATATATTTGAAATTCGGATCGTTTATTGATCGCGCAGACAAGTTGTGAACTGTGAACACGCAGGTACATTCCCGTTTCGCGT
The DNA here is from genome assembly GCA_964035755.1 of Teleogryllus oceanicus. Classification (NCBI taxonomy): domain Eukaryota; kingdom Metazoa; phylum Arthropoda; class Insecta; order Orthoptera; family Gryllidae; genus Teleogryllus; species Teleogryllus oceanicus. The sequence continues at coordinate 157,434,851 of CAXIVR010000003.1, read as the reverse complement.
TTAACGCGAGAGAAAACGGCAAGTCTCTAAGTAGGGGAAGTGTTTGCTAAGAAAATATTTTTAGCCATTCTACCTCTGTGCTTGGATGTAGAATGCGTAGTTTTAGCAATGGGATTTTATTTTCTTTCTTCATTTCCACCTTTTGCGAAACTAGATTTGCACTCGCCGGGCGTCGAACCGAGAATCCGCGTGGTCTATTACGCGGGGGGTATTAGTTAGGACACCGGTCACTAGATTTTATGAAGTAATGCCCATCTCTGGAATATCAGTCATGCTTTCGTAACTTTCTCAATAAACTGAGTTCTAATTTTCCCAGGAGTTCGAGGTATCCCCTGCGATGGATCTGAATCTGCTATGGGCATTTCTTTAGATGTTGTTTAGAAAAATACCACCAGGAGTTCTCGGTTTCAACAGTAAATATATTTTCTTATGTGCCAATGAAGATGTGTTTGGAATGTTTTCATTTCAACTACTGAAAAGGACGGACGGACAAAGATCAACTCAAACAACGATAACTATGAATTCGACACTTATCAATAGACAGGATTTTTATGTAATTACATTTTTTTCTCGTCTTTATACTTACCGAATACGAAAAATTGTAATCTTGGCGAATCGTCTCTGTACTAACACAATATCCAATTTTTTCGCTACATATTTTTACATATTCAGTACTACATTACAAATTTTGCTACTTTCACAAAATATTTTTTTATTCTAATTTTTTAATTTTATTACATTCTTATGAAAAGTAGTTTTTAAAAAATCAGAATTTTTCCCTACATTATTTCTGCACGCTGTCTACTCCAATTATGCTACGTGAAGGTGCGGTTGTATATTCTCACAATTATCTCAGTGCAATAAGTTTGCATCAGCGACTGAGATCATTTCCGCCTTTAGGTATGATAACTGACGCCTTTAACCTCAATTTACGAAAAATTTGGGAGATAGCCGACGTGTAACACTTCCATGTGAATGATGCACACTGCAGTGATTGTTTACTGGTCGTAGATATCGCCAGTTTGTACGATGACTTCTATTGAGTTTAGTCTGGCTGCTAAACTACGGTCCTGGTTAACAATTGATGATGCTTTTACTACTGACGGGAAGTTTGTTTGGTGCAGATTCATCTACTCGTGCTTTTCAAAAGACTTAAAACGTTTGTATTATATTTAAAATTTGTTTAGGACTTTTTTTGTAAATGTAATTTCGTATTACATAAATGTGTTTTATCATTAGAGTATTTTAATATTACATATTACAACCGATTTTACACATTTTTTAAACATATTCTTACTGTTTTCATTTCATATTTATGTACATATTTTGACATTTCATACTACATATTTTTTCCTGTCTCATCAACGACTCGAACATCTACAAGGTCATCAAGACAGTACAATCGAAACCAACCCGTATTTCACAATTACAAACTTCTCCCACCTGCCTCATATTCGATCTTCAAAGTATAACTAACACCGCCGAATCCCTGACTGTGCACTTCCAAACTCAAAACCTTCCTATCCCAGGCCATGTCATCCTTAAGAGTTCCTTAAAACCACACCCATTCTCTACGAACTTCAACAACTTTGGATCATTTCGGACTTGGAAATCTGACAAGCCATACAAACCTTACGTGAAAGCAAATCCCCGAGCCCTGATGGATTTGAAGCGGCCCTGGCCGCTTCAAATCCTTCAACTCGTGCTATAGACCTCATGAAAATACTCAACTCCTGCTTATCACTTTCCTATTTCCCAACCATATCTAAGACCGCCCATGTACCCATGGTTCCCAAACTCGGGAGGGATCATCGTTTACTATAAAACTATAACTCTCCTGTGTATCCTCAGTAAATTTTTCAAAAATATTCTTCTTAATAAACCTTAGAATCAACCTCACATTAAATTATATCATTAAATCTGGGCAATTTGGCTTTCGTTACTGCCGCTCCGTGGCACTCCAATCCTTCAAAATAGCTCTATCCATTCGAGCCTCTCTTCAGTCTAAATCAGAAATTCCTGCAGACTTAATTGACCTCTGTTATGCATTTGATTCTACTGCCCACAATATTCTACTTTTCAAACTTAAAATCTATATCCCACGTCTATTACTTAGAAAATTATCTATCAAACCGAACATTCTTCTTGCGACTCCATTCCTGGTGTACAAGAATTCTCATATGCCAATGACCTTACCTTCCTTGAGCCCAATCCCATACTTAGTCTTTCACCCTCCAAACTCAAACTTGCTCTAAAATATCTCGCTACCTGGACACAACAAAACCCATTAGAAATCAATCAAGCCCAATACAGCCATACACGACAAATCTCCTCCCTGCTCAGTGGGAAACTTCCATCCAATTTCTGTGACGTGTGTGTTTAAACCTAACGGGAGGCTTGCGGACGTGATCGGTGAGTTGGACATCCACACAAAAACTCTCACCAAACGGGATAAGTCATCATCGTAGGAGGGCAGAATGACATCAATTTGGGTGGCCACTTTACACCTGAGCAACATGTTGACAAACTACAATGTGCCGCCCAAAACACGAACATTGTAATTGTAGAATTGTAATTGTAATTGTAGAAAACTCAAGGACGAGCAGAGAATCTTTCAAGCACTCTTCAATATCTTTACGTGAGGCGTTTCTGAATTAGTTTAAGACAAACTATGGTTATTGCTAAAAAACACACAACAAATTTAAAAGAAAAGTTTTTCAAAATTAACCAAATATGTTTTCGGAAAGAATTCCAAGAAAATTGGTAGATTTGTAAAAAATTGTAAAATAGCAAAATGTGTAAAATAATAATACTGTACAAAATATGTGACGAAAAATTTAGATATTTGTTAAGATTTCAACAGTTCGCCCAGATCACAAATTTCAGAACAGTACATAGAAACATATGTAATTACGTACTTAGAATCCGGACTCTAGCCATGAGATCGTCGGGCAGTGCCGCGAAAGAGGATTTTTCACATTACTGAAGATTTTCTGGTTTCTACATTTGTCTATAGAATTATATTTATCATTAGGGAACGGACTTTATTGTAATAAAAAAAGCAAAATATGTACATATATATGCACTTATTTTTTCAGAAATATGTATGAAAAAATAGGAAATATGTGAAATAAATATTCGTTATAATGTTTACAATTCCATTCTTCAAGCGTTTTCCGAGCAGAGTACGTTGCCGATCAGAACTTTACATGGATTTAGAGAGGCTGAATGAAAGTTTTACATCTACAGAAGCAATTATTCGCTTGTTTCATTCGAAACATATAATACTTTCGTATTATATACAGTGTTGTTTACGACGAACCGGAGCTCAAGTGAATAGTACCGTGTAGCCTGTGAAAGAAGGGGGGGGGGAAAGGGAGCATACTCCCACCCCAACTCCAGAAAAAGGGATAAGACAATGATCTGACTTTTATCGAGTTACGCATGGGATCTATGAAACACGAATAAGCACATGGTTGAAGTTCCTTCTGCTTCACATACTACATCCGCTCATCGTTGATCCCGACTACGCTGTTTCCAAGAAGCAGTGGGGCGGGGGGAGATAAGTTTGGCAATTAATAGCGATTGTCTAGCGTTAATACAAGCGCATTGCGTATTTTTTAAGTATTTCAGTAACTATGTTAGTTTTCAAGTAACATATATTTGGAACATCACAAGTGAAATGTTCGTTTTCGACCTATAAATATATTAAAATGTAACGAAATACGTAGCTATAGATGAAATATGTAAAAATATGTAATTGTACTAAAATAGGGTTCCTGAAAAATATGTATTTACATGAAAATCCGTTCCCTATTTATCATATTTCAGTGTATGATATGGCGTTGGATTCTGGTGACATCTCGTCTGCGTGCTATTTTACCACTTTTTCAAATTTATCCGAAAGTACGAAAACAGGTTTAAAATTAACTTCGGCGATTTTACTCGGGAAAACAGATTCATCAGGCGAAATCTATCAAGGAGACAAACGCCGTTTTGAGATAAAAAATCGAGTCGCAGGATAAAAGAGCTCGTGCGTAATCTCGGCTCATTCTTTCTGGTAGTGGAATGATAACGAAAGAACTTAGAAGTAAAATGTATGTAAAATAAAATGTTAGGACATAGAATATCGGTGATATCTGCACAATTAGTTCAATTTTCTTTTTGAAATCAGTTTCCAAATCGGAATCGATATTTTGAGTAATACCTCAAATAATTTTTTGATGGTATTCGAAGGAAGACGGAAATATGTGAACGAGATATATACCTACAAAATACGACTATTACAGATGATACGGAGCGGTAGTTCAGTGCATCAACTGATGTCGCTGCAGCGCCTGTGACCGGGAGGTCCTAGTTTCGAGTCCTGATGGCGGCAGGATTTTCGACACTAACTTTTCAGCTAGGTCGAGTTCAGTCGCTGTCCGGAGAAGAATTCTAGCGACCGGCTGCTCTGATCGGTAGTTTTCCGTGGTTTCTCCGATCAACACCAGGCGAATGCCGGAGCAGTACCCTACCAAACGGACCACGGACCGCGCGCGATCTGTCCTTCCTCTTCCTTGTCCTATCCTCTCTCCTTACGCACACACACACTTACACTAACATGCTCTACACTACCTTATACTTCGGGAGACTGGTCGGGAGCTTAGATCTTGTCCCGACTGGGGCGGTGCCTTGCTGGTGGGAGAGTCCTGGTTAGGGGGAAACCCCACTAGCCGACGGTAGGTCGGCGCCGGATCTCGCCATCCAGCGGGGAAAGATCACCGCGCATATCCCGAGAAAAAACATGCACTTCACTAACGGGACTAATGACCAAAGCAGTTGACGTGCCCGGAAACACGAAAATATCAAATCAAATCAATCAGATGATACGGGACCGTTTGGTTGTGTTACAGCATCACTAGTTTGATATGTGGAGAAAAATATATTGAGATTGAAAGGGACGAAAGCACAAACCGAGTGCCTGGCTTGCGTATCTTAAAGTTCGGCCTCCTTTTGCACCGCGGGCCGCCGGGTTTTGCCGTTCGGCTGCGTGGAGGGAGGGCCCAAGGGTCGGATGACGCAACGGTGTGTAGCAGTGAAAGGGGGGGAGGTGTTTTTCAAATTTCACTTTACGCAGCTCCTATTCATCCGATTTGCATGATTGACACGGCGTTGGATTCAGGAAGCACGTCGTCATCGCGTTATAAGCCCACATTTTTAATTTCTTCCCTGAACTATGAGAAAAGTTAAAAAAAATTTGGAAATCTTTTTTGAAAAACGGCTTCGTAGCGTAAATTCTACTTTAAAAAGGAGTTCAATGTCGTTTACAGATCGAAAATCGGACCATTGCTTCAGACGTTATCGGTCTAGTAAACTTTGCTTTTTTTGGTGCTGCCACGTCGTGGCGACAAATTGAACTAGTCTCGGTACACTTAGCCTTAAGACTTTGCTCCATTCTCTGGCCAGCTACAATCTATCGTCGTCGAAAGTACATTTTTTTGACACTTTCTCAACTTTTTGCTTTCCTAATAGTACAACCGAAATTCATGAATATTAAAGAAGAGTAAAAACTCGTACTAATGGAAATTTTCATTGAAAAATTTGAAGCGGTTTTTAAGAAAATGGCGATTAAGCATTTCTGTAAATGCGAAATTTGAAGCTCTTTTTCACATGAATCTATTGGGTTTTCGAAAAAGTTAATTTGAAATCATTTGAAGCACTTCCGCTCACAATTGTAATAATGCATACAAATCGATGGAAATGTCCATATTAATGGCGTGAGAGGTATTTCAAGAAAATTACATTTCAGTAATTTTTGAAAAAATGAATGCACCAAAATTAACTTTACGTCACATTAAACAGCGCATATAGCACTATCTGTAACAAGAAGTTGAAGAAAAAATTTGGAGCCACTTCTGAGAAAATGGCGTTTGAGCGTTTCTGAAAATGCGGAATTTTGAACTCATTTGTACAGAAAACGGTAGAGTTTTCCAGAAACTTTATTTGGTACTATTTAAATCACATGTACTCATAAATATAATAATGCGAAGAAATCGCCTTAATGTAAATATTACAGTCGTGAAAGACAAGTAAAAAAATCGTTTAAAATTTTTGAAAAAAGAATAAAACCATATGGCGTTTATGTCATTGTACAGGGTTTGTTTGGTGCTATCCCTACCAAAAATGTAAAGAAAAAATTGGAGCTGTTTTTGAGAAAATCTTGTTTTTGTAATTTTTTAAAATTGTAAATATTGCATGCACTATAGCACGAAAACTACTAAAATTTCCGAAACAATATACATAATCTTATTGAAAGAACTTATTATGCACAACAAATTTCATTTAAAGGACAAATATGTCATCAATTTTGAAGTTGTAGGAAGACCCCGAACAAAATCCAAACTTTTGCAATTTTCGAAAATTCCGAGTTAACAGTGAAAATCGAACCTGTACCACTTTCATAAATATGTTTTACTCTATTCTTAGAAGAAATTTAAAGAAAAAATGTGTAGTCGTTTTTGAGAAAATTTTGAAAATGGTGAGCTTTACGTAAAGTACCCCCAACCTTTAAAGAATGTTTTTCAATACCTCAAAGCTTGAACTAGTGTCAGATCGACAGGGAATTCCTCAATTTGGAAAATATTGTACACATGGTTTAGGCGCTAGCAGTCTTCACAGACGGACGGATGGACAGACGGACAGACAGACGAACGGACGGACCGACGGACGGACCGACGGACGGACCGACGGACAGACGACGGACCGACGGACAGACGGACCGACGGACGGACCGACGGACGGACCGACGGACGGACCGACGGACGGACCGACGGACGAGACGGACCGACGGACGGACCGACGGACGGACCGACGGACGGACCGACGGACGGACCGACGGACGGACCGACGGACGGACCGACGGACGGACCGACGGACGGACCGACGGACGGACCGACGGACGGACCGACGGACGGACCGACGGACGGACCGGGACGACGGACGGACCGACGGACGGAGGGACCGACGGACGGACCGACGGACGGACCGACGGACGGACCGACGGACGGACCGACGGACGGACCGACGGACGGACCGACGGACGGACGGACGGACGGACCGACGGACGGACCGACGCACGGACCGACGGACGGACCGACGCACGGACCGACGGACGGACCGACGGACCGACGGACGGACCGACGGACGGACCGACAGACGGACCGACAGACGGACCGATGGACGGACGGACGTTTAAAAAAAACACTTTTTCGGTATCAGGGGACCTCAAAACTTGTATTTGCGTTGAAATATCGAAATATATTTTCCGCAGCATTACATATCTTTCTCTATACTACGTATAGCCACTATACTACGTACTCTCCCGTATATACATACGAGAAAGTAAAAATTACTTCCCTTGTACCGGTAAAGAGAGTATATAACGTGTAATAATTGATATAAGCCTTAAGAATAGTTCATTAAGTTTAATATAAGAAAGGATTCGGTGAGGAAACCCGCATATTCAAGTTTTATCAACATTTTTTTTGAGCGTATGAACACCTCGTCGAGTCACCGACGCGGCGGAATTCGGAACCCTCCCTCTTCCAAGTGTTTGTGGCGGTGGCGGATGGCGGTGGCGGCGTGGGAAGGACTCTGCCTCTTCTCGGTGGCTCGCGGCAGTGTCTACTGCGTGTGAAGGGGCCCTAACTCTCGCGAATGCTGAGGAATGACTCCACTGTTTCTGGGAAGAGAGATCAAACACTATGTCTTGTATGTGACGTCTGCACTCGATTACACGAAAAACCACCTGTTCCGGCACATTTCGCTTCCACCACCACATTCGACACCATCAATCACATATCCGTCTAAACAAAATCAGTCCCCGTCCTTATTTTTCTTCAATACTCTTACGCAGCTATCTGTCCAATCGGTCTTTCCGACACCCGTCGACACCTTCTCCGGTCCTCCCGCCGTCAATTCAGGTCAGCGTCCCTCAGGGCGCAGTGCATGACCGGACTTTTAAATGGGTACGTTTTCACAACAAAATCCACAAACTCGCAGGGTCGCAAGTTGCGGTAAATCGAAGATAAAATATAGACTTTGAGAAATTTAATAAAAGAAAAACATTAAATACCTACGATTGAGAATAAGTTGTTTGTAGATGGAAGAGGCATACGTTTTTGAAAAAGAAAATATAAGCAAACGGAAATCAGCATAAATGTATAATTGTGTAAAAAGCTAACAAAGTTAATTTTCTTCGAAATGAGCTCCAAAACAATGGTTTCTGTTTGTTATGAGGATTCAGCAAAAACGAAGAAACGATATAGCTTTCAGTATGTTGATAAATGGAATTGAAAGTGGTGTTGTTCTCTTGTTCTCATGCTGGTCATGGTAACAATACATTTGGCATGTGTCGCAAGGAAGCAACTGTTAATATAGACAGATTACTCTCAGATGTTTACTATTGTTCTTTTTCAAGTTTGTTATTTAATTATACCCAATTAGAATAAGTTATACTCAGAAAAAATGCTGAAATGCAAGTTGTTTAACGAGAAACGAGTTTCAATATCACGGTTGTATAATGTAAATGTGAAAATATTCTTCTTGTCTGTCGTGTTTCTCATATGCTTTACAGTTGCTTTAAAATTGAGAGACACTTCAATTCAAAAGCCGGTCAATTTCAGGCCAATTATAGGTATTCCATTATACATGAAGTACATTTCATGAGTTTTAATAAATGTAGTTTTATTAGACGTAATACAGGATTAATGAAAATATTGTAGCTTTTATGTAATCTTTCTAATTTAAGTAATATTTACAGGTATTCTTGCACAGGAATTATCTAGTGATCTGACGGAATCACTAAATGCTACATACAAGAGTTATATTGCTGCATCATACGTGAAATATATAGAAGGGGCTGGTGCACGGGTGATTCCTATCTTGTAAAATAGTGATTTTCATAATTTTTAATACTTGAATTGTACTAGCTTATTAAAGGAAATGGTCTCTATTTGAATTGTATTTCTTTCTAGCATCAACAAAGATCAAAAGTATTATAAGAAGTTAATGTATTCCATAAACGGGTATGTTAATGTAATGAAGTATACTACTTATAATTAAATTTAATATACATTTTGAAGACAATGATATCATGCTTTTTATCATTGTCTACACTAATGCGGCTTTGTAGAGTATTATTCCCAGGTGGAGCGGTTCATTTTGAAGATCCTGACGGCTATGCTGCCATTGGAGCAATTATTTATAAACATGCCTTAAAAATGAATGATAATGGTGATTATTTTCCTTTGTGGGGTACATGTCTTGGTTTTGAGTTGATGACTTATCTTGCGGCAAATCAGAAAGAACACAGATGTGATTGCTGGTCGAACAACCAAGCACTTCCATTAGAATTTACAAAAGGTAATTTTTTCTTAACACCATGAGTAATTTTACCGCATTCTGCAAGAATATATAATTTTGTATGATGTAGATTTTTTAAGCAGCAAATTGTTTGGATCTGCACCCAAGGAAATCATTGAAATATTGAGTTCACAACCAGTAACACCCAATTTTCATCAATACTGTGTCACTGAAAAGGTATGATTACCAAATATTTTTGTAATAAAAAATCTAAAGTATATTCAAATATTACCATTATTTTCAGAACATGAGCAAGTACAATTTACTTGATGAATGGCATATTCTAGCAAATAATCGGGATTTAGACGGTTTGGAATTTGTTTCTGCAATTGAGTCAAGAAGCTATCCATTCTATTCACTTATGGCTCATCCAGAAAAGAATGGATATGAATGGAAGATAAACAAAAATAATCCCCACACTGCTGAAGCTATTAAGATAATGCAGTACTTTGCAAACTTCTTTGTAAATGAAGGTAAATGCATTACGGTATCTCAGAACACACCACCTTTATCCCCTTTCCAAGGTACTTGACCCATGCGAATATTCTGCTTTTTAAATCAGTTTTAAAAGTGAAAATACCTGCGTGCTGAAGCCTACTTCAAATGGTCCCACCCATTCAATTGTGAGTTGTAGCAGTACGTATAGGGGAAATCGCATAGTGTGCGAGGGTATTCTAAACGTCGAGATGAACTTTCACATAATAATAATGATAATAATAATAATAATAATAATAATAATAATAATAATATAAAATTACCTCTTATTAGTGGCGAGGCTCATGCCATTTAGGCTGCTCTTCCGCCTAACCACGTTAAATATTTTCATTATTTCATGAACTATAAAGAAGATTGAGGGGTGCCGAAACTTTAGTTTTACTTCTGGGAGAGCAAACCAGGGACCATCCCTGCCTTACGCCTTAAGCGATTGAGTAAACCCGGAAAACCTCAATCGGGATGGTGGCTGAAGGCCGAGAACATCGGCAAAAATAGAAAATTTAATACTTTCATTAATTAACAGAATATCAAACAGTGAATTCAATTTTACACAGATTTCGAGATTCTGCTTGTTTATGACCATCCGTGCCATAGAGTGAGACTATCCAGGAGAGTTACATTTCCAAAACATTAAAAAATGGTACTTTTGTAGTTAATTTTGTAACTCCGGCCTCGGAGTAACATAAATAGGGCCTCACCTGCATATTTGCCTGAATGTTCTTCAAATGTTTCTTGTAGAGTTTCCGCATATTTCTGATGAGTTTCCCCGGATAGTCCTTTATGTTAACCGCCTGTTCCCCCACATGTTTAACTGGAAATAAAATTAGAACTTAAGAAATAGATTTTAAGTTTTTTAATACAATTCTTTCATAAACCTTACGAGGGTAAACTGCACAAGTAGCTCCTCTAAAAAATGCAATTGGAAACTCTTTATAGGTGGAGTAGCCAGAAGAGCCGAAACCTAAAAAGATTTTAAAAAATGGCCTAAAAAACTCAATTTTGGTACAAAATCGCAAAAGCTGAGAGAAAAGTTTAAAATCATTGTTTTAAATGTGATAAAAGTTTAATACTGGAACCCAACTACGAACTTTTCGTAGAACTCGTGTGCCCTATTTCCCATGTATCAATCTGAGAATTTCTGGGATGGAATTCCCTATTTATCAGTCGCACCCTTACATGTTTTGTGATGTTAGTTTCTAATAAATGAAACAGAGCCGTTTTCTTTCCTTTTCGTTTTATATTTTATGGGTTTAATAGTGAAGCATTACATCCCAAACCAACTTCTAAGGCTCAGATGAAATGGAGATTATAAAATGTAGTTTTATTTTGAAATCAATTCCCATTTTATTTTTTTAAAATCGTAATGATATTACATTTATTGAGGGAATAGTGTATAAATATTTGTACTAGTATCGATTTGTTTCTAATTGTGAGTTTCTTTCCCGTTTTACAGCTCGTAAAAGCACACACACATTTGCTTCAAGCAAGGAAGAAAGAAGTTCTCTCATTTATAATTATGCACCTACTTATACAGGAGATAGATTAGTGTTCGAACAGTGCTATTTTTTTACTTAACGTAATCAGCAGTTCTATTTTCTCTTTGTTGTAGAAGCAACATTGCTTAAGCGTGAACATTTAATATGATTTTCTCTTACTAAAAAATTATATTTTTTATTTCAATGATGTTAACATGTGTAGTTCTATTAGATTTGTTATAATTTCAAAATACTTCATTTTTCAAAGGAAGCATACAGAATACGAATTACGAAAAAATAATTTGTGAATTATGTTATTTATACTTAATAATTATTTATGTGAAAGGTCTTCATATAGTAAATAATACCTTCTTAATTAATTCAGAAATTTGATTATGATATTACTATTGGTGAATTTTAAATAACTAAATTAATAATAGTATATAATGCAACTAGTTTATAAGATTCTTTTCATCATTAAGCTCTTTTCCATATATTCACGTATTTTGAAAAGGAGCACCGTAAGAGGGTAATATTCATTTTTAATATTTGAACGAATGCAAGAAAGCAACATTTAAAACGAGTTGTATACGTTATATTTTTAAAACAGAATTGTAACTTTATAAGAGAATCGCAGTTAATTTTGGGAAACAATTTTATTATGGGCACGGGTATTTGACATCTGTACGAAAGGTGGCCACCTGTGCGATTTACCGCTCTCTCCCCCTCCCCCACACGATTCGGTCGGCTGTGCTGTTTATCCCCGGTTACGGGGGAGGGGGCACGTGCCTAGAAATATTTTCAAATACATTGAGTTGTTCTGTTATATTCATTTTTAACTAAAGTCATTTTCAGAATAACTTTATAACGATTGAAATTTTTAGATTTACATATGTCATTGACTGTGAAACGAAAACATTGTGTTCACAAATATGTTTTGTCGTCCTTTATTCCAAAAAGGTATGGGAAAGGAATACTATGAAAATGTTCCCGAACTGGTGGATGTGGGAATACCGGTAGCCATCGTCTCCGCGACTGTTGTCATTTTTTAAGTTAAATGTCAGAATATATTATTGAATTCTTGAATAGCTGCGACGTATGAAAATTTTTAACCTACCATGTAACCTTATAAATCCAATTAAAATCACGCGATTCAAAGTAGAATTCCATAGGGGCACACGCATGGGGGAGGCAAATTTCACGTGTCCGAGTCCTCTCAAACTCCTCCCCCAAACTCAGAGCTGAAGAAGCCGTGCTCAGATTGCACTCCTCCCACAAAGTTTTCAAGTGTTTTTGTCGTTAAATAAACAATAAAAAAAATCCAATCCCGAAACCTCTCCCGTCAAATCTCACATGCCAGTGACCTTATAGTTTGTCATACATAATAAAGAGTTATTACCTCAAAAGTTTGAATTGTTTTATTAATCTAATGGCAAATTAATTATTATTTTACTAGAATCAATTAAGGCTAGAATGAAACAACGCCGAAGAAGAAACCCTGGAATAAAACGGACATTATTTATTTGTAACTTGCGAGACAATTTCTTCCGCCAGCTTGTACGGCACCTCCTCTTCGGTGACCCGCGCCACCACATCTTCTGCCATCATGTAGGGGATGTCCTTCTTGGTGACGTGCGTGAAGATCTCCTCGGCCACCATGTAGGGGATGTCGGTGAGCGAGGGGCTGACGTACTGGGCGTCGGCGGAGGCGTCGCGCAGCCCGGGCACGAGGAAGGTGCTGAAGCGCGGCAGCTGCGGCAGGCTGAAGGCCACGTCGCGCGCCAGGTCGGGCAACACGCGGGACGTGCGCGCCTTGCCCTCCTTCTTCAGGTGCTCCTCCCGCGGCTTGTCCACTTTGATCACCATGTGCCCCACAAAGTACTCGTTGGGGTTGAGCGTGATGGGCTTCCGCACGTGGCCGCACGAAATGCGCAGCATGTTGAGGTAGTCGTCGGGGTCGAAATCCACCTTGCAAGGAAAAGCGGTTTATGAAGCCTTCTGATTTATTGGACTTGAGGTACACGTGACTTTTAATTTCAAGCAATATACTTCACGTAGAAGAAGTGTTATGTGCATATGAAAGGGAGGGAAAGAAATCGATCTTTAATGATCGTTATGTAAAAAATTGGGTACATTAAGCTTCCTGATAAAACCGTTTCTTACCAGTGTAAACAATTCTAAATAACAAACTTATATCTCTTTCTAAAGGAAATTATGAGTCCAAACATTGTCTCGCCATTATTCAATAACCAAATAGAAAGAAAAATCTGATTGAAAAAATTATGTGAGAATTAATTTGCAGTGAAAATTTCAATAGGAAATTAAAAAATATATATTAGGGACCCAAATGTACCACATAACTCCTGTAAAAGTGAAAGTTTGTTTGGACGCCCAAGGGTTTAAGAAAAGCTTAATCGAAAGAAGTAAGCAGCTTGGAAACCTTTTGCGAAGGCGATAAATGGATGTTTAGTTGAAAAGATGAAAACTACAAAATCTAATTAAAGACCATCTTCAATCCTACCGAGGTATAGGGCGTAACTTTTCAGTAAAAAATAATTTCCTTCATTATAGTTTGGATTTATTACTTAGAAATATTGGCAAAGTTAATGACGAAGAGGGACAAAATCTCACAAGAACAGTAGAATTTTGGGATCCCGATATCAAGGTCGCTGAGATCCAGCAGTGATGGCACTACTGATGGATTATGAAAGATTTGTCACCGCATACAGTGATATTTTATTGCATTTAGGATAAGTTAACATTTTAAAATTTTTACTTAGCCTAAAACAGATGTATTACGTCAATTACAATAATATTCCATAATAAATAAAACATATTGGTAATAAAATGTAACATTCTAAATTACTGGGCTCATTTCTTTCAAAACTGATGAAATGAATGTATCAAAAACACTGTACGTGTTAGAGCTTAGTGTTTTTTTTTGTATTACACGCAGAGAAAATAGTTTCACTCATTAATGTCACATAAAAATCTTCCATTTTTGCCGACTAGTGTTTTTTAGGTAGCTACGAAGTCGTGATAGTGGTTGTCAAAACACGCTGCATGAAACGTTTTCCTACTTAAATGCCCAACCTAACCACGACACAAGGGGAATCTGCTAGGGGTAGCATTATTCCCCGGAGGCTGACCGCGAGAGGGGTCTGCTTTATTAGAACGGGATGGAATTTATACAGTTCCATAATTACAGAAAAAAAGTTCGGCCTCTACTCACCTCTTCGACGACCTGCGTGTAAAAGCACAGCACGGACTGGCGACCGTCCCACGGGTTCCAGATCTGCGTGTCGGGCATGTCCTTGATGAGGGAGATGGAGCGTCCCGTGCACATGTCGGTGAGGTTGAGGTCGGGCGTGTTGTAGTAGAGGCGGCGCATGCAGTCGTCCACGAGCAGGGCCTCGCGCTGCTCCACGTCGAAGTCGATGGCGTTCTCGTCCTCGCTCCACTCGCACTCGTGCAGCCCCGTCAGCCGGCAGTGCATCACGTCGGGCAGCCGGAACGTCGCCATGAGCATGGGCGTGCACTCGAACGGCATCAGGTGGTTGGTGTTGAACACGAAGTAACGCAGGTGCAGCTCGGACGCTTGCAGGATGACCCAGAAGCACAGCCAGAAGTTGTTGCCCCAGATGGAGCGGGTGTACGCGTCATCGCACACGATGAACGCGGCCTGCGCGCACGCGAGAACAAGCGTTGCCGAGTTAGCGGTTGATTGATTCTTAGCGATTCCGGGCGCCTCAACTAATAAGGCAATTAGTCCCGTAAGTGTAGTGCATACTTTTCTCTCGACAGATAGCGGTGATCTTCCCCAGCTAGATGGCGAGATCCTGAGCCGATCTACAGTCGGCTAACGGCGTTTTCCTCAACCAGGTATCTCTCACCAGCGGGGCACCGCCTCAGTCGGGACAACCTCTAAGACCCCGACCGGTCTCCCTTACAACTTCTGAGGCACATATTTCTACGAAAGTTGCCGCACCAGCACAGAATTTGTTTTAGGCTTGCTAGGACGGTCATAAAATTTAGAAATATCCCGGAACGTGCGGAAAAATATTTTTATTTTTGAAAACATTACAATAAAATTATTATTAGACAGTCGTTTGGGCGTGCGGATATATTTTAATGTTTTCTTAGAGAGAGAGAACGTGTCAAGCTTTTCTTCTTGGAAATTTTATTTTACTTTCCGACAAATTATATTAATGATAATTATTGATTTGAAGGATTTAGGCATCAAGCGATTTAGGACGCTTCGCCACTTCTGCGTGAATTTCATAATTAGGAGGCAAGTATTATTAAATATAATGGTCGATGACAATTTTGGTCTCAGAAGGGAAATCGAATTCTCACAAATCGCAAAAATTAATTTGCGTATGTCGATACATAGTTGCATTCAATGCAATGAAAGTCTTTCATCACCCATAAAAATCGCGCAATACCTACGGACGTATAGTATATAACAGCCTAATAAAACGTTTTAAAAAATACAAAAATGTGTAACGTAATCGATATTAATGCACTAGTGGGAGTCTCGGGCCGTAAAGCCTACTCTTCTGCAAAACCTCATGAGCTTACCCTGTAGAAGTACACAGAGGCACACAGAGGACCACAAAATGGATATATCACAAAGGGGGACAAATTATACATTATTTATGACAGTGGAGAACAATCTGAGACGAAGACTTAAGCAAACTCGGAAAAACATCGGAAGTTTAAGTCTAGATATAAAATATTTTTAAAAGTATCAAATATTTGGAAGAGAAGATGAGAAAACATGTCCAGGAGAAAGAAAATAAAGAGGAAATATTGAGAAGAATCTGTAAGGAAAATTCAGAAGAGAAAGAAGACGAAAGAGGAAGAAGGAAAATATATGAAATTTGACGAGAGGAAGAAAGAAAAGAGGTGATGAAATTTGACAAAAGAGTAAATAATTAAATTATTAAAGGTAATACGTATGGAACTTACAAGCACTAAATGGTTTCTCTGATTAACACCAGGCGAATGCTGGAGCAGTACCCTATCAAACGGGCCACGGACCGCGCGCGATCTGTCCTTCCTCTTCCTTCTCCTATCCGCTCCCCTTACACACACACTTACACTTAAATGCACTACACTACCACATATTCCGGGAGACCGGTCGTGAGCTTAGAACTTGTCCCGGCTGGGGCGGTGCCCCGTTGGTGGGAAAGTCCTGGTTAGGGGGAACCCCACTAGCCGACGGTAGGTCGGCGCCGGATCTCGCCATCCATCGGGGAAGATCACCGCCATCTCCCGAGAAAAATATGCACTACATTAACGGGACTAATGACCAAAGCAGTTGACGCGCCCGGAAACACGAAAAAATCAATCAATCAGTCAATCAAATACGAGCACTAAACATCTATAGGACCTTAAATCAAACATTAAGGATAGTAAAACATCATCTCCTGATGAATGTCTATATTTTTATTATTAAAAAACAGTTCATATTTTAAATTAAGACATTCAGGTTTATTTTTTATTATACATAACTGTGATTTATTACATTGTTAGTTGGCGTTGGTGACGTTTCGGCTAATATCTTGTATCCATCTTCAGATCTCTGCTTTCAAAGAAAAAATATGCACATTTTTTAATACTGGATTCTTACTGCAGTAAAAACATAAGCTCCACTTCACAGCAATGGTCTGAAGATGTCTACAAGATAATAGCCGAAATGTCGCCAACGAAAACTAATAACGTAATAAATCACAGTTCTGTACTATATGTTATTTCATATTTTGTTTCCACAAACGTTTAAGTGGTGGTTTTTAACGTTGGCAGTACTCTAAAGGGACTTGCAAATGTTTCTTGAAAGCACACAGAAGTGGATAAATTATGGATTCTAACCACGGGAAAATCAATAAATGTGATTCAGACCACGGGAAACGCAGAAATCAATCTTCATACTAAGGAGGAATACACGGAGTCGGGCTGTGACGTTTAGGGAAGGTAGGCTTAGAAAACGGCTTAGAAAATGTTGACCGCGGGATTCAGTCGGCACACGCCCTGTAAGTATATACCCTGCGCGGTATACCACTCCACACAATTTCTTGTTTTACCAGAAGGATTACACCCAGGGGTGGGCAAGTAGGCTCTTGGCCTTTATACGCACCCCCATTCAAAGCAAGAACATCTTCAGGCTGGCATCTGGGTCCAGCCAGTTCGCAGTTACCCCTCTGGAGAACCTTCCTATTCAATGCCTGGGTCGGGATGTCCTGCCAGGTCAGGGCTATTAGCTTTCCCGGCCAGTGCCGGAGTCGGATCGACGAAACCCTTCTTTTTACCCAGAGTCACTGTCGTGACGAAGCCAAGGGTCCAAAATGGGGTCACCTCGGGAGGCTCGGGGTCCCCATCTCCTTACTGCCCACATCTTAAAGCTATCGACATGAGTGCCGCCGGAACCTAGGCAAACCCAAGGGCCACTACTCCTACAGTGAGAGGCGAGCACTAGCACAGGGATGTTTATGTTCCCTATTTGGACTTTAATATGTGGGTCCTCCACCCTGCTGCTCAGAGGATGCCGGCTAACGAAACCCCACGTCGAATCCCGCCCAAAGATCGGTGGCAAGCTACCTACTTACCGACTCCATCTTGAAGCTAACGACGTGAGTGCCGCTGTGAAACTCGGGGAACGGGTGGCCTTTTTGCAATCCTACACCAGGAACCGCGATCTCTGCGGTCGGTGCCCCTCCCCCCTGCGAGGATTCGGGCCCTACAGGAGTTTTTTGTTTGAGCGAACCTGCACGTCGCCGCTGGGCAGCTTCTCCGGCGGCACGAGCAGGCGCCAGCGGATCTTGCGCGCGACGCCGTGGCGCGGCCCGAACGACCACTGGCCGAAAAACGGGAAGGCCAGCGCCACGCCCCCGCGGATCGGGAAATGCGGGTGGTAGTAGGAGCGCCGCGCCACGAACAGCTGCTCCTCGTTCTCGATGCGCCACGACGTGATGGTGGCGCCCTGCAGGTTCACCGTGCACGTGGTGGTAAGGGAGCGCTGCAGGATCACCACGTCCTTCTCTTCCTCCTCGGCTCCCGCCTCTGCGCCAGGATCACGTCTCCATTAGCCACACGCATCGCATGGCTTTTTGGCATTGTGAGTGGCAGAGGTACGAAGTGCATGGAACTAGTTGCCTATAATATGGCAACCTTCAATTTCAATAATATGGCAATCAACGCTACACGAGCGCTACATGTGAATCTAGGTAATACTATCCAATATCTTTGGACAAACCTGACAGGAATGTTTATGTTCCCCATTTGGACTTTTATATGTGGGTTCTCCACCCTGCTACAACAACTCGACAAACAATCGGAGGGGAAATGTCCAACTCTCAGATGTTCAACTAGACAGAGAAATTTACGAAATAGTGGGCGAATTTCAATATCTGAGATCTTTGATTACCAGCACTAACATTGTAGAAACAGAAATAAAAGCTCACTTAGCGTCAGTTAATAAATGTTGCAGATCATTAAGACACATGTATGTCGTAAAATATGTGTACTCAGATACCTTAAAGTTCAAATCTACGAATATACTAAATATTAAAACAAATTGTACTGTGTGGTGCAGAGTGCTGGGAATTCGAAAACATGCTGATGACTTGGAATAGGTAAATCCTAAGGTGTATTATAAAATATGTGAAAACTGTCATGGGGAATAAAATACAATTTGGCGTTGACTAACCTATACAAGAGACCTGAAAATATGGCTGAAATTGGATTAAGAAGCATTCAGTCGCTGGGGGCTGAGACACTTATTACGAATAGACACGGAAAGAAAAATAAAAAAATAGTCTTCCCTAGCGAATCACAAAGGAAGAGAAAGAGTGGAAGATCACGATTGAAATGCTTGGAAGATGTGCAATGGGCTTGAAAACAAGTTGGTGTGAGGGCTCGGAGAAGAGAGCATTGAATAGAAAGGGATGGAAGAGTGAGAGACTCCAAGCATAGAGTGAAGAACCTCTTTAGTCTATGCTCTAAGGCTACAGTGAAAGGGCGGAGTGCGACAGAAGAAGAAGAGGGAGAAAGGAAGAAGAAGAGGTGGTAGGAGGAGGAGGCGGATGAGGAGTAGGAGGAGGAGGAGGAGAAGAAGAAGAAGAAGAGAGGAGAAATAAGAAATTATCAGAATATTTTAAATTAAAGATTGTACTTCTAAGCACATTACTGAAATTTTTCAAATTAAAGCGATTTCGTGACGAAGGTAACACTTGACACTCACTTTTTTAAAATTTCATTGATTTTTGCCACATAGCGCTTTTAAAGAGGAATTGGAGCATTTGAACGATAAACTAAACTTCTCGTGATCCGTACATTAAGAAATTAAAATAAATAATATGTCTATGTTTATATGCTTGGAAATTAAGGTGAATCTAGTGAATTTCTAAGTTAGTTGTGAAATGATTACACCGGGAGTATTACATTAATTAATTATCGTACACTTTCTTATTTATGAAAAACAACTCCAGATTTATAACACTTTTGTCGCTGTAATAAACGATTATTTTTGTTTGTTTTCTTATACACATTGTATAATTAAAGTCAAAAATGTAATTCAAAATTAAATACTTATTACTGATTTTCGAAGAAAATAGTTAAGTCAATTATTTTTTTCAAAATTTAGAATAATCAACACTAACAATCTCTCTACTTATGAATAAAAGCCCCCCCCCAGTGACGTAATTAAGGGAGGGGAGGCAAGATCATTTTGCATTGACATCGTTATACGTATGACACTAATATAATTTAAAAAATATCCAACTTAAACATATAACAAAAGAAAACTAAATTAATAATGCATAAATCTACTGTAGAAAAGTACTGAATTACATGGATCAGAAATTTGGAAATTAAAGACAAATTTAAAACTAAAATTTCTGGCACATAAAAGAATTTTATTAGAAGGTTATCCAGAGTATCAAAATTAGATAAAATAATAAATTTAAAAAAAAACGATGTTTTTAAATTAATTAAGGTTTGGTTAAAAAAAAAAAAATTTAAAAAATAATTTTAGAGTGGTTGCCTGTGGGAAGGAAAAAAAAGGGAAGACCTAAACATTACTGGTTGAGAGAAATTGAGGGACTTTTGAAAGAAGAATTTTACAGGCATTGATTATGAAGATCGGAACAAGTGGAAAAATAAAATTAAAATAACATAAAGTATTAGAATTGTTGGGTAACAGAAAGTTTTTTCAACAATGTAAAACTGCGGAATAAATAAATAACTTGAATGGTTTATTTGAACTTAACCAAAGTTAATTTTGACAATTTTATAAATTTATTTAAACTTGAGTTATTTGAATAAACCTAAAAGGTGCAACTTCATTTTCATGAATTTTATTTCGAACATGTTTTCTAGCATTACAGTCATCGATTATGTTACAACGATTCTCAAAAAGTCTCAAAAATTCTCGATTCTCAAAAATTCTCGATCGTTCTCTCAAAAAGTTCACTTTTACTTGGCTAACGACCAAATGTGAGGTAAAGATGATTTAAAATATTCACCAAAATTACCGAGAAAACAGATTGACAAGGAAAGAGAATCGGAAGATTTTTCTTGTATGAGTAGATTTACTCTAGAATATCATTCAAATGAAGACATCAGAATATCAACCGATAAATGCAATGTCAAAATAATCACATTGCGGAGGATATTTCCAATTCGTTGATGTGAGATGTCTTTGTGTTCCTATTTTGCGAGACGAGACGACAGATTACGCAAGAGTTCACTTCCGCCGAGTCCGACGATATGCGGAAGAGAATGAGGGCCTCTGTTTCCGCTTATCTAATCAAGTTGTGGCTGAATAGGAGATTTGTGTAATTTCTGACCGGTTACAAGTACTGTCGAGTCTAGGAAAAGATTTGGTATTAACAGACGGAATTATACAGAAGTTAAATAGTATCGATGTAAATAATGTCGACTTAATTTTTAAAGATTAATACATATTTTTAAATTTCAACTATAATTATCTAATTACTCTTTATTCATTTTAATTTTGGATTAATTTTTAACTATATTTAAATAAATGATAAAAATCTTCAATTTACTAGCTCATAAATTGGAAAAAATTAAATTAAGGAAGTTTCTAATAAAGGACACAATTTCAAAGAATGAATTAAAACCGGTAAGTCTATCACAAGAAATTGGGAAACTACTCTTATATTCGATAATGTAAGAAATTGGGAAAAAAGATGCTCCTTTGTATTTCAGATTCTGATTTCAGTATTAATTAACAAAACTACAGAATGGCACAGACTTTCTCGTAGTTACGTTTTCTAATTTCCTTGGTGTGGACTGGTACGATACAGTCTTGCCCCTCCTCCTTGCCTGTTGCCATCTATCGCCACCCAAAGTACATTTTTTAAAAAAATTTCTCAACTTTTCGGTTTCCAAATAGTAGAACCGAAATATTATTTTAAGAATATTAAAAGAGGCTAAAATCTCGTCATAAATAGCAATTTTCATTGAAAAATTTGGAGGAGTCTTTAATGTAATGGCGTTAAGTGTTACGTAAATGCGAAATTTGATATTCATTATTCTATTGGGTTTCCGAAAAACTTCATTTAAATTTAAATTTGAAGAACTTCCACTCACAAATTCAATAATGTATACTAATAAATGTGCATATTAACGACGTGAGAGATACTGAAAAAAAAATTGCCTATGATATTGAAAAAAGAAAATAATACACCAAGATGAACTTTACGTATATTAAACCGTGCCATTAACACTATCCGTTGGAAAAGTTGGAAGAAAATATTTGGAGCCATTTTCGAGAAAATGACGTTGGAGCGTTAATCAAAAGCAGAATTTTGAGCTCATTTTAACAGAAAACTGTTGAGTATTCGAGAAAATTTATATGACATTATCTAAACTACATGTGTTCATAAATATAACTATGTGAAGAAATCGCATCTAATATAAATATTACTGACAAGATAGGTAAAAAAATGTAATTTTTGAAAAAGTAAAAAATAGAGCTATATAGCGTGTATGTCATCATATGGGGTACATTTAGCACTACCCCTACCAAAAATTTGGAGCTGTTTTCGAGAAAATCTTGTTTCTGTTTTTTTAAAAAAAATGCAAATATTTCACGCACTATTGCACAAAAACGACTAAAATTTGCAAAAAATCTACATTACCTTATAAAACAACTGACGTTGAGCAACAAATTTCTTTTGAAGGATAAGACTTTATCTTTAATTTCGTAGTTGCAGGAAGACGCCAAAAAATTAAAACTTTGGGAATTTTCGAAAATTCAGAGTTAACCGTGGAAATTGGACCTATCCCCTTTGAATGTATTCCAGAAATTTAAAGAAAAAATTTGGATCGGTCTTTTCTTTTAAAAGTCCGAAGGGCTTGATATAAAGTACGTCCAAATTTTTAAAAAGGTTTTTTAAAATTTCAAAGCTTCAACTTGAGCCAGATGGCCAGGGATTTCTTCAATTTCGAAGAGATCGTAGTTGTGTTCACTGATGGACGGAGAGGACAGACAGACAGACGGATAGACAGACGGACATATAGACAGACCGACGGAGAGACAGACGGACAGACGTTTTGAAAAGACCACTTTTTCTTTATCGAGGGACCCCAAAACGCGTATTTCCGTTGAAATCTCGAAATCGATTTTCCGCAGCATTACATAACTTTCTCTATACTACGTATATTACTCCGTACTATGTATACGAGAAAGTAATACGTCTTCCGATTCCGAAACTCCAAAGTTCTCTGACATTTTTACTTTAATTTGTATTGAATTTCTTCAGATTTTTCATCTCACGCAAAGGAAGAAAACTAATATGTGGTATAAGTTAACAAATCTCGAAATTTCAGAACAATGCATCCCGCGTATACAAATAAGATTAACGTGTTTCGGGTGTTTGTTCATTTGTGGGAATCTATTCCACACTGCAACTTGAACAGTTTGACATATATCATTTTCATGACATACATAAAATTGTCTTCAACTCACTATCAGAATAACAGACACTAAACCTTTAACAATACACCCATCAAATCGAAACAAAATATTTTCAGTAGTGAGAGAGAAACCAAAACAATTTATTATTTTTTAAATAGTTTGCTGGGATCAAGAAAAGTTCCAGTTTTTGAATAAACTCCATAATTTGAGTAATCTTTCCACTTTTTGACCAATAGAGAGACAGTTAACAAAAGATGTTTGAATTTTTCATTAAATAAATGAAAAAAAATTATTTATTTATTTTTAATTTTAGATTGTCGCCACGAAATTCTTCAAATCCTTGAAGGTGTCGCAAGAAATATCGTAAGTTGGAAGTTATTTAAAAAATTCAGAAAAAATGATTTGGAACGTTTCAAACTCGAAAAAGGAATTATCAATCAAAATGTTTTATAAACAAGTGGTGATATAAGCGCTCGTATTTTTACACAAAATTACGGGAAAAGTACTGAAACTTTAAAAATTGTAAAATTTAATTGGAAAGGAAAAAAAAATTTGAACTTTAGCAATTTTCGAAAAATGAGGATTTTCAACGAACACGAGAACCAGGCGCCATGCTCTTAAACGTCCTTTATACTGTCCAACAACAAAATTTACTCATAAACCATGGAGTCATTTTTTGAAAATTTGGCAAATGTCTCAGGGTCTTCATATAAAGTACCACCAAAATTAAAATTTCGGTTTCAAATTCAAGGGGTCGTGACATCAACAAGATCGATTGAGGTATATCAATTTTGGAGAAAATCGGTAGGACGATTTAGCCGCTAGCTTGTTCACAGACAGACATACGTTTTGTCGTCAGTCGATTTTTCGTTACCAAGGCCCGGCAGTAAGAGTTTCTCTGTCGAAAATTGCCCGTTTCTCGCGCAATATTAAATAACTTTCACTCTACTCCGTAGTGAGAAAGTGAAAATGAAACGGAAACCGGCACGTTATTTGGAACGCTTTGATGACTTTATTGCAACTGGCTGAAAAATTAATACCGCGTACACTATGTTTGATAACGATCGCAGTGGTTTTTGGTCTTACACAACAAACGGGGTTTTAGTTACTATACACGAACAACCATCTTGTTTTATCCCATAAGATTATTACTTTTCTTTCTCTTGCGTTCATGCTCGTCGCATGTCTTTTTCGTCCTTTGAAGGCAGGTGCAGACGGGCTTCCCTAGGGCTCGGCATCTCACGTCTTCAGGGAAAGCGTATGGATCCATGTTTCAATTTGGGTTCTCGACTATAAATGATGAAAGAATCGTAGCAACACCACATCTATATGTGTTTGTTTAATTTTGTTACTAGGCAATGAAGTTCATTTTTAATGGTTAAATGGTTTGAAATATTTTAAGTAAAAATAAGTAATAAATATCCATTAAAAAAAAACAAGGTTCTTGCAAAGACAAGTTTCTTGTTCCCGTGAAAAAACTACTTCACGCATGAAAATATAACGAAGTAAACGGACGTCTCCCTTAGTAATGCTTTTGCATTCATGGGGATATAATTCTGTGCAGTAGCGCTAAAAAAATGATCTATTAGAACTTTTGGCATATCTCGATTGATTTTTTTACCTCGACCTGAAAACTCAGCAAAAAAGAAGAAAATCAGTCTCGACTGTGAAAATCCTCTCAGCGCACTTTATATGAAAATATTTTAAGATTTACGTTTATAGAAGACCTAAATCAAGTTATGAATTTTGCTTTATTGCAAATATTTTTTTGGAACGTTATCTTACCGAAATACTTACGAAAACGAGATTAAATTATAAAATGTTATCGAGATAAACATTAAATTTATGGGAGCATTCTATTTAAAGCAACCTAGTAGATTACGAAGGACATGTTTTGAGCTAAAGTAGGAATCTTTCTTAATCGGGAAAATAATCATTCATTTTCAAAGCAAGAATAATAGTAATGGGATTATTTTCTGAAATATAGATGCAAATTGAAATAACTGAATTATTTATACTTATAAAAACAATAATTTTAAAGCGACATATTATAATGAGTGGTGAGATATTTCTAATTGTGAGTTTACCACGCGTCGTAATCACATCCATCAGGGGTCAGAATCATTAGCATACTAAAGTTCACATACAGTAGTACAATTAGACTATACCGAGTAAAAAGTACGGTAATATTTATTTATTTTTATAATGATATTGAAACAAATTAATTTGTATACTTATAAAATATTGAATTTGCTGTTGTTAAGTAGGTATTATTAAGTATTATTATGGGTCTTTGTCCAGCATTTCGGTAAGATATTTCATCCAGATTCCTTGATTCATTCAGTAAATGTTGAAATGGGCCCTTCCTTTCATCCTGGACTCTTTTCTCCACCAAATAACTTTTTTGATATTCAATAAATAAGGCAAAATATTTTTAAATGTTTAAATTTTCATTGTGATATATTAATAAATGCGCATTTGTCATTGTTATGTAAGACGTTGTTAATGAGCTGTGCCGTTTCCGCGTAAATAAATCATTTAGTCGTTTCATAAATCTGCACTATTACAGCCAGATGGTAATCTACGAGCCACTGCATCACGTGGCAGAAATTGAATTCCCTTTAGAACGACATATGACACATATCGTTTCCGAACGAGTGAACAGTTTTCTAGAAGCCCTAGGCTGCGCACATTGCTCGCTCTTGCGGCAGTGTGAGGAACCTGTCAGAACAGAACACGCTTGGTGATTGTGAGGGCTGAGCAGGCAGCAGAAGGGAACACGCCGAGGACAAAACTCGTCGAGGCTGTGAATGGTATGTAATTCTCTTTGCAACGAGAAGTGCTTCTAGGAATACATTGTAACTGGACTAGTTCGCAGACCGTGTAGTTTGACATCTTCCTACCGGCTCCGCTGGGGCTTTGTCCGGTACTGTGAGTGCCATCTCGTAGCAAGTTACGTACTTCTTAATTCCGCCGGACCTCGGCGGGACGCTTAAATTTTCTTTACTATACACATTTATGACATTTGAGGATTGATGAAGAATCAAAGGTGAAATGCTGGCCACGGATGCTTCCTATATAAAGGCAAGCATATCAAATTAACACAAAGAAATATATTGTATCCGGTAAAAGTCATTCAAGGACTACTTTAAATGTTTGCAATTACTGAATTCTAAAGTAGTTCCAATCTTAACATTTTCTCAACTTTTCGGTTTCATAGCAGTGGAACTGAAATGTTACTTCAAGAATACTAAAGAAAAGTAAAACGTCGTCAAAATTGAAATTTTCCTTTAAACATCTGAAGCCGTTTTTTAAGAAAATGGTGATTAAGCAGTGCAGATGCAATGCAAAATTTGAAGCTCTTTTTCACAGGATTTATTGAATTTTGGAAAAACTTCATTTGATGTCATTTGAAGCACTTAAAATAAGTAATAATGCATACAAATTGATGGAAATGTGCGTAATAACGGCGCCCGAGATATTTAAAAAGAATTACATTAGTGTAATTTTAAAAAACAAAAGAACACACCAAAATGAACTTTACGTAATGCTACGTTAACTTACGTTAACTACGTCATGTTAAACAATGCAATTATCATTATCTGTTGGAACGTGTTCAGAAAAAAAATTGGAGTCCTTTTTTGAGAAAATGGCAATTGAACATTTCTGAAAATGCAGAATTTTGAGTTCATTTTCACAAAAGTTTTCGAGAAATTTTATATGGCATTATTTAAAGCATATGTACACACAAATACAACAATAGGAAGAAATTGCTGCTTAAGTTAAAATGAGCGTCGTATGAGACAAGACAAAAAAATTGTAAATTTTGAGAAACAAAAGAATAGAGCAATATGGTGTTTATGTCCTCTAATAGAATGCATTTAGCACTACCTCTACCAAAAGTTGAAAGAAAAAAATGTGGACCCGTTTTTGAGAAAATCTTGTTCTGGTTATTTTTTAAAATTGCAAATGTTGCACGCCACATTGCGAGAAAACTGCTAAAATTATCGAAATAATGTACAGAACTTATGAAAGAACTACTTATGGACAACAAATTTCATTTGAAGGAAAATCTATCTTCAATTTTGTAGTTGTGGGAAGACACCGAAAAAAATTCAAACTTTTTGAAAATTCAGAGTTAACCGTGAAAATCGGACTTATTACACCTCTATACGTGTATTTTACTCTATTCTTACAAGAAATTTAAAGAAAAAATTTGGAGCCGTACTTTGAAAATTTTGAAAATGTCCGGGGGTCTTCATATAAAGTTCCCCCAAATTTTAAAGAATGTTTTTCAAAATTTCAAAGCTTCAACTACAGCCAGATCGACAGGGGATTCTTCAATTAGAAAAAGATCGTACGCATGGTTTAGGCGGTAGTAGTGTTGACAGACGGACGGATGGACGGACGTTTTGCTTTCATTTGTTTTTTCCCATCAAACAAGGATTCCGGCTACACCACGTGTTAGAGGATTTTTCTCTTAATTTAGCAACTGGATTTATGAATATTCTCGTTATCAGGGCCCGGGAATGAATTTTTTCTGCCGAAAATTCGCCGTTTTTTCGCGCAGCATTACATAACTTTCTTTATACTACGTATATTACTCCGTAGATATACGTACTTATACGAAAAGTAAAAATGTAAACAAGATATTACTCGTACTGTAACAAAACGTCATGTGACAGAAATTGTAGGGAATCTTTGCGGAATACGAAAATTTCTTACTCTCGCTCTAATCTCATAATTCACTTTCATTAATGTAAGTAAAAAAATCTTTTAGAGGTTATTATCTGACATAAAATAAATACACTGGTGAAACGATAACGACTCTCGTCTCTCTTGAATTGTTGTTATAATGATATAATAACTAGAGCTCGGACATGTTGGCACTAAAAGACAAAAATAGGCACGGAAATATGTACATAAAAACTGAAAATAGGCAGGCAATAGGAACTAAAAACGTTAAAGAAAATAGGCTGGGAAACGGGCATTATAATTAAAAATCGAATGTTAGCGGCAAACAAGTCAGTGTTGAATTATTTTTTGTCATCTTATTACTGCCGAAAAAAAGGTTGAATTATGGAAAATGGAATAATTTTTCTCACTTTTCCCGCATTTTTTGATTAACTACAGTGGTGTAAGATATGAATTTTTGGCATAATATTTCAATTTTTCACATTTTTCACAAAAAATTACATTTCCCCCGTCGTGAATGTTCTTCTCCACGAAACAGTCTTCTAGCAATGACTTCTTTATACTTTTTCTTTTAGCGTTGAAGCAAGCATGCGTAGCAGGAACAGAAAAATTACTGATCTTGCATGTACCAGACTTCGAGAACAATTCAAAACTATTAACGAAGATAACTCTGTCCATCTCGTGTACTTCCTTCTAAAAGCGAAAGACGTCGGGAGCGCTAATCTAGAAGACAGTTGTGTTTTTGGCAAGAAACAGCTCAAAAATCATTGCAAAGATCAGAAAGACGAGAGCAATTTTCTGATCTCTAGAGCGCCCTAACGGGCTTCATCGAAGTACGGTATTTCAATTAAGCGTATCCTGCACGGTATCAAATTATACGTCTAAGCGGTGCCCCTGATTGCCGCGACACAGGCAAGAACACACAGGTCATAAATCTCCTCCATCGGAGGACGCCCTGACACATTTTGATACGCGATTGAAAAAAAACTGGTAAAAAAAATCCAACAGTCACTTCTCAAAAAATGATTGAGAAAACAAAAAATATGAACAAAAAGTATTTATAAATGCGAAAAATTCAATATCAGCACTTATAGGCATTCTAAAAGCTATTTCTTAGGTAAACATGTATAATGGGTTAATTACCTAGAAATACATTCAAAGAAATAACATAGGCAAACAGGGCATAGTGCACGCTCGAATAATAATTGGAAAACACTTTGAGAACACGTTTGTTTTTCAGGATTATCTCACATGATAATCACATTAAAAAACATTGTAAATTGTTATCATAATACACTTTTCCTTTGTTGTTGTTGTTGTTGTTGTTTTGTTGTTGTTGTTGTTGTTGCTATAATTTTAAATATTTAGATATCTTGTATTACAAATATATTTATATTAAATGTAACATTTTTAATGGGCAAAACGTTTGTTCTGATGCCAGTAAATAGCCATGTTACTTGATATGCGGTTTCCATTAAGTGTGCAGAAAAATACTTGTCAGATGTTAGAATGTAAAGAAAACTCGTGATGACCTGCACTGAATGTAGGTCTGCGATGATTTGAGAGAGTGCATATTATGCAAATAAATTATAAAAAGGAATTCATTTGCTCTTCTTTACAATCTCGGTAAGCCACAGCACAGTTGGTTGCGAACTATTTGGATGAGGATGGTGAAACTTCGAAAACTGTTCGGGTTCCCGTACTAACCTTACATGACCCGCGTTTTAGTTTACGACCGGTTGTTTAATAATAATAATAATAATGATAATAACAATAATAATAATAATAATAATAATAATAATAGCTGAAGTAACCCGGGCATTTCTTTACGACAATCATCTGAGACAGGAAAAGGAATAAATTCTATATTAAAATGGAAAACGGAAGTAATTTTATCTACATTCTCCCCCCTCCACTCATGCCCCACTTGTTCGCTTCGCTGCATGGCGAGCCGCAGACGTAGATGCATTGCAGGTTGCAATTACTACAAACAAACATTTCACGTCTTTATTAGATGAAATTTGAAAAAATATTTTTTAATATAGATACATACAGCGTAATATTTCGACATTCCCACATAAATATTCCAAATTTCACGTTTCTAACTTAAGTAGTTTTGGCTCTGCTTTGACATGTCTGGAAGCTGGAAGTATCGGCACACTGCGCGCTCAGAAGACATATATTCATATCGTGGCTATCGTTTTTAACATAACTACATTTTAAGTAGATTTAATGGATGCAATTAATGGCACCAATAAAATAGTAGGTAATATTAAAGTGCTCTATTGTGTGTCTCGCGATATTTTCTTCATAGACTGGACAGTTACACTGATAAAACACACACGCACTCACACACACACATATGCACTCACACACAAAAGTAACCGGCAGCGCTGTACAAAACCCTGAAGTGTCTGCGGTGGTGCGGCAGTCAGTTTGGATTTCGGGATCGGATGTGTCATTTAATCCAATTTTCTGTAATAATTTTTTTCGAGAAAACCAGATCTGCCATTTTTCATAACAATTCATAGAATCTGGAATTAAACGCTTGTAGGTATTTCCAAGCCTTTCAAGATCAATAAACGAAAACAGAAGGATGTTGTCACTCCCTAATACTCCTTTACACATAACTATGCCGCTTTAAATCTGGACGAAAATGCGGTAAATTGGGAATTCATATTGGAAAAGAAAACATTCAGAATTTACTGTTCGCAGACAATCAAATTGTCCTTGAAGATGTAAACGATGATCTGCCTAATGGGAACTTGGAGAAGATGTCTGAAAGTCTCTGTTTTTTATAGTTTTTAATGGAAAGGAAGCTTTAATTTTAGGGAGTTCCTAGATAAAAAATGTAAAATAATTTTTAATGATTAAGAGTAAAAGAGAATCAACGACAAAAGTTTTAAATTTAAACATTAAGTAAATTTAAATAAATGAAAATTAATAAATAAAATAACAATAACTAAAACTTTTGTGGTTGATATCTTTTTTCATCTTTAATCATTACGAAATATTACCAAAGTCCGCTGGCACCACGGAATGTAAAATAAAAATTTAGAAGTGATTTTGAGCAGATACGGCGCAGACTAAAAATATATTTTATCTAAAATCGGAAAGAATCGACAAATAAACAAATTGAACTCACAGTTTTGGAGTAAGGATATAAAAAACACAAAAATGTAAAATGGGGTGAGAGCAAAAGTAACATTTGATTCTGAAGTTTGGACAATAAAAATGCCCTGACAAAGATAATAAATAAATAAAATGATAACCGATTCTAGAGGAGATTATCCAGGATCGCACAACTTGATCGTGTTAGAAAAGAAACTAGTTAAAATGGTGATTGAATATGATGGTGATAATCGATGTTTAAATGATGTTGAATGAAAAGCATTTATAGATGGCTACTTAACTCTTTGCACTCGTCTGTAACGAGCATAATACACGTCCTACAGCTCGTACGGTATCTCAGAGGTGACACGAGAATAATGTTACCAGCTCGTATCGGTATATAGTGACATGTCTCACAACTCGTAGGGCATCTCTAAGATGCCACACCAAAATTCCTAATTCACTCGTACGGCATCCCATTGATGCCCAAGTACTTTCGAGGTCTGTAAGATAAAGTTTTCATTGTTGAACCGATCCAGGCTACTATTCTATTTTAAAATAATGTTGATGTAATAATGTGACGTAATAATGTTATAGGATTATCATGCACATGACATTTTACTGATCTGAAATAGCTAGTGCTGCTCGTGTGTAGGTGTGATCTTGCAACAGCCAAGTGATTTTAAAACAATGAGTAATTTGGATAATTCGCAAATATAGCACATATTCGAACACACTAGTTCACAGAGTATTAGCAATTTAGCAAATAAAACGTTCTTTTAAAAAACAGTGAATTCTACGTTTTTTACTTCCAAACGTATGCCTACGAATTACAAATTAATGATCCTTTTTAATAGAATTTACTTCTTTCTTTAATTTCAATACAATAGTTCTTAATATGCATTGAATAAAGTATTGATTCCATATGAACGGTTCCGGGAGCTGTTGTCAGTGCATCAACTGATGTCACTGCAGCGCCTCTGACCGAGAGGTAATAGGTTCGAGTCCTGATGGCGGCAGGATTTTCGACACTAGCTTTTCAGCTAGGTCGAATTCCGTTGGTGTCTGGAGGACTATTTTAGCGGCCGGCTGCTCTGATCAGCAGTTTTACGTGGTTTCTCCGATCAGCACCCTACCAAACGGGCCACGGGCCACGGACCGCGCGCGATCTGTCCTTCCTCTTCCTTGTCCTATCATCTCCCCTTACACACACACTTACACTTAAATGCACTACACTACCACATATTCCGGGAGACCGGTCAGGAACTTAAGCTTGTCCAGGCTGGGGCGGTGCCCCGCTGGTGGGAGAGTCCTGGTTTAGGGAAACCTCACTAGCCGATGGTAGGTCGGCGCCAGATCTCGCCATCCAGCAGGGGAAGATCACCACCATCTCCCGAGAAAAATATGCACTACACTAACGGGACTAATGACCAAATCAGTTGACGCGCCCGGAAACACGAAAAAATCAATCAATCTTAGGCACGGTCCATAAAAACAATTATAATATAATTGTTAATAATTTAATAATAATTTGCAGACCAATTGTCACCCGTGACTGGCGAAATCAGTTACGAGCTGGAAGGGGAGGAATGCAAAGTACGAGCTTTGCAGCCGTTTTCATTGTCATCTTAGAGATTTCTTACAAGTTTTGGGACCTCGTAGAAACATCAGACCGCAGACTGCATTCATTGGTGGCATTTCACAGATGCCCTATGAGAGCAAAGGGAGGATGGATTCAGAAAGACTGCTCAAAAAGTGTTGTAACTAGTCGTCTGGAAGATAGAAGAAAAGAGGTCAACAATGAGTGAAATGTTAAGATGGAGTACAATTTGAAGCCCGATATGTGATGTAGGCCTCTGGGCACGATATAACAAAATGGCGTATGGGATGCGAAGAACTTCCTTAATGGGATTACAAACACCTACGCCCATAATAAATAAAATAATTAACAATATTTAAAATTTAAAAAAATGTATTTGGAATTTTAAGATGGGATTAATGAGACTTTTGCCAACTACCGGTGTTCCCAGACGTGGTCCCTGTTTTTATTTATCCCTGCCTGGCGGTAAAGGAGGCATACAGCGAGAATGAAGTATTCTAATCTCCATATCTAGTATACATAGCATGTTTGAGATTTTCTTCCGTTACACAGCTGTAGAAACTGAGATGATTGTAATGGAAAGTTAGAGCTCCCTATTTGCCCCGATCGGGATCCCACACGGAAAGCTGGCGCGCTGTCCGTGAGCTAATAAAATTATAATTAATAATATAACTAATAGTAATGAATATAATAATAAGAATAAATCTAATAAAGTAATTAATAGTAAAAAAAATAACAGCAACAATAAAATTCCCGTTTCAAATTTGTATTTAATTCAACTGTTGTCCTGAAATGAGTTGTGAAATGTGGAAATTCGGGAACTCTGCCGAGTGTGCGCGCATGTTTTTGACAATTGTATCTCTCAGGCGCGCTCCAGCTCGTGCTGCGAGGGCCACTTGCGCCTATCTCGGCCACTCGAAGAGAAGCGAAGCCAAGTGAAGTGCCATCGGGCCGGCCGAGGCGTGGCGTGGCATGGCGTGGCGTGGCGAGGCGACGCGAGGCGTCGAGAACCTTCACTTGCTGTTTCAGAGAGCCTCCTGTACCGACACCATGCCTTTCGTGCTGTGTGCTTTGCTGCTTATAGGCGTCTCCACGGCCTCTGCCGCCACCCTCAATGCCAGGGCGCTCAACAACCGACCCGTCATCGGTGAGTGATCGCTAGCCAGGTGGTCTCAACCTGCAAGTCGTTGACTTCGGTGAATGAGTTGACTAGTAATTTTTTTTTCTGGAAATGAAAAGAATGCTATTGTATTCTTTGAATCATTATCTATATTTGAGTATGAATGTTTTAATTCCTCGTGGTAGCTGAGCATTGGGAGCTTTTGTAATTACGAACATGACGTAAATTTTATAAATTTATTATAACTAACTAGGCTATCTAATTATTTACGCCATTGCAGTAATTTGAAATCATTGATTAATATTAAGTAAGTTGAGTTGTTTGTTCATTCTTACGTTCGAACTGGTGGTCTGTAGCAGCACAAATGATCTCGAACCAAACCACACAAAATAGTTTTCTAAAAAATAGCACGCACACTGCTCAAGAACCATAAAAATGTAATAACCTTGTATAACACTGCAACAAAAGTTGTTCACGAATACTCATATATATATATATATATATATATATATATATATA
This sequence comes from Teleogryllus oceanicus, assembly GCA_964035755.1. NCBI lineage: Eukaryota > Metazoa > Arthropoda > Insecta > Orthoptera > Gryllidae > Teleogryllus > Teleogryllus oceanicus. Next base: position 157,400,487 of record CAXIVR010000003.1, on the reverse strand, counting down.
TATATATAGAGAGAGAGAGAGAGAGAGAGAGAGAAGCGAAGCCATGTGATAGCAAGGAACTAGGGGGAAATCGAAAAATTATGGCCGAAGTATGCATAAATCTTCCGTGAATTATTTGTATATTAGACATTTGAAACAAATCTGATGGTGGCTAAGTCGTCAAAAAACGCCCATAAAATAAATATAAATTTTAGTAAACACAATACGATTGTTTCTAACTAGTCGTCGATAATTTCTTAGGTGGAGATATTCAGCCATCTCCTTTTGTGTGAAACGTGTTCCGTTCCGGTCAATAAATTATCCCCTTTTCTCAGAAACAGCTAAAGCTTGTGGATAAGTGAAACAATATATTCCACAAGTTGTATTTATCCCTACGCTTCAGCAGTGTGACAAAAATACTAGCGCACTAGAATCGAGCGAGAAACTCGCCAACATTATAGTCCTATTAAATAACAAGAAGCCTGACTCCTATAAAAGTTCATAAAGCTGTGAAATTGTATAGGAAATCAGGACATGCTGTGTGGCACTTAAACTAATCCTTCGCACTGTCAACCTTGAGGTTTACAGGTAGCACTCGAAAATCTGTCAAACCTTTCCTTTTGTTGAATGACGTAAAGAATTCTATGTACTTGGTCGTTATTTCATAGCTATGTATCAATATTAAACCATGGCCCCGAGTATTACCACAGTATTATCACAGTACATTTTCGGATTTTTCCTCACATGATGCCTACAGGTAACGTAGTATAGGGCATTAAAAAAGATCGCAGCGGGCTCTAATTGAAATATTGCCTAACCTAAATATCAAAAAAATATTTTGGCCAGGGTATGGAAGATATTTAAACCTTTCCAAAATATGTACACACTCAGGAAAAAATTGGTCTCTTCTATTTATTCTCTTGAGTGAAGACCTGGAAGAGAATTTGGCAAACGCATTCATGTGTAGAAGGAGAGGTGGATAGAACAGAATAGAAGAATATTACCAATGGTGATTATACTTGGTTTCAGCACTTGCAAGTTACTGTTTATTTAAATCTTTTTTTAAAAATTTATTATAGTTGCATCAACCGAAGGTTCGTAGCATATCTACAATATTTTACAAATTCGATATTGGTTTTAACATTTGTTATATGTGCAATACAGTCATTACAATAGCAGTCAGATGATTTAAATCTTATGTTATTTGTTGATATCAGTTTGTAACAAGATTATGTATAGTTAGATACATGAGGGCATTTATTAGTTTCTTTATCAGTATTTTTAATATAATTTAATAAGACGTCATTGTTTACTTTTGACTTTGAGTGCAAGCAAATAAAAAAATCTTTACTTTATTACTCACGTCCGTCTCTTACTCCGTCCTCCGTCCCTCCTCCGTTCCTCCGTCCTTCCGTCCCCCGCCCCTCTGTCCGTCCGTTCCTCCGTCCGTCCGTCCGTTCCTCCGTCCCTCCGTCCGTCTGTGAACACTGCTAGCGCCTAAACCATGTGTACAATCTTTCCCAAATTGAAGAAATCCTTGTCGATCTGGCTCTAGTTGAGGCTTTGAGATTTTGGAAAACATTCTTTAATATTTGGGGATACTTTTTTATGAAGTCCCCTCCGGACATTTTCAAAATTTTGTCAACACCGGCTCCAAATTTTATCTTTAAATTTCGTGTAAGAATAGAATAAAATGAAAGTGGCATAGGCCCAATTTTCACGGTTAGCTCTGAAGTTTCGAAAATTGCAAAAGTTTGAATTTTTCCGGCGTCTTTCTACAACTATAAAATTGAAGATAGAGATTTTTCCTTCAAAGGAAATTTATTGTCCATAAATAGTTGTATCATAAAATCCTGTTCATTTTTTCGACAATTTTCGTAGTTTTCGTCAAAAGGCGTGAAATATTTGCAATTTTTAAAACATACAAAATTTTCTCAAGCTCCCAATTTTTCTTTAAATTGTTGGTAGAGTTAGTACCTACTATCCGCTGACATAAACGCCATATTGCTCTATCATTTGTTTTTTTAAAAATTCAAAAATTTAATTTTATTGACCTGTCTCTCACGTCGGTAATATTTACATTAGAGGCGATTTCTTTACGTTATTGTATTAATGAGTACACTTGCGTTAAATAATGTCAAATAAAGTTTCTCGCTAACGCAACAGTTTCTGTAAAAATGTGCTCAAAATTCCACATTTTCAGAAACACACAAACTCCATTTTCTTAAAAATGGCTCCAAATTTTTTCTTCAATCTTTTGGAATGGATAATGCTAATGACACTGTTTAATACGACTTAAAGTTCATTTTGGTCTACTCTTTTGTTTTTTCAAAAATTACACAAATGTAATTTTTTGAAATGTCTCTCACGCCGTTAATATGCACATATCCATCAATTTGTATACATTATTACATTGATGAGTGCTTCAAATGATTTTAAAAGTTTTTGGGAAATCAATGGATTCCTGTAAAAACGAGCTTCAAATTTCGCATTTACAGTAATGTTTAATCGCCATTTTCTTAAAAACGGCTTCAAATTTTTCAATGAAAATAGCTATTTTTGAAGAGGTTTTACATTTCTTTAATATTCGTAAAATAATATTTCGGTTCCTCTGTAAGGGAACCGAAAAGGTGAGAAAATGTCAAAAAAAGTACTTTAGGCGACGATAGACGGCAGCTAGCAAGAAGATATGGCAAGTCCATAAAGCCAGTCTACACCAAGGAAATTAGAAAACATTACTGCGAGAAAGTCTGTTCCATTCTGTAGCACCTCTAGTTTTTACGTTTATTGCTAAGACTAATATATTCGAACATGTAACTGCGATGACAATAGACGATTATACAAATTTCGGAATGTACCATGGACATTTTACATGAATATTTTACGAGTAATATATATTTCTTTAAAATGTCGAAACATAAGGACTCTTTTAACTAACTTTTATGAAACTTGCTTGTTTATGTAATTTTGGTATTGGCAACATAATTACTTTGATGTTGGAAAGGGTTCTAGGTTTCGCAAAGTAGATTTATCAGAGTTTTTGAATCATTTCAACATTCTCAAATTACAAACTTTAAGTCTTTGTCTAGAAAATCATTGTTACGATTCTATGTATGTTACACGGTCACAACCTCTTACATAAATAAAACAATTTGTTCAAAGCAATTATTATTATTATTATTATTATTATTATTATTATTATTATTAATTTAAAACAGTCATTATTTCTGTAATTTTCAGGTGTTCTGTCGCAAGAGGTATCTCCTACAGTGGCTGGCATCTATGGCAACCACTCCAGCTACATCGCGGCGTCGTATGTCAAGTTTTTGGAGGGTGCTGGCGCGCGGGTGGTGCCGATAATGTATGGGACCTGCATGGAATACAGTTCATTTGCTGCAACAGTGGCATAACTCAATGAAGTGTACATTAAGGAGACTTGTTTGAAGTTTTCTTCACGTGAATCTACATATACGTATACTCATACATTTACTCTAATGAGTATGAAATTTTGAAGTGATACTGAAACAATTGCACTAAGTCAATGAAAAGTTAAATGTTGAGTTACGTCATTGTTACAGTCAGAAAGAAAAATGTTACTTCTGAACACAATTAATAATAGGAACTTGTGCCAAAGTTATCATACCAAGTTCTAACAATTGCTTCCTAATTTCCAGGATTGCCCAGAATTCATCATACTATAAAGATGTTGTTACAAGAATAAATGGGTAAGTAAACAAAGAATGTCAGGTTTGAAAGAGAAATGACGCAAAATTATACAGTAGGACGTCTTTTGGACAAAATGAATGAAAGTAGTTAAAACGATTTATCTGTAACAACACTGTCGGAAACAATGAAGTTTGATAAAACAGGTTTTCAACTTTAAACATATAAATGTTGTTTAAACATATAAAATAACAATGTTGGATTATCAGAAGTCAGAATACTTTGTTAGTTTAATCCTCATACAGAGTTCTGAGTTTTCAATCACTCTTTCCCGTGATAAAATTTAATATTTAATCGTATATTGCAGCATGACTACTGCTACCCTACCTCTTTTTCTCTAAAAATGACGACGAGATTTGGATCTCAAATATATTAATCCTAGTTAATTTTTTCCCCTTTTCCTAATTTGAAGATTCGAATACGTTGCAGTAAAAGTACAGCAAGAATTCGGAATATTAAATTGTAAAGAGGAAGAAGAAGACGATGACGAGATATATTTTGAGAAGAATGGACATACGTGAAAACGAAGTTTCGGTGTGAATTGTGTTGACAACTCTTTGGACATTTGAAATCTGTTCAGATACACGAGGACGGGTTCGTATGCCCTTGAGATGCTTGAATTAGGCGCCATACGCTTCCAAATATTATTCCGGTACTTGATCATGAACTGTGAACATCACAAAAACCATCTGTATAGAAGCAGCTGTGTCATGAAAACAAGAAGTAGGTGAGGTTGTTAATTCCGCGAGTAGATACTAAATTAGTGACGTATTTTCTGTGTAATTATTCATGCATCTGTTCAAATAGCGCATGTAACACTAGACACACTGAAGAATTTTGAAGAGACAAGCAATAGTTTTAGTGCACGAACCTCAGACTGGAATTAACGGCATGATATGACACTATGAATGACAAAAAATAGAATAGAGGTGCTACAGAATAGCACAGACTTTCTCGTAGCAAATTTTTCGAATTCCCTTGGTTTGGACTGTCTTTAAGGTGTTGCTAAATTTTCTGACTAGTTGCATTTTATCGCCGCCCAAAGTACATTTTCTTGACATTTTTCAACTATTCGGTTTCTTAACAAAACAACCGAAATATTACTTTAAGAATATGAGAAAAGAGTAAAACCTCGTCCTAAATAGAAATTTACATTAAATAATTTGAAGCCGTTTTTAAGAAAATGTCGATTAAGCGTTACTCTAAATACGAAATACGAAGCTCTTTTTCACAGGAATCTATTGTTTTGGAAATATTTCATTTGAAGTCATTTGAAGCACTTCCACTTACAAATGTAATGATGTAAACAAATCGATGGAAATGTGTATATTAATGGCGTGAGACAATTAAAAAAACATTTGTGTATTTTTTGAAAAAACAAAGAAATACATCAAAATGAACTTTACGTCATATTAAACAGTGCATTTAGCACTAACCATTGGAAAAGTTTGAAGAAAAAATCTGGATCCATTTTTGAGACAATGGCGTTTGAGCGTTTCTGAAAATACGAAATTTTGAGCTTATTTTAACAGAACACGGTTGAGTTTTCGAGAAACTATATCAGAAATTATTTAAAGCACATGGACTCGTAAAACAAATAATATGCAGAATTTTCGCTAATATAAATATTACCGACGTGAGAGACAAGAAAAAAAAATTGTGTAATTTTTGAAAAAACAAAAAAGTAGAGTAAAACGGCGTTTATGTCACCGTATAGGGTTCGTTTGGCACTAACGTACCAAAAATTTAAAAATATTTGGAGCTTTCTTGAGAAAATCTTATTTTAATTTTTTAAAATTGCAAATATTGCACGCACAGTTGCACGAAAACGACTAAAATTTTCAAAATAAATTTTCATGGCTTCAATGAAAGAACTATTTACGGGCAATAAAACAATGTAGGCTTTCACTGCCGGAGTTGTAGTCAAAAATTTCTTCCGGGCTGAAGGGCCGTGGTCCATTGGAAAACATATTTCCACCATTCCACATTTCCATTGGAAATATGTTTTCCAATGGACCACGGCCCTTCAGCCCGGAAGAAATCTTTGACTATTTACGGACAACAAATTTTATTTCAAGGAAATCTCTGTCTTCAATTTTTAGTTGTTGGAAGATACCAAAAAATCCAAACTTTCACAATTTTCAAAAGTTCAGAGACAATCGTGAAAATCGGACCTAAGCCACCTTTGTAAGTGTATTTTATTCCATTCTTAAAATAAATTAAAAGAAAAAAATTCTAGCTGTTTTCGAGAAAATTTTGAAATATCCAGTTGGCTTCATGAAAAGTACTCTCAAGTTTTAAAGAATGTTTTCAAAATTTCCAAGCTTTAACTAAAGTCAGATCGACAGAGGACACTTCAACTGGGAAAAAATCTTACTCATAGTTTAGGCGCCTGTGTTGTTCACATACACCAGACAGACAGACGGACATACGGGCAGACGGACAGACGGATAGACGGACAGACGGACAGACGGACAGACGGACAGACGGACAGACGGGCAGACAGACAGTCGGACAGACAGACGTTTTGAGAAAAACTTTTTCAGCATCAGTGAATCCCAAAACATGTTGAAATAATTTAAATATATTCAGTGCCATCTGTACCAACGTAATCAGTTCCGAATTTGTGTAAATGGGCGCCAGGAAAAGATTACGCTGAGACTATTATACACGTCAACCTTCAACTCTGTAATAAATTAATTTCCGGGTACCTGGGTCGATGGGTTTTATAGAAATAATCACTATTGTATGATAATAGATGATTATCCGATCTGCCATCTATACCGAGTGGTCGAGGAACCTGAAAAGCAAATATATTTCTATCTTGCTACTTCATTCCTAGAATTGGCTCAATGAAAATCATGTATTCGTTTCACAAAAACATGGAAATTTATTAAACAATTTAAAACAATTTTAGTATTGTATAACTTTACCCAATATAAAATTAAACGTTTGTCATGACCGGTTCCAACCTTATGTCTTCGCACGCTTTTGGACCATCTTTATTCATCTCTGACGCCGCCGTCCTCAGGTCCAGACACTATCTTCTCTCTTCTTTTCTCGGAAGCACACTTCAATCACCGTTCATCAGATCAATAAACTATTTGCTGCTAGCATTCCAGTCCAATCACTGACAACTTCGCCCAAGCCCTCAATGTCCCTCCAACTCGTTCACTTGAAATATTTTAAGCGCCACTGTCACACTTAGTCTTCAAATTCGATGTTCTCTCAATATCCACTCCCTAGTAGATGCTTACAAGTCCCCAAAAAAACTCTTAACATTAATTGGAGCACGATCCGTTCAAGCCCACGGCATCAGTCAGAATGAATGTCTCTCGTATTCTTTCAGCCCTGCAAAGCTCGATCCATTTTTCGATTGTTTATTTGCAGATAACATTTGATGTACTTTCGTACCTAGCCAATCTCTAAATTTCTTGCAAAACGAACTAGCCGTCTTCACGACTGTCACTGCTTTTTCGACCAATCCCTGAATTCTATACAGAATTAACTAGCCGTCTCCGCGATTGTCTCTGCATGAATATGTTGACCTTGACGACGGCTCGCTTACCGTTGCTATGCTAGCATATTCACATAATTTATCCCCTTTAATTGACATTTATAAAAAATATTGTACAATATTCAGTGACATATTGGTATGTCACAACTCCCCCCCACCAAAGCGTCATTTTGTTTGTCAAACCCAACTAAATGACAAGACAACTTTAACTTTTCCTTGTTGTTTCATAACACTAATATTCAGTAACACTCTTCACTTTACACTACACATATCTTGGTTCTTGCAGCTTTAAACTATTTACATCTTTGTTATGCCAACATTGTCATTAACCATTTCATTGAGCATTATTTAATTATGCTATCCTGCCTGTTATTTGCTTCAATCCTATGTATAACATAATTTAAAATTTCTTCATCTTCTAATTTATCACAAAAATACGCATATCAACAAAAGAGAAAAACATTACACACTAATATATACAAAATTTTATTTACAATTCTCTATTTGTCCCATCAAACCATCTAATCATGTGTATCATCTCTTTTGTACGGCTTCGTATTCCTATAATTATATGTCCCCATTTGTTGACCAGTTTCATCCTTTAAGATTACGGCAGTTTTGCTTAAAACTTTTTCAATTTCATACGGTCCTTTTATCTTCCGCGTCATCTCATCTAATTTTGGCGGTTTTTCATGACGAGCGATGGTCTTGCTATTACGTTTTCTGGTATCGATACAGAATCTACTTTTATTATTTTTCTTGCGAACTATAACTATCGGGCTCACATACGGTGTCAGATTTTTTTATGATACCATCCTCAAATATCGTGTTTATTTGACTACGTACTTCTGTTTTAAATACATGGGGGATCGGGTATTGCTTCAAATTAAAATGTTCATCGTCGGTCAATTCAATTTTAAATTGATATCTTTTTGGATCCTTCAAACTTCCAAAAACATCCTTATATTTATTAATTAATTCTTCAATTGGTTGGCTAGCATCTACTCCATTTTCGTCGACCGCGCCCTCTGCCGCTACGTAAAACTGATTCCTAGTTTCTACAACTTGTTCCGCAATATCACAAATACACATTTCTTCGCCCTCCTGGTCATCGATCCCCAAACAATGTTGTTGCCCTTTGTCACCTCGTAACAATATACTCCTGTTACCTACGCCAACGTTGGCATCACACATCTTTAGGCCATCAATCCCTAAAATAATTGGACGAATTAAATTCTTTATAATTATTGCCGGAAACTGTATTATTACTCCTTGGACTTCAAGCTCCACCCAAATTTGCCGACTTCTTGTATCGATGCGCCTCCCATTAGCAGTACGAATATCTAACTTTCTAGTTGGTAATTCTTCGATTACATGCCCTTCTTTCTTTATTCGTTCATATAATTTTTCCGATACCGCACAAACATTTGCCCCCGTATCAATCAAAACATCTACAGATATATTCTTGAATGCCCCTTTCAAAATTAAACAAGTGCTATTTTCCGCCCGTTTGTCTGTATCTTCTCTTAATAAATCTTCTGCTGATACTTCGATACTGTTCAATGCGTAATAATCATCACTTCATCAATATTATTGTTCGAAATATCCCGCCTATCTATTTCGAACACTGGGAGTTTCCCTGTTCAATCACGTTTATTTCTACATGCTCATGTTTTTTATTCTCTGAATTTTCGCGGATAACTATTTCCTGTCTTTTTATTTTCCATCTTCGCATCGTTGCCCCTTTCATCCTTCCCTTCAAAACCGTAATTTCCTTGATGGTTATAATTATTCATTAATTTTCCCATTCCATTATTATCTACATTCATATCATTTCTATATCCATTATTATTTAAACGATCATCTTCTTCATTTAAAGTTTGATCAAAGCGACGTAATCGTTCTATCAAATCTTCCGAATCTACTGGCATAGAATTCCATAATAAATTTTGAATATTAACTGGTAGTTGACGAATAATAATTCTCATTAACTCGTTCATGTCCACCCTTTCTTCGCAAGCTTTAAATGCAGCCATTTTACGCGTCGCAAACTCACACATGGACTCTGTTCCCTTTCTGTACTTTTCACTCAATAGTTTATATTTTAAATCAAACTTATGGCTTTCGTTCCAGTATCTTTTTAAATATTTTTCCTTCCATTCTTTATAATTTAAAGGTTCCGGAACTAACGAAGTCAACCAGTGATGAGCCTTGCCTGACATCGCCTGTTCAACAATATGCAATTTTAATCTTTCGGGAACATTATTAATCATAAAATAACTTTCCAATTTTTTTAATAAAAGACCATGGCTGCTATTTATTATCCCCATGAAATTTCAAATAACTGGGTAGAACTAATGATGTTGCCGAAGTTACTACGCTTCCCTGCGTACGTGTCATTACATTTTCTAGTTGATTTAATTTGCCTTTCATATCTGCTATCTGTTTCCCTGACTCACATTCTTGTAATATTTTAATATTCCTTAAACCCTCTTGTATCTGTTGTTCTAATTTATCTGAGTCTAACATTTTTATTTCTATATTCTCTATTTTATCACCATGTTGTCGCGAAATTTTATCTAAATGACATATACGTGATTCGGCGTTTGTCAACTTTTCGCATTGTTGTTCCTGTGAATGTTCTAATGCTACGAATTGTGTTTTAAAAGTTGACTTTTAAATTAAAAGACTCTTGTTGCTCCTTCTGTAATTGATTTATTGGCAATTAAAAGAATTTATCTTTAAATAAATATTATTAAATTACGCTGATGTATCGCGTAATTCCCCACGAAAATTCTTTAATTATTGTGCCTGACTTTTCATTTCTAGACTGATATCTGCTAATTTAGTATTATTATATTCTAATTTCGCATTTATTTCCGAAGTTATTCCTTCAAATTTAGTATTCATTTTTGCTACATTTTAATAATTAAACTGCTAGGGTCGGTATTATCTAATGATGCTGCCATTACTTCTTTTGATTGCGGTTCTAACTCGACTATTGCTCGTGAAATTTCTTCCTCGGGATTAGTATCGGTAGCCGCCATATTGTCTACATTAACGTTTTCGGAACGTAATTTCTTACTTCTAGTATCCATCTTTAATTTCCTCTACTAATAAAATTTACTCGAATAATATTTACTTCTTACTGCAATGAATTAGTTTTGGCTTTGCTTATAATTACGAAATGATTTTCATGCCAATTCTTATATTTCAGATTCCTCCAGATCGATTTCAATATATAAGTGCACAATTTATAACAACTTCAGCGTCAATAAACGCGCCATTTTAAACATGTTACAATATGAAACAATCATTATTCCGTCATAAATTGTAAGAAATTCTGCCCCATAGTTGGGCTAGCCATTTTGAAATGAACTAAATATATTTATAACAAACTCAAGCCCCAGTTGGTTTTAAAAATTAAGTGACGAAATTCACCCCACGTTGGGCCGCCATTTTGAAATAATTCGCAAATATGTCATAAATGTGACGAAATTCACCCCACGTTGGGCCGCCATTTTGAAATAATTTGCAATATATGATTTAAAAAGTCATTGAATTTTTTTCAGGAGTGAGGTGTTACTCTGACGCGTGCCGAGTATTAAAGCATTTTAATAAACAAATAACTAAATATTCATATTTCCGTGATGTACTACAGAAACACGAAGGCTTGGTACGATTTATGATTGTTGATTCAAGCATGTTTAGGTATTTACACTCCCAACTTATCATTTTTATGACAATTAATTTAGAATTGTTTCATTATGCTATGAAAGGAAAGGGAAGCACATTGAACCGCATTAGTAACACTAATACTAGTGCAATGATACTGACAAAGTTGCAACAATGCATTTAGTGAATATATGGTTCTTTCTCGTCCGTTGCGCTGAGTAACTGAGACTTCGAAACAGACGGGCAATCAGCAAGTGCTTCATACTGTCAGCAGTATGAACGATCAACGGAATAACATTTTCGCACAGGTGCAATACACGCCACCGGCCGATCGTCCGGCTGAACGACTAGCCGATGACAGCAGTAGTGAAGACGCACTTTTCCAACTCTATTTAGCAGTTTTCCTCCTCAAATCACGAAGTAAAGAACCATCTCCGACTTCCTGCCATAAGAGAAAAATGCTCCCATTTAAGTATGTGCTCTAAGTTCTGATATTTCGTGCATTATATTTAATTTTTTAAAACTTGGTTTATAACTGGGGAGGTATATGAAATATAATTAAATCATAATAAGTGTTTATGGAAAATTTCAAATAACGAAGTTTCACATGTGACATTTGCCCCTATCGATAAGCAACTCATTGTGCACGCTCGGACGCAGTCAGAGGGATTTCATTTACTTGCCGAACATCTGTGCGGGATGGGTTCCCACAAACAGTGACAAAGGACACATGTATATTATCATTATATGAAATTTACAAACTTTTGTTTTCTGGAAAAATGTGATTATTTTTTATTGTTGAATGGCAAAAGTTGGCAAAAAGTGATTAGTTTTGATATGCCGAATCATCGCTTCACATCTTTATCACATCTATTCGTGGTGGGTTGCCTAAAAACGAGGGGCAAACTTTACATGTATAAGATCCATACATAGAATTTCCTATCACATTTATATTGGAAAAAAGTTGTAGTTTTCGACCCCCTAAATGGCCTAGAAGTTTGTAACATTTATTCTAAGACACGCGCGTAATTTTATTGCATGCTTTGTTACAGCGTGCTGTTCCCGGGCGGCGCCACGTACTTCGACAACCATCAGGGCTACGCGGACGCCGGCGCCATCTTGTTCTCTCTGGCGGAGCAGCTGAACGCCCACGGCGACTTCTTCCCGCTGTGGGGCACCTGCCTGGGCTTCGAGCTCATCACGTACCTGGCGGCCGGGCGGCGCGAGCACCGCGCCTGGTGCGACTCCGAGAACGAGATGCTGCCGCTCGACTTCAAACCGGGTGAGGGCTCGCGGGGGAGGGTATGTTGATGAGGGCACTTGGGAAAGAGCGCAGGGGTAAGGGGGTGTGTGAAAACGTGGGGAAGAGCACGTGGGTGACAGCTCATTCGTGAGGGCGCGTGAATGGGGATTGTGGGTAAAGGCTGAAGGAACTTGTGGGAGAAAACCTACCTGACTTCAAACCGGGTGAGGGCTCGCGGGGGAGGGTATGTTGCTGAGGGCACTTGGGAAAGAGCGCAGGGTGTGTGTATGTGTGTGAAAACGTGGGGAAGAGCACGTGGGTGACAGCTCATTCGTGAGGGCGCGTGATGGGGATTGTGGGTAAAGGCTGAAGGAACTTGTGGGAGAAAACCTACCTGACTTCAAACCGGGTGAGGGCTCGCGGGGGAGGGTATGTTGCTGAGGGCACTTGGGAAAGAGCGCAGGGGTAAGGGGGTGTGTGAAAACGTGGGGAAGAGCACGTGGGTGACAGCTCATTCGTGAGGGCGCGTGTATGGGGATTGTGGGTAAAGGCTGAAGGAACTTGTGGAGAAAACCTACCTGACTTCAAACCGGGTGAGGGCTCGGGGGAGGGTAGGTTGCTGAGGCACTGGGAAGGAGCGCAGGGTGAGGTGTGTGTATGTGTGTGAAAACGTGGGGAAGAGCACGTGGGTGACAGCTCATTCGTGAGGGCGCGTGAATGGGGATTGTGGGTAAAGGCTGAAGGAACTTGTGGGAGAAAACCTACCTGACTTCAAACCGGGTGAGGGCTCGCGGGGGAGGGTATGTTGCTGAGGGGGAGCTCATTCGTGAGGGCGCGTGAATGGGGATTGTGGGTAAAGGCTGAAGGAACTTGTGGGAGAAAACCTACCTGACTTCAAACCGGTGAGGGCTCATGGGGAGGGTATGTTGCTGAGGGCACTTGGGAAAGAGCGCAAGGTGTGTGTATGTGGTGAAAACGTGGGAAGAGCACGTGGGTGACAGCTCATTCGTGAGGGCGCGTGTATGGGGATTGTGGGTAAAGGCTGAAGGAACTTGTGGGAGAAAACCTACCTGACTTCAAACCGGGTGAGGGCTCTGGGGAGGGTATGTTGCTGAGGGCACTTGGGAAAGAGCGCAGGGGTAAGGGAGTGTGTATGTGTGTGAAAACGTGGGGAAGAGCACGTGGGTGACAGCTCATTCGTGAGGGCGCGTGAATGGGGATTGTGGGTAAAGGCTGAAGGAACTTGTGGGAGAAAACCTACCTGAGGGCAGGTGGATAACACGGGTTAAGTGAACTGCATTTTTTACAGTTTCCTGTCTGGTAGAAGGCCAAAACCGTTCCACTGTGGGAACACTTTTACTATTTCGTATACTACTACTTCTACTACTACGTAATAACAGAAAGTTTTATAATGCTGCTGGAAAAAGTGCCGATTTTTCGACATAGAAGCACATTTTGTGGGTCTCTGATACTAAAAAGTTGGATATTTTCTTCCTAAATATAGTAAATTATTTTCTCAAACACGCGTGTAATGTAGATAGCAAAATACTCGCTTGGCAGAAGCTGGGCTTCCAAGGGAGAACGATTAAGGCGCATACAAATGAGACAATTGGGAATGCATTTTTGAGAGTCTATAGTCTACTGAATCCAAGTCTTTTTTATTATTCCATATGTGATCGAATTCCTCATCTTCACTAAAGAGGGAGAGTCTCAGAAAGGATGTACCGTCAAACGTGGCGAGACAGTGCCCATGGAGTGAGAATACTCCAGGTTCCATTTCTTGTGATGTACCCTTTCTGTTGAAAGGTATAAGAACTTTGTTGTTTCAAACTTGCACAAATAGCTAGCATTATTGAAAGTCTTACTTTATAAAAGTGATTCATTTTCGCGCCAAGTGTCTTGCTGAATGTGTGTGTATCTTGCTGGGGATTGGTTTATTGAGTATCGTTGATGTTTTTCTGTTTGCTATTGACATATTATTCGTAACTTATTTCGAGACGATATGTGTTCACTAAACTCCAGCAAACAAAACGATATCGGCAATACTTAATAAAGAAATACCATACTAATTATGTACAGACATTCAGCATGGTACTTGGTCCGAAAATGAATCACTTTTATAAAGCAAAAATTTCCAGGGTCATCATGCTTAGGCAAGCCAGAAACAACAAATTTCTTATACCTATCAATTGATGTTCCCGCTGTGTTCATGGGACAATTTTTTCTGAAAACTTTTCCTCGAGTGAAGACAAGTGGGCTTGTATATATAGTTAAGTCTGGTTTTCGTTAAAACCTGTGAACTATCAAAACATTAAATCCCACGCGCTTCTTTTCTTGGAGATAGAGTTTTACGAGATGTCTGGAGAATTAATAGGATGCAGTTTGCAGTATTTTAATATTACATATGCATTACAAATAATACGAGAAAGTATGTGTTGTACCACTGTTACGACTTATTTTTGAATTTCTTTTCACAAGAATTAAAGTAGGAAAAGAGACTATTGAGTTAAGAGGTGTACAAACAAACATCTAAATCCCCGAGAGTTGATGTGAAGTGTGTAACTTTTAGAATATTATTTGAACTTGGATGGATTTACGATCGACTTGTCACAAACTTGTGTTAAGCAGACCTACAATCTACTTCTAAATCCCTGATAATTTATGTGAAGTGTGTAACATTTAGAATTATTTGAACTTGGATGGATTTAAGATCGATTTGTGGAGAACATTTGTTAAGCAGGCCTGCAAAACATACTTCTAAATCTTCGGCAATTGATGTGAAATATGTAACACCTGGAATTATTTGAATTTGGATGGATTTAAGATCGATTTGTGACGAACATTTGTTATTTTATCAAGAAATGTAATCTTGATGAAGATTATCGTCATATCTTTGTGGTTGATCTGATGCACAAAACTAGTTTACTTTAACGGATTACATAAACAAATATTTAGGTTACTGTGGTTGAACAAAACCTGTTTTGAAATCACGTACTTTGAGTCAAGGATAATAAAGAATTTCGTCATGTTGGGCAGTAAAATAAATTTCATGTCACAGATCATCGACTAAATAAATTTGA
Organism: Teleogryllus oceanicus; assembly: GCA_964035755.1. Taxonomy (NCBI): domain Eukaryota; kingdom Metazoa; phylum Arthropoda; class Insecta; order Orthoptera; family Gryllidae; genus Teleogryllus; species Teleogryllus oceanicus. The sequence goes on along the minus strand of CAXIVR010000003.1, from coordinate 157,385,270 downwards.
TCTTTTTGATAAAATATTGTACTCGTATAAATTATTGGGTTAATATATTGGATTTTCTATCTCAATATTTTGGGTTTTGTCATATTTTGTGATCTTGTAATTGGCCATGCATGAGACCTGCGAACAAATGTTTTCACTTCCTTCCGTGTGTATAAAGAAATGAAATAAATTACAATGGAATGAAAGAAATGAAAAAGGTTATTTTTCGTCAATTATGCAGAACAAATGCCATATATACAAGGTGTGATTAATTTTTACTACCTACTTTTCTGGAGCTAATCCTACTAGAAACCCTCTGAAAAGATTGAATGCTGGGGATGAGGAAATGAATTTTAAAAAGGAGGGGAAGTAAAACGAAGGAGACATCAATTCATCTGCAAATTAAAAATTTTTTGTTACAGATTTTGCAAAAAGTCGTTTGTTTAAGTCAGCTTCCAAAGAGGTCATTAAAATATTATCAACTGAAAATGTAACACCTAATTTTCATCACTGGTGTATTACGGAACAGGTTAGTGAAATGTCCTCCGTTATTAAGTTTTATATATATTTTTTAAATAACATGAGAACATTATGATTACTTCATATAATGTACATCTATTGTATATAAAAACTCAAGAATAGCTTTATAAAATATAAAATATACCATTACCTCTATGTTTAAATATCATTATTTTGATCTTCTTGAGAACACATTTCTCTTTTTTCCATTAATGATTAATAATCGTAAGTGGAAAATCGTCCCCATTGTGAATTACCGTAACAAATGGCGACACTTTCCTTAAAATTATTTGCAACATTATGTGTACTACATTACGTGAACCTCAATGTGTACACTAAATATGTTGACGTTATTATTTTCAGGTTATTAAAAAAATGCAGAAAATGGAAAAGTGTTACTTTTATTCATTTTACGTACGTCAGTAATAATAATAATAATAATAATAATAATAATAATAATAATAATAATAATAATAGTTTCAAATGTAAAGCTTTATTTCGGGAAAATTGTGTGCCACAGCTACATACAGAAAATGCTGTTTGTACGTGTATGTGCTTTAAATATACAAAAACTACCCGCCCTATTTTGCTAAAATTTCTTATTAGTATCGGAAGTGTTTGTAGAGTAGTTTGAGTGAAATATAATAATCTGTAACATTGTTGAATACTGACCGGGAGGTCCTAGATTTCGATTCCCCTCCATGGCGAAATTTCCAACACAGATCGAATTCAACCGCTGTCTGGAGGAGAATTCTAGCGGCCGGCTGCTCTGATCGGTAGTTTTTCGTGGCTTCTCCGGTCAACACCAGGCGAATGCCGGGGCAGTTCTCTCTCCGTGCGTGATATTTCCTTCGTATTAGACCCCTTCTCCCTCTCCACACATTTTCACTTCAATTCAATCACTAACACTTATGGCGGGAGACCAGTTGCGGGCGTAGTCCGGGCTTATACGGGTTTGGGCGGTGTCCTGGTGGGTAGAGATACCTCGAGGAGAAAACAGCAAACCAACGTGTCGGTTGGCGCCAGATCTCTCGTTGCAATCGGAGAGGTTCTCTGCCACCACCTGTAATATAACATATACGTTCGGTATAATTACATCACTCAGAAACATCAATCAATTAAAGACTGCTGTTGAAGTTGCATTTTGCTGTTGAACGTAGTTAAAATCAAATGAACTTAAGATAATTTTATACAATAATGTTTAATTAAATAATTGATTATTGTTATTCAACTGTTAAAAATTAAATGTGATACTAAAACAGGAATGAAACAAAAGAAAATGAATTATGGCACACATGTCAATAATTGCATGTTAAATGAAAATATTTATTAATGACTTTAATGAATTGCATAATTTTAATAGCAATAGCAAAGCTCTGGGTGTACACCAGTTATACTAACAACTAGTTTAATTGAAAAGAGTTAATGAAGTGCTCCTGTCGTAACCGAGAATCCTTACATATTACATACATCATTTCGTTTTGACGGGGGAAATCAGTTGTGAGTCACCACAATCTGAAGATCTAATTCGGTTTTCATAACATTGTTAAATTTATAATTCGGTTTCAATAGTTATTTTCAGACAATGGTTGTCCGTCAGATTCTTGGACAACTGACTGATGATGCAAGCTTAGGTTGCCCACTCCATATCTTGACACTTTCGTGATGCATCGGTATTGAGTACAGAGGATTAATGTACGTTTCAACACATTTGGCGAAGATGTCGATCTCGCAGTTACTTAACGGCTCATGTAAGATTGGTTATTGAACATAGGTCATTGTGAACATACGTATGTACAGAATTATCTATCTGGGATGGCAGGCGATAAAATATTTGTAGATTATTGCGGTGAAATTGTGGAACAGGATATTGCAGTGAAAGTAATGACGTAGGGAGTCAGTGATTTAATTCATATGCTTTTGTAGCATGTTAGCTCATATCTTAATCGGAAATGACTTGAAATTCATGTTTACAAAAGTCGATACAATTATTGAAATACTTAATTTGAAAAAACGTGAGAACCTTATTTCGTTTTTTTTGACTTGCATATTTTAATTGAAAGGAGGCAGATAACCTAGTCCTCTTTGAAAAAAGCACCCTTTTCGAGTGTGTCTAAGATACATTACAAATCCACATTCGTGGAGTCGCTTCTGCTTTATATGAGAAGTTAACTACAATTCAAGTTACTACACCAGCTTCGGTCAAGAATTTTCTCTTTAAAACGTTTGTTCGCAGAACAAACACTGCCCGAGACTTATTGGTTCAGCCCTTAAATATATTCAAAATTCAACCTACTGGATATCGAGTACCTCAGAATCTTTCCTTTCTAGAAACGCACAGGATTTTTATTCATACTGGTTTCAGGGTTCGTTTGTGAAGTTTTCTTTTTTGTACTTGATTAAAATTATGAGACTACTAGGCACTAAAATATATACAAATAAATGACGAGTATTGAAATTGAAAAATAAATTCTGAGATCCAAAAACTATACGTAACTTTGTCTAACATACAAAATCCCAACATTTTCGTAATGTAAGAAGAAGTTGCCGCCATTGGCATTTAATCACAAACACACCGTGCTTGAATTTGTTTTGTTTAGAACATGACTAAATTCGGACTGAGCGAGGATTGGAGAGTGATGTCAACGAACAAAGACTCCAACGGTTTTGAGTTCGTGTCGACGATCGAATCTCGCTCGCGCCCATTCTACGCGACGATGTTTCACCCCGAGAAGATCGGCTACGAGTGGAAGGAGAAGCACAACACCCCTCACAACGCGCACGCCGTGCTCACCATGCAGTACTTCGCCGACTTCTTCGTCAACGAGGGTGAGTAGGCGCGGGCGCGAGCGGCCACAGCACACGGACTCGTTAGCTAGCTACTTAGCTGTGCGGCGACTTGGCTACCGGTTTCGGTGGCTCACGGCATCAACTGCCGCCCCTGCTGTGCCTCTGACCGGGGGCTAGGGTAAGAGTCACGAAGGTGGTATGATTTTCAACAATAGCTTGATAGCTAGGTTGAATTCAACCGCTGTCTCGAGGAGAATTCCGGAGCAGTACTCTAACAAAACGGACCAAGAACCGCACGCGATCTTTCTGACATGTACCTTGTTCTATCAGCCTTCCTTATATTTACCACACTCAAAAAACATGCTATTATCCTGATATTATACTATCACACATGTCGGGAAGCCAGGCGAAACCTTGTTCTGGCTAGTGCCGTGCCAGCGGGTGCTGGTGGGAGATACTTTGTTGGGCAAAATACCACTAGCTGACGTGTAGGTCGGTGCAAGATCTCACCATTCAGCGGAGGAAGATCACCGCTATCTTCCGAGGAAACACGTGATACGTTTACTGGATTAATGACCTGAGCAATTGACGCGACCAGAATCACTCACGCAATCAATCATTGGCCGTCTGGGACATGCCATGTCCTACGCACAGATGTCAACGTTTCGGCCGTCATGCCCTTGCGACCCCCATTTCGCCCAGAGGGAGGTCGCAGCCTTGCGACCGAAGCGTTGGTATCTACGCCTAGGAGGCAGCGTCTTCCTGACACCCAATTGGGTATTAATCGTACATCGATCTTTCGAGAGTGAGACACTCAATTATTACCTGACATGATCAAGAGTGAGTTAGTGAATCTGTAGGTATTGAAATAAAATATCTTTCTGCTGTTTGATTATAATATTGTGGATCTGGAGTGAATTTTTGTTGAATCGCTGAATTGAATTGTAAAGGGGTAAATTTTTACCTATATATTGCAATATATCTAAACAAATTTTCAGTATCAATATAAAACTACAATGAAAGTAAAATACATGTACATGTAAAAAACATTGTATCGCTTCATTCCTATGTGAAAACAACGGGTGAGAATCAGACCGGCGATTTCAATGCAGAAAAGTCTAATACTCTCTTTGTTTTAAAAAAGGGTCCTTAAAATTTCGTAAATAAGCCCACATATGTATCTAATTAATAATATAAAAAATCTTATTTTTCTTTGCAGCTCGGAAGAGTAGCCATAAATTCATCCCTAATGGAGAAATTGAACTTATTTACCAGTACCAACCAACTTACACAGGAAATCGAACCATTTATCAGCAACTATACTTCTTTAACTATTGACTATCATCAACAGTGCTTGAATAATTTTAATGATTGTATTGTATGTATACTGTAAAATATTGAAATAAAACGTTTTGAGCCTGAAAACGAAAATCATTTATCCGAAAGGAGAATATCATATTTTGAAATTATTTTAAAATTGCAAATATTGCACTCACTATTGCACGAAAACTACTAACCGCCCGTCTGTCTGGTGTATGTGAACAAACCTAGCGCCTAAACCGTGAGTTGGATTTTTTCAAAATTGAAGAAACCCCTGTCTTTTTGCATGAGCTAAATCCCTGCGATTTTGAAAAAGACATTCATTAATTATATGAAGCATTTTCAAAGTTTTCTCAAAAACGCCTCCAAATGTTTTCTTTAAATTTCTTGTAAGAATAGAGTTAAAAACATTATAAAGGTGGCATAGGTCCAATTTTCAGGATTAACTATGAATTTTCGGAAATTGTAAAAGTATGAATTTTTTCGGCAACTTCTTACAACTACAATATTAAAGATAGAGACTTTTCCTTCAAATAAAATTTGTTGTCCATAAATAATTTTCACTAAGGTCATGTAAATTTGAAAAAAATTTTTAAAAAAACTTAAATTTTTCTTTAATTTTTGGTACTTAGTACTAAACATACTCTATACGATGACATAAACGCCATATCGCTTTATTCTTTTGTTTTTCAAAAGTTACAAAAATGTATTTTTTGTAACTTGTCTCTCACGTTGGTAATACTTTAGAGGCAATTTCTTCACAGTATTACATTTATGAGTACATGTGTTTTGAATAATGTTAAGTAAAGGTCCTCAAAAACACAACCGTTTTCTGTGAAAATGAGCTCAAAAATCTGCATTTTCAGAAAAGCTCAAACGCCATGTTCTCAAAAATGGCTCCAAATTTTATGTTATGACTTAATTACTAATAAATACTTAAAACATCTAGGCAACAAAACCATAGCAGCCTTTACTAACATTTTAAATTCCTCTCTTTGTATTCACTATTTTCCTAATAATTGGAAATTGGCTGTAATAACTCCTATATGTAAACCAAAGAAATATCCTAGACATCCTTCAAATTACCGCTCTATTAGTTTACTTTTTTCCCTTTCTCTTAAATTTATTAAATGCATATTCAATTTGGATTACCAATTCCAATTCAATTTGGAATCCTTCATAGAATTTACTATACAGAATAATATTATTCAACCAATCAATTTGGATTTACTCACCAACACTCTACTCTTCACCAATTATTACGCATCACCAAAGAAATAGAAAACTCTTTTCATTTAAAACATAATTCTTTAGCTATATTTCTAGATATTGAAAAAGCTTTTGACAAAGTTTGGCATGAAGGTCTCATATATAAAATAAATATCATTGGTACTCTTATCTATCTTGTAAATATTATTAGAATTTTTTTAACTAATCGATCATTTATAGTTAAATGCAATAACTCCTTTTCACAAAAATTTAATATTTCTGCTAGGGTACCTCAAGGTTCCTGTCGGTCTCCTCTCCTTTTCAATATTTTTCTATGTGATATACCAAAATTCATTTATTCAGATTTAGCTCTTTTTGCTGATGACACTACCCTTATTACTTCACATCCTCACATTCTAACTGCAAAAAAAAAAAAAAAAAAAAACTGCAAACAGATATTAATCAATATTCTAACTGGGCTAATAATTGGAGAATCAAAATTAACATGACGAAATGTCAAGCAAAAATATTCACTTTATGTAAACCGATTTTCCCCCCTGCACTTAAAATTAATAACACTCATATTCCTTGGCTCCCGTCTACTTCTTCCATAAAATATTTAGGACTTTACTTAGATACAAAACTTAATTGGAAAACACACATAAAACATTCTTCAAAAAAATATAATAATTCATCAACTCAATGCCTTATTAACAATAATTCTTCCCTTCGTATTAAAACCGTCAAATTAATTTACACATCCATTATTCATCCTTCTCTAACTTACGCTTGTCCAATATGGTCTAAGCAGCTAAAACAAATATTCAAAAAATACAAATTATTCAAAACAAATTTTTACGTAGAATTGTTCATGCCCCCTGGTTTATCCCTAATTCGCAAATTCATAAAGAATTACAAATCATTACAATTCATGAATATATTAAACATCATTCTTTGAAAATTTACCTTCTTTACACCATGCCCAACTTTTTAATCTCGGTCGCACTTATAACTTTCCTCGTCGTATCCAATCAAAATTCCCAAAAGATAAATTTCGTCCTTCATAAATCATTGCAATTATTTTCACCCTTTATTTACATTCCTTCTAACTTTACATTAAAAATTCTACATATCTTAAAAATATGATTAATAATTCCTTATTTTTATAAGGTTACTCCAGTGATCAAAACAGCCGTTACTATGTTGTTATTTTAAACTCCCTGAAAGACTTGTAGTCGAACAGGTAGAAATAAATTTTTTAAAAAATCCGCATTTTCAGAAAAGCTCAAACGCCATTTTCTCAAAAATGTCTTCAAATTTTATCTTCAAAATTTCCAAGGGATAGTGGTAATGGCACTGTTTAATATGACGTAAAGTTCATTGTGTATTCTCTTGTTTTTTTTTAAAATACACAAATGTAATTTTTTTTAAAAACCTCTCACGCTGTTAGTATGGACATTTCCATCGATTTGTATGCATTATTACATTTGTGAGTGAATTTTCTTTAAATGTTTTTAATAGAACTTTTTCCAAGCTCAATAGATTCCTGTGAAAATTAGCTTCAAATTTCGCATTTACAGTAACGCTTAAAGCTTTTCTTAAAAAACGGTTCCAAATTTTTTAATGAAAATTGCTATTTAGGATAAGGTTTTGGTATTCTTTAATGTTCTTAAAATAATATTTCGGTTCTAATATTTGAAATCCGAAAAGGTGAGAAAATTTCAAAAAAATGTATTTGGGGCGGCGATAGACGGCAGCTTGCAAGAGGATGAGGCAAGACCGAAAAGCCAGTCCACACCAAGGAAATTAGAAAACCTAGCTACGAGAAAGTCTGTGCCATTCTGTAGCATCTCTAGTTCTTCTTAATTTAGCAACTAGATTTATCCACTTTTCGTTATCAGGGCCCGGCAATGAATTCTTTTGTGTCAGAAATGCGCCGTTTTTTTGCGCATCATTACATAACTTACTACGTTTATGGCTCGAACTCTATACTAAGTATATTACTTCGTTATACGTACGTATACGAGAAAGTAAAATGAGTAAATAAGAAATGTAAATTTTAAAGTTTTTCTAAGAGAATGTGTTTTGGAAATCTATAGGCAATGTAAACCTCTTTGTAAACGTACACAGTTAAATTATCTCAGAATTTGGGATGTCTTGAATTACTGTCAACACAATCCACAAAGAAGTGCATGGTAACAGATAATGTTTGGAGGTAAGATGCGAGAATAATTTGATAAACCTTTATGATAAGTTGTCAAAAAAGTAATATTGTTTCAAAGCTCATTCACTTTTCTAAATAATACAAATATGGTGCAACAATGTTATCTTCAGTATGTGGTTAAAGGTTGATGTAATTATCAGTTTATTGATAATTAATATCTTCTGCACACCACAGTCTGGGTCATGATTTCAGAACGTGAATGAATGATAGTTCGAAATTGCCATTCTATCATTTTTTCGCACACTTCAGTATAATTAAATGTTTTAAATATCAGTTTATCTCAACCCTTGTGTAATATTTGAGAACTATTCTTCTTATTACTTTCTCGCTACGGAGGAGAGAGAAAGTTACGTAATGCTGTGCGGAAATTTCCGCCAGAAAAAAGTCTTATTACAGGGCCCTAGTAACAAAAAACTGGTAAATCCAGTTGCTAAATTAAGAGAAAAATCTGATAACACATGATGTAGTCAAAACCCATATTTGTGGGCTGATACCGAAAAATCGAATGACCGAAAACGACTCCGTCCTCCCGTCCTCGCGTCCTCCCGTCCTCCCAGCGGCCCGTGCGCCTGTCCGCCCATACTTTGAAGCAGCTCTGGCAACAACGCAATATGGTGAAACAAACCGCCATGGTGGAAGATGGATGCGACTACGTAAGTTAGAATTTGTATATTATTTCATATTTCCTTGTTCGTTTCTTACATTCGTTTTCGTACATTCGAATTTTTTTGACAGGCATCTGTTTATAGTTAATTTTTTGACAGACACCAGTTTCTTCTTCTTCTTCTTCTTCTTCTTCTTCTTCTTCTTCTTCTTATTATTATTATTATTATTATTATTATTATTAAATTCTGGTATCCTTACCCCACTCTCTGCTCTTTTTTGGCATCCTGAAACATTTTTATATTGGAACTAGCCTGTTATTTATTTCAACGATAGAAATATTTGCGAGAGACAGTCGATTTTTCATTTGCAGTGCCAGAAATTAAAGACTATGATTTACTTAAATGAATGCCTACATATATTATTAGTTACATGAATGTATTCATTTATGGACATCGTTAAAAACCTAGATAAAATCAAAATTTAAACTGTGATCTCCGGAGGCACCTCACTTGATAATGCACGGAACCATTTTTGCCTTGGTATTGCAAGGGTTAAGGCACGTTTATTATACATTTAAGAGGGCACAAGCATCCAAACGTTCACGTGAATTGAGTCTGATATTGATTGAAACACCATTTACGATCTCTCAATCATCTGAGAAATCAAGTGGCATCTTTCAGTCATTTATCTACTCGAGACTCAAGGTCATTATTTTCCTTCTCCCCGACTGCGTTGGTACGTGTGCACTTTTCGCCATCTCCCGCGTTTCATCTGTTTCAGGTCTCAAGAGCAAGCACGTGGCCTATCAATTCCCTGCGTGGTCATTGCTACCTCCACTCATTCATGACGTGACATTCAGTTTGAAACAATTATCTAGAACGAACCACCTGACAGGCACATACGGTACCAGCAATGCAGTGCGGTAGGATCATGGGTTAAAATGTCATGTAAGAAATGCGTGTTTTATCTTGAAACTAACTAAGTAAAAACTAGAACAAACTAGGACATACTAGGTTAAATTAGGACAAACTATTCCAAACTACCACAAAACGAGCTCATACTAGCACAAAAATAGCACAAACGAGCTTAAAGCTAGCATAAACTGTTGGGATTTCATAGGGAAGGTCAAATTAAAACGTTAAACCGAGTGCAGAAAAAAGTGTTAAATTCGCCTATAGACACAGGGAAAGGGTCATAACAACGAGGAAAGGGTCAATGGAAATCATTAGATACACATGGAAAGGCAGCACGACCCTGCGCTCTCTTTAAGGCGTACACAAAGTAACCGGCTTGGAAAGCTACCAATGAAAGACTTGAAATGCCATTTTTCTTAAGTGGGGTCTTGGCTTGGGTAACCGGCCCTTTGGTCTGGGTAACCGGCTTGGAAAGCTACCAATGAAAGACTTGAAATTACATTTTTCTTAAGTGGAGTCCATTCACACAAAATAAAATGCAGAAACTAAACAAAAGATCTAGAAAAATCAGCTTTGTGAATAGGACCATTGTTGACTGGAACCATTTGCCTGGAGAAGTGCTGGCGACCTAACCCTGAAGACGCGACTCGTGCGTTTGAGATTTCTTAAGAGCGTAAGGTGGAGTACAGAGGATGTCCAGTGAAATGCAGTGAAGACCAACAAGAGTGCAGAAAAGCACGATGTACCGTTAATGAATAAATTACTGGTTACCGAAGAGAGTCGCAATTAAGTGTTTTTAAAATTTCTTTTTAGAAGCTGTTAAGGGCTGTTACTAGACATGAAATAACTCATAAAAGTACTTTTAACTCAATTCCTTTTTCACTTTGGAGAATATTAGGCATCCAATATTTTTACGTGTATTTACTACACGCAAATTACATATAGATCGGTAGGATAATACCCTACTGTGAAGGTCATTTACGTGTACCACCATATCGAAAACCTCATATATATTTTATGTAATGACTGGAATACGCATAAATGACATGCATTATCTTGAAATTCTTTGAATGAGTTCATTTTAAGTGCCAGCTGCAGTTGTCCAATACATTGGTCGTCCAGCAATGTATAAATATCTACTTAGAAGATTCCAATGACACCATTTAATCATTTGTAACGTCCCCTAACCAGTTCTTTCTACGTATGTATTTATTTGTTTCGGTTACGAGTAAATCTATTACATCTTCACCAATAAAATGCTAAAAAATCAAGAGGAGAAAGTTCTATTGCATTTGTGGAAATTACGAGAAAATTTTCAGGGACCTGTTGTGCTCTTTCTTTCTTACTTGGACCAACAGTAATAATTTTTCTTTTGCCATTTACTGGAAGTGGAAATAAATTTTTCTGACATAGATGGCATTGAGCATTCTTGTATTGAAGCAGATTCAATATCTTTACCTTTTATTTAAGCTTTAGCTCGTAACACACTACCTGGAAGATTATTGACATTTATATCATCCTCTTCTCCAGAATCTTCATCAGTAATATCTCCTTAGGTTTTTATGGAGGTGATATAAATTATAACTTCTCTTGTGTTATCATTGTTTGTTTTTGCTTCCAATGTAACCTTTTTTCACTCAAAGATAGCATTTCCCTGCGCATCTTGTCAAAAAAATAAATATTATTTTCGTTACTGATTTTTCGACATTATGGTATGCATTATGGTATCCTACTGACCTACATGTATGACACCTTTTATTAATAAAAAAAAAAAAAAAACAGAATCATACGAAATACATGGATTTATTAAGATTTTTGTAATTATAGATGTAATTAGCAATTACAGATACGCATTATCGGATTTTTATGACCAACTGCCCCAGTCATGTTAAAGTTCATTGTTAATTGACACCGCCTTAGAATGTCGAATCTGCACATTACTATGCCATTGGCATGTAAGACTTTTCGGCAATTGCACGAGACACAGCTCTCGGAGCAATCTGTGGACCACGTCGATGGCTCAAAGAAGGCAGCCTCTCGGGATAATTTCCGCAGCAGTTGATCAAGGGCGAGCTCGCCTTGCGGAAATGCCACCTTCCAAGCACAGGTCGACCAGCAGAAGACAGACACGAATGGTGAATAGGATCTCGATGGCAAAGTTTGATATCGTGATTTAGACTTACTGATATGATTTAGACTTACTGAGCTTCTTGTACGTTTACGTCATCTTTCTGTCCTCTCTCTCTCTCTCTCTCTCTCTGTCTCCAAGAATGTGTCTGTCCCCTTCCTCTATGTTTCCCAAAATCTTTGTTATCTCTCTACGACTCCCAGAATATTTCTATCATTCGGCCTGAATCTTTGTCTGAAATCTGAATCTGTTCCCTCGTTTGAATCTCACTATCTTTCTCCCCGCTCCCATTTCCCTGCGCCCCGATCACGATGTGATCGCTGAACGGGGTCGCATACGCTATTTTAACTTTTTCGGGAACAGTCTATGAAATCCGTGGGGTTATTGAATTACTGTGTCCCTCTCTTTTCCAGACCTCGATATCAGAACTCATTGGGCTTTATTATGCTTTTGTTTACTTTTGCAAAATGTAGTAAGGGGTTAGCGGAGGTTAAATATTTGCACATGACAAATTGTTTTGATATACGAAATCGGGGGATACTGGACACTGTCAACTACTGTTCGGGTGCTTTTCTTTTGTCGACTTTTTTAGTGAGAGTTAAATTGTCCTGTTTTTGATTGATATTTTCGTATTTCCGGGCGCGTCAACAGGTTGGTTATTAGTCCCGTAAGTGTAGTGCATGTTTTCCCCTCAGAAGATGGCGGTGATATTCCCCCGCTGGATGGCGAGATTCGGTGCCGACCAACCGTCGGCTAGTGAGGTTTCCCCTAACCAGGACTCTCCCACCAGCGGGCACCGCCCCAGCTGGGACAAGCTCAAAGCTCCCGACCAGTCTCCCGGAATTTGTGGCAGTGTAGTGAATATTAATGTAAGTGTGCATGTAAGGGGAGAGGGTAGGACAAGGAAGAGGAAGGAAAGATCTCGCGCGGTCCATGGCCGTTTGATAGGGTACTGCTGGTGTTGAAAGGAGAAACCACGGAAAACTACCGATCAGAGAAGCCGGCCGCTAGAATTCTCCTCCAGACACCGACGGAATTCGACCTAGCTGAAAAGATAGAGTCGAAAATCTTGCCGCCGTCAGGACTCGAACCTAGGACCTCCAGGTCAGAGGCGCTGCAGTGACATCAGTTGGTGAACTGCGCTCCCGCTCCCGGTTCTGTTTATGAGAAATTGGTGGGGGAAGTAGGTAAGCTCGTGCGAGCGGTTTAGAGACATGGAGCCCCAAAGAAAGATTCTCCTCGGGTTGACGTTGACATTGATTGATGGATATATTGATTGGTGATTCCGGGCGCGTCAATGACTGATGTCATTAGTCCCGTAAGTGTAGTGCACGTTTTTCATCGGACGGTGGCGATGATCTTCTACCACTGGATGGCGAGATCCGGTACCGACCTTCCGTCGACTAGCATGGTTTCCCTAACCAGGTATCTCCCACCAGCGGGACACCACCCCCACCCGGTCTCCGATCGGTTTGAGGCTGACGAAAAGCAGAGTTCTCCGAGGGGTTTCTTAGGCGACACAATGATTAGCTAATTCAGGATGTGGGGGCTCTAAGGCGAGTATTGCATTGTAACATAGAGACATAAATTTGAAATGTGCCTATTTAAATAAATAGAAATGCGAAAATATGTGTTTAAATTCGGGACTCACAAAACAGATACGATTGTAGGAATACTGATTTATTTATAAGTAAAATTGCAAAATATCGAGTCGTTTACTATATATTACGTCTCATAATGTTATTTTATTTTAATATGTAGCGACAACTAGTACAAAAGGAGGCTGACCCCATGACGGGTAGATCCCTAGGGTTGAGAGCTACGTGCGTTCAGAGGGCGAGGGCTAAGGGGCGGGGGCAAATGCCGGAGTCTAATTGATTACGTACGCGTACTTACAGACTATCTCTTATCTATTTAGCGTTTTTTTACAGCCTTGGCCGTTTTCCGCATCCCACTTCACGCCTCTTTATCCCAATGTCTTTCTCCTCCATTTCTCTTTTTTCATGGCTTCAGTTATTGCCATGTTCCATGTCCTTCCGGCCTTCCCCTGTGTCTTTTTCGACTGGGTATCCATTCCCAAATGTTTTGTGGAAGTCCATCTGATTCCAACCTTGTCATATGTCCATACCATTTTAGTTGTTTTATTTCGATCGTCTCTTTCAAGGTTGTTTCCACTTTAATTTTTTTTACAGACTCTCTTCGATTAATTCGACCACTACGGCTACTGCTACCACTACTCGGACTCTCACTTGTAGCTTACGCACATGCCATTTTAAGTTAAGTATTTTATTGCTTGTTTGATCCGACGATTGTACCCATCGAGTGCAAACTCAGTAAAGTTCGAACTTGCCAGTGAACGCGAGTAATCTAACCAATGAGTGCGACACACATACCGACTGTCATAAAATAAATAGTCGGTGGAATTCGAGCTGAAAGAAGCATTGTGCTGACAGCAACATTGCCTGTCACGTATGAACTGCGGCACCTGGATGTTGGGGAAATGCGAGACCAAGCCAAGTAACCTGACTGGAACTTCTACACTCAGATATTCCATCATAGTTTGAGCGTTTCGTCGACTGTCATTTGAGCAACGCGTGCTAAATAGGCCTTCGATTTGTCTCCTTTCGGATTAATGGATCGAAGGTGACGACAGATCTCGCTCTCTCCCGCTCTCTATCGCTATCTCCCTGCATGCTGATGTTGTTCAAGGAGGGTAAGCTATCTGGACGATAGAACATTTCACTCAGACGAACCTTGTTTGGAAAGGGAAGTTAAAATTCTCGTAATGAACTCTTAAATACTGGAAACAAAAGGTGCTGAAACTTATATGTTAGCAAAATCAGTGTTACGGTAATTATACGATCTTTCTTTTAGCTTCCCTAAAAGATAGATGGTATAACAAAATACCCTTTATACACGTAATACGATTTATTGTGTAACCCAGTGTCTGACTAAAATTATTGTATAATTTGTTTAAACTTTATCGGAGTATTTTTCTGTGTTCGCTCGAGTTTGATTTCCTTAAGGAGTAGGGATACGAGGTGTTGAAACCGAATCATAATCCGCCCTGAAATCAAATTAACCCCTTTTCTTTTGCCTTTATTTTACTGTTTCGACCAGGCCCTTTTCTTATGATTAACAACTACTACAACATAAAATACGTACGCAGTTAGTTGTCATGCAAATTGATATTAAAATTTGTATAAATTAATAAATGATATGATAGAATAACAGCGGGATTCTTGAACCCAATTCGCAAGATTTTCTCAGCGGTAACTTGTCATCGGGTTCTCGACGCACAATGCGGGCGCCAAACCGTTCTGAAGTTCACTTCACTGCACTCTCGTTTCCCTTCCCACCACAAACGCCCCCCTCTCCACGAAATGACTTCCCAGGCGCCCAGGCGGGAGCCGCCGAGAGTGTCCGCGCTCTTTTAGGGTCAATTAGGCAGGCCTGGCTAATGCTAAGTCCATCACAACCAGTGGCGACTCCTACTCAATGAGTATAATGATGCGATACGAGTTATACGGATTAAACAAGGAAGACCAATTAAGGTAACTAATCGGCATCGTACTTCATGTTTATGTATTCCATATTAGGATGTATATACCTACTGTACCTTCTTTGAGAATCTTTGAGAACTGTTAATTTTGCACTGCTTGCTCTATCAATAATGAAGAAAACAATAATACACGAAACACGATCAATCTACCTAATAGTTTAATTAGAGGTCGATTTGCCATTATCGTGTAGCATACTTGAAACCTGGGTGGAGTTTTTGAAAACCCTTTAAAGAACATTGGGAGTTTTTACTCACTATTTCCAGTCTCTTGTAACCCATCCTCTTCTACAGACCATGTACGTGCCATGTCGCATAAGAATGCGTGCATCAGGTTCCATAAAAAATTGTTGGATTCTAATTATCGCGTTACAGTTTCAAAACTATGATTTTTCTTTGTGTTAGTACATGTTATTACTCTATAACGCAGTTTCAAGAAAAACTCAGTACTTTCGGAACAACACAATACACTGAAAAACATGGTAAAAAAAAACTATTATCAGCCGTGTGGGGTGAGAGTTCTTGTTAGTACTGATAACCCACGTCTTCGAAATCACATTCTGGATCAGAACAGTTGGCAACATGCATGCGCTTGGGAGCGTAGTGTGGTCAAACATCCCCTCTCCAACAGTCGTTAGCACGTGTCCACTGGGATTCCCAGATCACCTTCTGAAAAAAAGAAGAGGTGCTCAAAGGAAGCGATGGCGAAGCTTTGGGAGGGGGAATCCAGAAGCGCCAATGAGAAGTTGGAGATGCGACAGTCAGCGTCGCATCCACGGAGGTAGGCGTTTGTCACATCCACGGAGGTGACAAACGCCTACCGTAAGAACATGGGAAAAAATGGAACAGAGATTTGTACTTAAGGAATAGAAAAATATTTTTAAAAACAGTTTTAAAAGAGCCGAAAATCTTGGGGATGCGACACATCACTCGCATCCAATCAGCCTATCTGATCACAACCGCTTCAAAACCAGTCAATTTATAACTGAAATGTTATGTTAGATATTTAGAGCCATTTTTAAGAAAATTTTGAGAATGTCTCAGGGGCTTAGTGTGAAGTACTCCCAAAAGTTTAAAGAATTATTTTCAATATCGCTGGGGTGAAGTCGGGCCTGATCGATAGGGGAATATTCATTTTGGAAAAATCCTGCGAATCAATTAAACGATAATGTTGTTCATACAAACGGAGGAACGTACGGTCAACTGGACAGATGTTTTGAAAAACACCACTTTTTCGGTGTTAAGTATTCACAATATATGAATTCTGACTAGAAAATAAAAAAAATAAAAATAGCACTTATTTTCAGGATATCGAAATCAGGGCTCGGATTCTGATGACATATCATCTTTGCATTGGCGTATTCCATACGTATCAAACATGTGAATGAATGTTTATAACAATATATAAGCGATGGAAATGTATAGTTATTGGGCCATTTTTTGCCATTTTTCAATTTTTAGATCATTTTGGCACATTTGCGTCATTTTTATGCATTTGGTTTCCTTTTCGAGTTTTTTGTTAGTGAATGTTTGAATGCCACATGAATTTACAATGCCACACTAAAACAAAATTTTTATTGCATCATCAGTTCATGACGAAATTAATTATTGCTGTAGACACTTTTTCAAACTCTAATAATTATACTTTCTTCAGTAACTTCAACCTTTCAAAACTGACGGTACGAAGATTGAAGTTAACGATTACATTTACTTCTAAACTACTTTAGACTTTATATTAAATATAATTTGATAAAAATAAATTTTATTTTAAATTGTAAAATTAATTGAATAGTAACATTTTCACACAAATTCTTGAGTATTTTTTTAAAAATTAGGTCTTTTCCTCTTATTTTTAAATCATTTTACAAGTCATATTCAAATAATTAACATAAACAACAAATGGCACTAGATATAACTTTTACTAAGTTCAAGAATGAAATATTTAGTGATTTTGAAAAGTATCTCATAAATAGAAATTTATTGGAAGAGAAAAGTAATTTGGAAAACGAAAATTTTAAAAGAATGAGTTTTCAAACAGTTTATTGAACTAATATTTCAAAATATTTTCGAAACATGACTGGATAAAAGGATATATCAACTTTTCAGAAGTAATTAAAAGATAGCCCGATCAACGTCACTTTCCACCGCTCCCACACGTTACACCGCTTCCACACGTCCACCGCTTTCAAAGAAAGGTGGAAATTGTTCGATAACGCCGATAACAGCTTGGACCAAGATGCGACAAGTTTCGATTGTATTACGAATGTCGAGATTTCTCATGGCAGATAAGACGGTCAAGGGTATAAGACGGTTATAGCTCTTATGAGTACTTGCTACTTGTTTTATCTCCATTACTTATAATATCCGGCACTTTGTTGATTTGCAGTCCATGTTGTGCATTCGACTTCCGGACTATAAGTTGTTTTTAATGATTGTTCGAAAGGCAATGAATCATCAACTTTCCCAGCGTTGCCGTACACACTTCTGTACATGCCACCTTGTAATAATTGACCATCTAGTAATAGAATCACAAAGAGAAATTTATCGCTAAAAATGTAATACTGAATAATAAACAAGAATATATACTTTCACTGTCATACACATTATATCATTATTAACAGTAATCCAATAAGTTATAGAAAATACTGCGATATTACACGCAATAAACAAATCTTCGCAGTTGCTATGGCCAAGCTTATGCCAAGGCTTTGAATACCTGTCCATATCCAGCATGAGCTACGTGTTTGCAATGAATTTTATACGGAGAGTACATGAATCAATGCATCATTGAATGTTTGGCATTTTGGACTATCTGGGCGACCTGTATTCCAGCATCGACTCGGCGGAGCACCTATGAGGCCTATGCACGACGCATCCACTCAGCGCGCAATGTATTATTCAGGACTTTGTGCCGCGTGACAACTTAAAGGAGAAACATCGTTAGAACCATAAACTACCTCTCCTCACAATGCACATAATACATGCATAGAAATACCAAAGTCATGGTTCGTTGTGTAAACTTGAAAATCAACTTTGATACAAATTGATATAATTGAGTAAAATTGAAACACAACTCATTGATGCCTTATTTTACGTGGCGATACACAGGCCATCAGGCCTGCTCTTCTGTCTGACCACGCAAATTTCGCTACGCTCCTTTCATCAACTAGCGGAGAAAGAAAGTATTTTTTGGACAACGAAACAGACTATTTGAATTTTTCTCAGAGGCTTTATGTAAGTTGAAGGATCTTTGACATGCAGAAAATCTATAACATGGGACAGCCGGGTTTAGTTCCCCTCCGAATGGAAGGCATGCGAAGGATTTTTTCGCCTCTAAAAATGCACGGTTTTGATCAGGTTTGAACTCGCGAAGTTGGGTATAACAGCCCGATAAAATAACCGTTACACCACCGCAAACTTCTTTTACCTTCCTATTTTTAGTGTAGAATACTTTTATCAATAAATGGTATGTGCTATGTAATTTATTCCGTTTCCTTATCTAACCACCACCCGGACCGCCACTCTACAGTCTAGCGGGGTGTTAAATTCTTTCGTACAGAGGCTGGTCCCGCTCGTTCGCTGCCTCAACCTCTTCCTTACCCGGCCATTCGCCCCCTGTCTCTGAACAAATGCCTTCTTAGTGGCTGTATTGTACAACTCTTACTTTGCACATCCCAGTATTTTACTCCTTTAATAAAGAGAAGTTAGTAAAGTGTTCCTTAGAATTTGCAGTAGTCAGCCAATTATTGTGATCCTACTAGTCCACGTAGAACATGCAACAGTGTATTCGCGCGAGTATATGCCCTTCTCCCTCGCGATCTGACCCTTACGGACAGATCGTGAGGGAGAGGGGCAGATTTTTCAGTCTAAGTCCGTGAAATTATTACTCCTAATGTGTGATGAGTTTGGGTATCGTTCACAAACTGACTTCTTGTCTAAAAGAAAGACTGAAGAATTTCATACAGTATATTTCTATTGCACCAGCATTTTATTAGATTTTTTAAAAGAACCAAAAATATTCATCTCTAGTAAAGAGTTGATACTGAAATAAAATGGGAGATTACATATTAATAAGTGAGTATTGTATTACATACTGATTTGTCATGGCGTGACTTACTAACTTAATACCAACTTAATTGCCAAATATGTGTTGTGTGCATTAAATTTTATGTTGAGAATACTCAGAAGTAAATGTTGTATGTCTTCAGTTACGCAATTTAGTAAAGTTAAAAAACTGAAATGTTAATTGTCCAAGCAACTTGACGCGAGTATTAAGGAATTTTTTACTTTATCTTGTATTCGGAGTAATGTTCGTAGTATAGAGAACGTTATGTAATGGTGTAGAAAATCGATTTCGACATTTCAACGGATATACGTTTTAAGGTCCCCTGAACCGAAAATGTATTTTTCTTCAAAACCTCCGTCTGTCTGGCCGTCTATGAATAACACTAGCGCCTAAACTATTCGTAGGATGATTTCATTGATTTTTTTCGTGTTTCCGGGCGCGTCAACGGAGTTGGTCATTAGTCCCGTAAGTGTAGTTCCTGTTTATTCTCGGGAGATGGCGGTGATCTTCCCCCGCTGGATAGCGAGATCCGGCGCCGACCTACCGTCGGCTAGTGGGGTTTCCCCCTAACCAGGACTCTCCCACCAGCGGGGCACCGCCCAACCAGGACAAGCTCAAAGCTCCCGACCGGTCTCCCGGAATTTGTGGCAGTGTTAGTGAATGTCAGTGTAAGCGTGTGTGTAAAGGGAGAGGATAGGACAAGGAAGAGGAAGGAAAGATCGCGCGCGGTCCGTGGCCCGTTTGTTAGGGTACTGTTTCGGCATTCGCCTGGTGTTGATCGGAGAAACCACGAAAAACTGCCGAGCAGAGCAGCCGGCCGCTAGAATTCTCCTCCAGGCAGCGACGGAATTCGACCTAGCGGAAAAGCTAGTGTCGAAAATTCGGCCACCGTCTGGATTCCTTGGACCTCCAGGTCAGAGGAGCTGCAGTGATATCAGTTGATGCACTGAGCTACCGCTCCCGGTTACAGTAATGAGGATTTGCTAGAATTTTTTTCTGGAAGTAACATTATTCTTTATTATTTGGTACAATACAGTAGAAAAGCAAATAAATAGCCTCATTTTCTCAATTAATAATTCCAAATAACATTTCTGTATCAAATACTTGTAAATTATTGAGTAAAACGTTTGGAGTCAAAAAAGACCCCAAAGAAAGTTCACGTAAGTATTTGAGAAACAGAAGAAACAGAAGGGTTAAATAAGTATGCAGCAGAAGGAACTAAGGTCAATGGTTATTCATATGATGTGCGGAATTTTCAACAAACAAAGGTGAATTTTGTTTGTGTTATTTTGAATAGTGAACTTTGAATTAATAAGGTATCTACATCACCAAGTCTAATTAATGATGTCGAAAGTCAAGCCTCGTAGGTCTCCAACCGTTACAAGACATCCTTGAAGTTTGGGCTGGTAAACTTACATATATGGTTCATCACACGGCGCACGATCATCTTTAGCCGCCTCAAAACAACCGCTTCAGCCCGCTCGTCCTGGCTACATTGGGAGCGGAAACGATGGTTCGCCACACGTGACCGTCTCTCACTGCAGAAGTATGAACTGTCTCTCCGCCTGGCCTCTTTACTACACCCTGCTGAGTGGGATACGCTCCTGGACTCCATCAGAAGCCGCATATTCAGAATATGCAGCCGCCGGAAACAAAAGCAGGTAAGCAAGCTGAAACGTCTACCTTGCAGCCAAGCGCAATATCGAAGGCATAAGAAACAATCTGACTCCAGGACTCACCCCAACTTTCATCCTCGCATCATAAATCTTTCATCCTCTACTTTGTCCCATACCGAAACCACACTCTTACAAAAAGGTCTCAAATATTCACCTCCTTCTCCAACCAATGCCAATGCTCTCAAAAATATGTACATTCACCTAGACACTGTTCTTCCCTATGACACAAATCATACGGAAATCAAGCACACAGTTACACATACAATCAAACAACACATTCAACAGAACATACACACGCAACCAATCTCGTCAGAACAATATACTACCAAAAAACTGAAAGAAAAGATCTCTCAAGATAACATTATTATTACGAAAGCAGACAAAGGCAATTCCATAGTGATTCTTGACAAAGAAGATTACAACAACAAAGTACACGATTTTATCAATGGCAACAACGGCATCTCACTCCTAAAAAACGACCCCACCAACAAACATCACACTTCTTTAAAACACGAACTTGCTCAATCTAAAGCCCTATTCACTCATCCTCAGAGATTCCTTCCCCGCAATCCACTCCCTCCACGATTGTACAATTTAACAAAAATCCACAAATCCACCACACCCATTAGGCCTGTAGTATCATACACTAACACACTCACACACAGAATTGCGTACAAACTGAACAAAGATTTCAAACAACATGTCAATTATACACCTCAGCACACAATACTCAACAGCCTTGATCTCATCAACAAGATTAAAGATTTTCCAGTCCCCACGAACGCCAAACTCGTTTCTTTTGATGTGGAAAACCTATTTCCCAGTGTGCTAACATCTGACTGCAAGACAATGCTTAGAGACCTAATTGACAGATCACAATGTGCCGTCCCCATCAAAACTAAACTGTTTAATTTAATTTCCTGTTGTATAGATGCCAACTATTTCAAATTCAATGACAAATTTTACACCCAAGATTCTGGATTACCCATGGGTTCACCCCTCTCACCTTTATTAGCGGAAATATTTATGGACAAGTGGGATAATACGTTATTTGCTTCTGGACATCCACTTCTAAAAAACCCCTTTACTGGTACAGATACGTAGACGACGTGTTGGCACTATGGACAGGCACCACAAGACAACTTCACAATTTTACACAATACATCAACTCCTTGCATCCCAACATAAGATTCACCACTGAGATAGAAAATGAACACAAAGCCTTAAACTTCTTTGATCTCACTATCACGCTAGTTCAGGACCATCACGAATTTAATATATTCAGAAAACCGACCCACACGGACACAATCATACACAACACTTCACAACATTCTCCCACGCACAAACACGCAGCCTTCCATGCCATAGAACATCGATTAATCTCAATCCCCATGTCTCCAGAAAACACGAAAAAAGACATAAACACCATAAAACCTATAGCCAGGATGAATGGATACGACTGTAATATCATTGACACATTAATAATCAAAAAAACGAACACACTCAACATCCGCAAACACACCACTCTCACACCTATCTACAAACACACTATAGCCACGTACATCACCATCCCTTATGTAGGACCCCTTTCTCTAAAAATAGCAACCACACTCAATAAATTCGGACTCAAAGCTACTTTCCAGAATACTCACACATTACAAAAAACTCTATCCAACACTAAAGATCCAATTCCTCCTACCTCTTTATGCGGAGTCTATGCTCTCACTTGCAACAACTGCAATGCCATATACGTAGGACAAATCGGGCGTAAATTCACACAAAGGATCAAAGAACATGAACAAGCATGGAAAAACAACACCACCACAGTTTCACACTTCGCTGATCATTTAAATCAAAACAATCACACATTTGACAAACACACTAATTTCCATATCCTAGAAATTGAAAATAGGTACTGGCACAGAATAAAATTAGAATCCCTTCACATTCACAACAATCTGAAAAACCAAAATATTACTAGCAAATCCCTGAACTTTCGTCATCTCTGCTAAAATTAGCACAATGTGTACACCCCTAACTCCTCCCGCCTCCGTCCGCCCGCGCCCTCCTCACGCCAGGCCCTGCAGCCGCGTCTCTCGACCCTTCGGCCGCGCCCTCCCCTACCCCGCCCCCACACACGTTCGACCGCCGCCCTGCCTTCTTAAGCGAACCGCCACTCTAAAAAAACCGCAGAACTTCGTTTTCCGCCCAGCAGCTACAAGGTATGACCGATTCAGTTTGCTTACGCATCTGCATACTTCTATTGTATATATTAATTTGTAGATAATTTGTTTAATGTTTAATTTGTAATATTCAGCTCTGACGATGATCGCTACGCGATCGAAAAGATCTTAAGCAGAAATATAAAAATTGATACCAGACAACATCTGTTTTATTTACTTTGAAACAAAGGTGACTGAAGATGTTTCGAGTCAATTTCAGAAAACCGCTTACATTGTTATTTGGAAGAGATGGTATATAGAGTCTGTGTCTTAGAACGCAAAAAAGTATTTTGTACATACAATTTTTCAGAGAGCATCAGTATAATAAAATGAATTCGATTTTTTGTTATCAGGCAGCGACATAATTTAACTTCAGTAAGACGTCATTGCCTCCTCGATCATCGAGTGATGCTTTCGTAGATAGTTCGTAGTTCGGAATGTCGCGAAATACTTTTAAATTTATCGCGTAGATAACACGTGGCTGAGGTACAGAAAGTCTTGTCGCATGCTGTGAGATATCAAAGTATGTTTAGCGTATGTCTTACACAGCAACCTGCACGAATCAGGAATTTGAATAGTAGAGCCCAGGTTATCCTTAATATAGCCCAATCTCAATTGGAGTCAAAAAGTCTTTTCGTTTCAGCAAAAGGAATTAGTAATCTATGTTCATGAAAAGTTATGAAACATTTATCAGCACGTTTATTTAATATTTCATGTACGATAAATATCAAATGAATCCAAATGAATCATTCTATACAGGCTGGAAGACTACAAATTACAAATATCTTGGCCGTGTAGAGGCAATATGTTAACTTTTTGCCAATGAATATCTGGGAATTGTAATTAACAGAAGTTGACGTTGTACATGAGTCATTAGCCTTTCATTGGTACGAGTAGGCAATCCAAGATGTATTAGCGTGCAGCAGGTACATGAGATCTCTTTGACTTCGTCAGAAAGTGGCCAGTCAAACACCAACGCACATTGGAGGTGTACCGAAAAGAGTTTATTGCTGATTGTAAATAGTTGATTTAACTGTAATTAAAACTTGAATTGCAGAGAATATTGCAGTGTCGATGGTATTTTATTAAAGTGGAGATGTTTGGGAGTCTGTTCAACACCACCTAGATACTAGGCCTGCTCACTCGAGTTTCCCAAAGCCAATATGGCGGCTAGAGATGGCGACCTTGTTCGAGGCGATTCAGTTGCGTTCAGTTGTGTACATTGAGTAGCACGTGCAACATTGTGGTTATGTAGATGTGGTCCGCTGTGTGTAGTAGTGAGAATCATGGTTAATAAGTACTGTGTCTCCAAATGTCGCGGTAATTATGATAAAAAGTGTAGTGTACATGTTTTTAAGTTTACTATTGATACTGAACAACGAAGAAAATGGAGTCAAGCGATAAAAAGAGAAAATTTTGTGCCAACAGAACAGTCAGTGGTAAGTGATTCAAAGTTTCTGTAATTTTAATATAGCATAAGAATTAAAAATAAAGGATAGCTGTTTTAAAAGACTCGCCTTTTCGTTTCATGTTGCTAAGATTATTGTTTACTTTCAGGTTTGTGAATTGCATTTTCGATCTTGGGAGATTGAGAAGACTTCAGTCTTCTATTGTAATGATGGACAAAGAATCAGTCTTCCGTTAAAATATCCACGACTATCACCCGGAGCTGTGCCTTCATTGTTACCCAATTGCCCGAATTACTTGAGTAGCCCAAGTACTTCCTTCAGAGAAAGTCCGGAAGAGAAGAAATTGCGATTGGAAAACGAGTACCTGCTTGCTGCAATCGAAGAGAGTGAAAAAGAATAGAGTGCTAGGTTAAAAAAAAATCATTTCCTACTTTCGATGAACTAAGAAGCAAATTGGAGTTTCTAGTTTTGGATGATTATTGGTCTGTTATTAAGAAAGAAAACAGGGTACTTTTTGTTCATATTGATTATAATTCTGCCCCTAAAATTATTAGTTCAGTTGTGGTGGATAAAGGATTGAAACTTAGTGTATATTATTGTGGCAAAAAAGTATTAAAACTTGGAGGCACTAAAATAGCAGATAATGTTTTTAATGTAAATGAAATTAGTGAGGATTTAGAGAAAGTTCAGTTAGAGAAAGTTCTTTTAATGCAAGTAATAGTAGTTGTAGTAGTAACAGTCCTCATGATATTTTAGATTTTATTTCAGACCTGTTACTTTTTTTAAAATTTGTTGCGTCTACTTCGACGCAACGCGTCTCCAAGCCCCTTGGGGGGCGTTGAGCGCTTTGCGCTTCTGGGAGTAATCCTCCCATTACTGCGCTTGTTTTATGGAGTAATCCTCCGTTAACATTGTCGCGTCTCGTCATAGTCGGTTGTCAAGAGGACCGCCAGGTAGCATCTCCGCGTACGCGCCTCCTACCGCGCGCTCCTGCGTCACTACCCAGCGGCCAAAATTAGGAAGGAATAAGGATAGGGGTAGGGTTTAGGACACTTCACAGGGGTTGGACTAGCCCTTGTGAAGCAGCCGAACTCGTTTTGTTGGAACAAATTTCACATGAGATTCGACGGGAATCGAACCCGGACCTCAGTGGTGAAAGGCTTGCGACTTTGCAATGAGCCACGAGTTCAGTATTCAGTACTTCAAATCGAAACCAGAAATTCAGAACTTGACAAGCCTGTGGCTTTTGTGCTGAAACAAATAAAACTCCTCACTAAGAAAAGAAATGCATATCAGTACAGTTCATGGTTTATATTATCGTGTATGCTATTTACCATATCACCACATTCTTACAAATTTTTAAGCATTTAGGATTCTTAATACTTCCTCATCCAAGTACAATTAGGAGATTGTGTTTCTCATTTGGTTTAGGACCTCAAATAGAACAAAGCGAAAACAATTTTTTGAAGTATACAAGAAACAAATACTTAGGTAAATTAACTGACAATGATAAATTAGTAATCCTCATGATGGATGAAAGACATTTAAAGTCCGTGATGGATTTCAAAGCTGGGAACGTTGTGGGTAATGCATGTAATAATCAATTACTTGCAACAAGTGCTCATACATTTATGATATCAAGACTACTTTCAGATCTGAAAGAGGTTGTACACTTAGTACCTGTAAATAAAATGTGTGCAGAGGACCTGCAAAGTATTTTGAAAAAAAAATATTTTGAGACTAGAACAAATAGGATTTAATGTACTGTGTGTAGTTAGCGATAATAATAGTATTAATAGAAAGTGTATGCAGCTTTTTTCACCAGCAAAAGAACTTAAATTTATGTACAATCATCCAGCTGAGGAAAGTAGGCCTCTTTTCTTTTTATTTGATAGTGTACATTTATTAAAGTGCTTAAGGAATAACTGGATCATCCAGAAAAATGAATATACATGCATGTATTATCCAGATTTTGACGAAGATGGTGAGGGTAATGAGAGTGTGGGTACAGAATCATTTGCTGCTCTGAGGCAGCTGTATAATATTGAAGAAAAGAAGTTGGTCAAGCATGCTTATGGGTTAACACTCAAAGCCTTGTATCCTTCTTCACTGGAAAAACCAAATGTGTCTTTAGCTCTTCAAGTGTTCAACGAAAATATACTGTTAGGCTTGAAAAGTGTAGGTGCAAGTCACAATATAACACATTTTCTTGGAACTTCCAATTACATTCAAATAATTTTGAAGTGGTGGTGGGTTGTGAATGTGAAGTCTGCAGGTAAAGGTAGAAGACTTAACAACCCTTTTATGAACCCTTTGTCACTTCAAAGTCAAGAAAGTGTGCAATATTTGTCCAAATTTCTTAGATGATTGCATCCATGGAGAAATATGCATCTTTCAGGTTCCCTGACTTCTGAAACCATGAAAGCGCTAACACTTACAACAGAAGGAATAGTACATTTCTATGAATATTGTACATCTAAGTTCAATTTTAAATATCTTTTACCTGGCAAGTTTCAGACAGATTTATTAGAATGTAGATTTGGGTATTATAGGAAATTGGCTGGTGGACAGTACAACATTAGCTTAAGGCAAATGTATGAAATAGAACAAAAACTTAGAATTCAGCCACAGTTTCTGTGAAATTAACCTAGATATTAGGTTCTATAGAAATTAATGAATTTATGGAGACAGTTTTCCATTGTATGAAAGTGATGAAGAAGAAACATATTTACTGGCCGTGAAATTTCTGAAAATGATATTCTGTCATGCAATGAAGACCTTCCAGTCTTGGTGTATATATCTGGTTATTGCTGCCATAGTGTATTGAAGAAAATAAAATGTATTCCCTGTAAAGAAGTAATTGTGTCAGAGGAGAATCTTAATAATGAAGACGAGTCTTTTAAGCTCATTTTAAACAAGAGCAGATACCAGCTTTTATATCCTCAATTCCTGTTGTAAATTTTATAAACGTGATTGATTTTCAATTGAATTCCTTAAAATTAACGATCAAAGAAAAATGTCATGTAAAGTAATAATGAATTCAGTATCTGCATTAGAACGTTTGTGGGAGCCTGATGTCTGCACTAATGGACACAGTGCAGAAAGTATATGCCAAAGGTTGATTTGGGTAGCATGCAGTATATTTTTAAATAATTATTGTAAAAAGAAAAACACATTGTCAAATTCTTGTATTAAGAAAAGAAATGTCTGTATTTTTTTAAGTGGAACATAAACATGATATATAATGTAATTGATAGAAGTTGGTAAATTTCTATATATCTGGAAATGTTTGAGTTTCATGTTTATATTAATACATGTATGAAATATTGTGTAATATTAATTTGTTTCATTTTTAATTAATCCCCTTTTAATTTATTAAAATTTAATTTAAAAAAATTTCATGAAAATAAATGAATTTTCCAAATTAAATATTCTATAGTTCCATGCTTTTTCAGGACTAAAAATTATTTATTGAAGGTAGACTTTTTTTTTCAGAAACCACAAAAATAATAAAGTTTGCCAAAGGAAAATATTCTTAAGCTCTCTTCTAGCACTATAATATTACAATCATGAAAATTTCTGAAGAAATTAAAAAAAAAAAAAAGGGTCAATTACAGAAAACAAAGCAAAGAATTAAAAGTATACAACTCCTGAAAAATGCAGACTTTTTCAATTTGTGCTGATATGTATATTTTTATCTTGGTCAGGTAACTTTACTTTTACTTCGCATTTCAGTTAGTATTGCCTTCTTAGGCGGCCATCTTGAATGACTGCTCAGGCCTTGTATATCTAGGTGGTGTTGGTCTGTTCCAGTGTACTTCAGCACCAATAATCTGGTAACGAACGTTGACTTTACTAATATTTTTACTTTCTGGCTATGGAAAATTTACTTTCTCCCTATCGAGTGTGAAAGATGTTTAATAGGATGATGCAAGTATAATTTTCGCTAAAAGTTCTGATTTTTGAAAATTGCAAAAATTCAAATTTTTTTCGGCGTGTTCCTTCAACTACAATTATGAAGACAGACTTTTTCTCTCAATGAAATCTATTTCTTAAAGATAGATTTTGAGATAAGGTCGTGTACAATGTTTCGAAAATGTGAGTACTATTCGCGTAATTTTGCATGAAAATACGGACGAGAAAGTGCGTGCTGTTTTAGGACCATTAGTTTAATTTGCATTCTTCTAGTAGCTGCGCCATTAACATAATTTGCCGACAGGGAAGCTGTACAGTGCTCAAACGGCAGATACGATGATGCTGTTAAGTCATAGGAGGCTTCATCTATTTGCATATTATTCACCTTATTATATTTTATAATAAGTAGATTACACATTCAGTTTAAAAATAATTCATTAGGAACGATGACTTAATAATGGGTATTAATACATGAGTGTGATATTACAATACGAGCGATATCGTAGTGTAATGACAGTCATTCACATGAGTGTCTTAGTGTCCATTACATCCAGCTTCATACGGTACTTTTTCTTGGACTTTTATACGTTAAACTTTTACATTGAATCGCTTCGTGGCAGTTGACACGTAGGATTCAACCAAAGCCACCTAACCCTAGCCTCGCATGCTGCTGCAGGTGGCTGTGGTTACCATTCCGTCTTCGAGGGAGTACTGCTCTAGTCAAATAGGATCAAAGTGAAATTACGATCCAATGTATTTTAAATAAAATTCCACGAAAAAATTACTACTAATAAAATAAAACTGACAAGCATAATATAATATCAAGTGCAATTGTAATGTACACAATCAATGACTTCCATCTCGATTAGGTTTTTCGTCCAGTTTCCCTGATCCATTGAGCAAATGCTGAGATAGCGCCTTGTTTTGCTTCTGGACATAAATGTAACTTCATTTTTCTGTGCACGTCTTCTAGAATTCAGTGGGAAATACAATTATTCAAATTATCGTTTCCATGTTGTTGCGGAAGGAAGTATTATTCCGAAGGACAACATGGATAAGAGCAAAATTTATTGCCTTTTTATCCTTGAAAATATATTTTATTACATGGGAAATTTCTTTCCCCAAAATTTAAGTAGTATATGACTTAGTGTAGGGATCACAGAATTTTGAAAATGTGCACACAATTCACTTTTCCCCATAGCACGTCATACACAGTTTTTAACTGCTTTTTTGACGTAAAATAAATAAATAAATAAATAAATCGCACGAAACATTTACTACAACGAGTTTCAATGATTGAGTGTCAATACTTGGTTTGTGAAATACTCTGTGATTGGTCAAGAACCTGTATCATAATGAAATCTGTATCATAGTAGAGAGTATCATTATGCAACTGGTTGCAGCTAACAAATGACAGCATTATACAATGGGGGTAGAAAAAATTAATATTACTTGAGAAAACGTGCTTAAATTAGGTAATGTACGCCTCCCAAATAGTTTCTTGCATCGATTGTGCACAAAAACGATGTATCTTAACTAGTCAAAAAACTTCGAAAAGGCCGAAAGTCTCTATGGGCGCCGTCGCTTCGTAGTAAGTGGCGTGAACTACCTCTAATTCAAAGACATGCACACTCTCAAATTCTATTAACCCATTTGCGGATTGAGTTGTGTATTTTAAATTTATATGTTTTTCAACATTTCGCATTTATATTCATTAAGTGCGAAACGATACGTTAGGAGTTAATTTGACTCTTGTTTAAAAGGGAAAAAATGTAAACATCATTCGTGATATCAAATTATAGAGAACGTGGCGACAATATAGTTTCACTTTTCGCGTGAAGTGTAAGTTACATAATTATTAAGACTGAATTACTGTCTAGTGTCATATTTGACATTCACTTAGTTGTATACTGATTAAGAAAGTACGGAATTCGCAATATTTTCGCTTTTCCATACTTCTATAGTTATGGAAACATGTAATCATCCGTTTTATAGGACGCTATGCTGCGGGCACTTTCGAAACTCGTTTTCATATGAACACGACATCCTTTTATTTGCAGGCTTTCCCTGAATGTAATTTTAGCGCAGTTGAAGATAAGAGATGGTGAAAGGTAGAACATTATATTGCGACTTTCTCAATATGTACGATTCACAACTTATAGTATTGAAATCGTCTAATAAAGCTATAAGACGCGTCGATAAGATGCACCAGTCGTGGCGACATACACTTCAAGAATCAGAGAAAGAGGATGTGGCAATTTTTACTTACTTCGTGGATTCCTCTGTAGTTCTTATAAATGCAAGGATAAAACAAAACAAAAAAATGATACTATAAACTTCTTGTATTTCTGCCAATCTCTTCCATGGTTAAGAAAATTGACAAAAATCTCAAGAAAATATATCCTCAAATCCAGGGAATGAAGCTCGTTTTGAAGATACTAAACATTGGCCAGAATAAAAAGCAACAAAGAGGTGTGCCCTTGAAGGTTGTTTCTGAAAACAAACATTTGCATAAAATATAAAATGAAAGTTTAATTTGCTTCTTTTTCACAATTCCACTGCTCCTGAGGGAACAATTGGGATTTGCAATGTTATTTATTCTTGGCCTTTATACCGGATATGTTATAACTGAAGACTGTAACCTCGCCTGCGCTCGACCTGTTGAACGCTAATGTGTTTCTATCTTCTGTGTTTGCAACCCAACACATTCATTGAAGGCCAGGATTTGCACACCCATTCACTTTACTGGCGCAATACAAGTGTCTCTTATACATAGCGTTTGCTGGTTCGGACGGCGGATGTTTAGAAAACTACGAGCCGAAAAGAGCATCTGAGCATTTATTTACCTTCAACTAACACAATTAACACTATTACTACAACTTATTTAAAAATATTTCAAAAATTAAATTTATACCCTAATGGGTACACTTTTCCTTTACAGACTTTCATTTCCTTCATGGAAATGTGGGCAGATATGTTATATCGCCCGGGTTTCCTTAACCGAGTGTTTTTGCACGTGTACACTAATTAAATGACAAAAATGTTCTAATCAAATATTGAAATGCCAACAATAGATCACGGTCACACAAGAGTCCTTTAACCCACGAAATGATAATTTTGTGGAAGAAATCGATGTCAGTCGACTTCTTGGGGCCTTACGTCAAAACACGATTCAACTTCAACAAATATTCCAAATACTATATGGGGTAACCATATGTCTTTATTCCTTCCGTAACACGCTTATTTAATTGCAAAGGTTTTCTACGTGGCTGCTCTAACTTTCTACTCTTATGACGTAACATTCTAAATATTCCTTAAGATCGAGCTGCATAGACAATTCACATTTTAGTTCGTTTAGATAATTGAAATGGCTTAAATAAAGACTTACAACTTTCAGACTTTTCCTTCTAACTGTACCCACTACAAAACTGTTAGGAAAACATATTTAATAATGAATTTCACACTTTCATCCATTCTAGAAGTAATATCTGATGATTTGGCTTCTATCACGACCAAGTAACTAGAAAAACTGGTTTTTGCCTCTACTGTCGACGCATTTGTATTCTTCTAAGAGTTTTATAGGAATATAAAGAGGAGACTATTGTTTAAGAAGTAAGCTGATACAATCATAAATAATTACATTCAATTAAAAAACTTTGATCTTACAATAAACCCCTGAAAAATTGAATGAAAATTTGGAAATGTACGAATGTACTTCACATATTGAAAAAAGTATGTATCACATTTGGTGAGCGTTCTGTGGCCGATTTTAATTACACAACACTGGGAAGAGATAACAGTCCACATCCTATGTATTTGATTTCAGGATATTATTCGTAGATCAAAATCTCAGGAGTTCTATTATGGAAAATGGGAATTCCCTGTGTATCATAAGTAGGAGTCAAAAAAGGATCACACCAGTACTATCAACATCCATAAGATAATAATGGTAGAGAACATGATATATGGGGCTTTAAAGGAAGATACACTGTAGATTGCGGAAAGAATGACGCAAGATTACGACTCGTGGCTTGAGTGGCTAGCACTTGAGGACGTCCGCACAGATAAGCCGGTAAGAGGCAACAGTTCATCACAAGAAAATGAAGGTGACGTCGACAAACCCGAAAGATATAAATGCACTATTTGAGACGTGTGATTTCTCAGATCAGGATTATTCTCTGCAAGGTAAGCATAGACCAGGAGATGAATCAAAATTCACAATTCATCATGTGATGTCAAAGCTTTCGCGGCGAAAGTCTCGGCCAATCCATAGTAGAGTCTGATCTGCTGTAATTAGTAAAAATTAAAGCAAACATTATTTATTTTTTCGATGTGTGAAATTAAAAGCTCTAAAGAAGAAAGTACTCTTATATATCGACTTAAACAATGCATTTTCATTTCGATTTTTATCAGATTTAATTTGGAGCACTTTAAATAATAGGTATTACAAATGTGTTTTTGGAACGATTTTGATAATTTTTCAACGATGTTTTTACGCTGAAAACAATTAAACATAACTTTCCTACTTTATTCTTCATTTCAATATAAGAACAACTGAAAGTGCTTGTCGGAAAGGGTATGATAGCTTTTGAAATTAATGCAGTTCATATTCTCATCCACACGAACGGTGTAATTGACTGGATAAATTAATGTTATTTGGGGATTGTATTAAAATTTCGTGAAACTTAACACCATTTCACAGTTACGAATAAAGTTCTTAAGAATTGTTGAACAAAACCTTTTAGAGTTTTGTGTTATAATGAGTACCCTTTTAGAGTTTGCAAATATTTTGAAATTTCTTGTAGATCCACCTTGACAATACCCAAATAATATTCCGTACAAATTAAGTACAAATTCACAATAATTTTCCATCAGATAACATACTTGTAAATAATTAAATAACACATTATTCTTACTCATTAGCACTTTATTTTCACAATGAAACTGATGTATAACCAAAGATATAGAAGGAATCTGTGAATGTGATTTCAGATGTCGCAGTGTTCAACAATGGCTTGTATGGTCTTTGGTCTGCTCTTGTGTGCGGCGTTAGCTGCTGCAGCACCTAGCCGAGTCTCTGCAGAATCTGTTTCTAACAACAGGCCCATTATTGGTACGTTTTGCGCAAATAAGAGGGTTACATTTATGCTCTTCTATATTTGAATCTTTTAACATCTTGTAGAATCACTAAAAAAAGGAAATTAAGGAAACATCAAACAATGTTTTATCGAGTGTTTATAACTTGAGATAGAATATGATTTGATTCTTCGTTAGATTACATGGAAAATTAACGCACTGTTACAATGTTTCATACATGTCGTATTTAAATGTGAACTAATAAAACTTTGTTTTTGAATAAAATCAGAAAGGAATTTACATCCATTTTTGTAAAGCATTCATTTGAAACTTCGTAACTTGTGCCATTTCCCTGAAGATAATGCTAAAATATTTTGAATATTATAGTGATAAAAATACTTCACTTACTTGTAAATATAAATTTAAGATAAGTAATTTAAAGTTCATCAATACGAATAGCAAAGTTAAATATGCATTGGATAATAATAATAATAATAATAATAGTAATAATAATAATAATAATAATAATAATAATAATAATAATACATTTATTTGATGGTATTGCAGGTGTCCTTGCTATGGAAGTGGGTCCTACACCGCTTGCACAATATGGTAACTACACGAGTCACATCGCTGCATCTTACGTCAAGTTTCTTGAGAGTTCGGGCGCGAGAGTAGTGCCCATCATGTAAGTATTTAGCACAAGTACTTTCACTCACGCAGATCTAATAAAATAAAACGTTCGTTTATTTCACAACCTTTCTTGCCTTGTTTTAGGATTAACCAGGCGCCATCTTATTACCAAAAAATTGTTAAGACTGTTAACGGGTAATTACTACATTGAAAAAATATATTTTTAAAAATGAGATTCATGTACTGACATAAATGTAACATTTGTTTTAATTTTCAGAATCTTCATTCCTGGAGCAACATCATTTACAGAAGAACAAGAAGAGTAAGTTAAACTTTTTATGCTTGGAAGATTTTTATTGAATTCCTAAATTAGGAATAGTTGCCTTTATTTAATAACTTTAACTTATGAATAACAGTCACTAACATGAATGACGAAAACTTCACATTGCAATG
Organism: Teleogryllus oceanicus; assembly: GCA_964035755.1. NCBI lineage: Eukaryota > Metazoa > Arthropoda > Insecta > Orthoptera > Gryllidae > Teleogryllus > Teleogryllus oceanicus. The sequence continues at coordinate 157,350,572 of CAXIVR010000003.1, read as the reverse complement.
CATCACAATGCAATGGTGTACCTAGAGAGATCGAGAGGCAAGTTTCTCACTCATAAGTATCAATGCCTTCTATGTTGTAATCACAAGTAAATTGCAAGGGGATTTTGGGGATTTCATTTTTTAATAGTTTGATCTATTGTTTTTATGCAAGCTAACTGGACGGAAATTATTGTGAGTAAATTGCTTCAGGCCCTTACGTGAGTACCGGCTGAGAATAGCTCAGAGCCACAAGAGCCGCTGACTCTACATCGATTCTGATCGGAAGCTCCTAAGGTTCGAGTCACGATGGTAGCGGATGTTCGGTGCTAGATAGTAAATAAATCTTCGGTGCAAATAAATCTTCTTCTTTGGTCCTGTTTTTACAAAGTCGGATGTTAGGTGACCCAATTGAGTTTTCTTGGGAGGACTTAATCAGGGAAGTTTCCCTTTGCTTTCCCACAGGGTGGCTTATTATTATTATTATTATTATTATTATTATTATTATTATTATTATTATTATTATTATTACGACTTATGCACTTCTCCTACGCGGGGGGGGGGGACATTCACTTGCCACTTGCCACAGATGTCATTGTGGCTAGGCTCACTCGTACGGCTCAGAGCAAGTAACAAGCAAGATCTTCATTAACTTCCAGGACCTCTAACACTTATTATTATTATTATTATTATTATTATTATTATTATTATTATTATTATTATTATTATTATTATTATTATTATTATTATTATTATTATTATTATTATTATCATTATTATTATTATTATTATTATTATTATTATTATTATGACTTATGCACTTCTCCCACGGTGGGGGAGAAACATTCACCCTCGTGCAGGGAAGAACGCCGCCGTGAAATTTGCGTTTGGTCTTGCAGCGCAATCCTGAGCCGCAGTGTGGACGTGACGGGCAGCGGGTACGCGGTGGCGGGATTTTTCCTGTACAACCTCGCACGTTTGGAGAACGTCAGAGGCAACTACCTGCCCATGTGGGGCACGTGCCTGGGCTTCCAGCTGATGAGCTTCCTGGCGACCGGCCCTACGCTCAAGTCCCTGAACATCCGCGTGCGATGCAACAGTGACAACCAGATCATCCCACTCGAGTTCACGAACGGTATGTATCACTCCCGCATGGCGAAACAGGAGTTCTGCGGCGCAATACCTTTCTTTAGAGCCGAGTCTTCTCTTGGTTTGCCATCTCCCTCCTCGCTGCTATCTGTAGAGACCTTTCGCGACCTGAGTCTTCTCTTGGTTTGCCATCTCCCTCCTGGCTGCTATCTGTAGGGACCTTTCCTGACATATCGCGACCTACCCGGGCCTATCGGGGCCAACCGGTGCTTACACGGGTTCTCCGCGGAATCCCGAGTCTTCTCTTGGTTTGCCATCTCCCTCCTGGCTGCTATCTGTAGGGACCTTTCCGACATATTGCGACCTACCCGGGCCTATCGGGGCCAACCGGTGCTTACACGGGTTCTCCGCGGAATCCCACCGCTCCGTAAGTCGATCTCACGAGTTGAAGTCTTGCCTGATTGGGTCATACAACCCCATGAGCCTCTTTGGACTCACCTCTGTTTTATGTAGATATTGTTGCTTCTGAATCCACCTCGGGACTCTGGACATATATTTTTACAGATTAGAGAGCTAGTTCCTCTGTGCCTACAAGATCTTCTACAGAATACCAATTAATGGCAAGGGAATGCGATTTTGAAGAAGTCAATATCAACTGTTTTAAATGTCACAACTTGATATTGCAAAAATCTGAATGAATTACAATGAAGTCAAGAAAACGTGTACAGAATACATCTCCCCATAATACGTCACGCACAGTTTTTAACTGTTTTTGACATAAAATAAATAACTATCGTACCCGTGCGAGAACTCTCGCATGTTAAACCCCAACCTATTCCCTATTTTTCCATTTCCACATTAAGTCTACAATATATATTTTTCTTCAAGACCTTCTTATCCTCCAAAACTTGTTGTACATGTCTCCTCGTAATTGATAACAATAAAATACACCCTTGTCAATTACCGAGCAGAGAGGTACACCCGTGTACTTCAATCGCGTAGAATATCAAGTAGTTATTTAATTTCACATAGTAGGTTATACAGGCTCTGAACAGGTGGAGTAGAATTGAGAAGTCTCGAACCAGCATAACTAATAGAATGTTCAAGAAGATATCCTGTAGATTAAAATGTGAGGAACGTTTCTTTGAGGCTTCTAGCCTCAAAATTTTAGTTTTTAAAGCCTTAAAATTCTTTGTTTAGGAGTTATTTAACGATATAGGTTCAAAAATTCGAACGAAAGTTGCTGATTGTATTTGATATGAATATTTAGGTGCGTTTTATGAAATGAATCCTTCATATTTTTAAAGTCAAAGTGCAATTCATCACGTCTCCATGACATTATTTTTCTTTAAGAGATCTCGTTTATAAAGGTTGGTTGCGTGTGAGAGCCGCAAAAGAGAAGGTTCCTACTGAAATAATATAGAAGGCGATAAAAATATATAGAGAACACTTTCATTATAATTCTAGGACGTCATAAATACACTGACTATATTGTCTTATCAGACAAAGCAAAGATTATGCTGATTCTATGTCTAAATACTTAACTGTTTTGTGAGCCCTTCACTTTTATCTCAGCTTATGAACCCAGAAATTCCCTTTTAAATTGTTCAACCAAATCATTTCATGATAATGCACATTAGGTACCTCAGTTATTCCTTCCGGTAATATTGTTCCAGATGCCCTTATCACAAGCAAGAGTAAAGTTCAAACTAGTTAGGATAAATTTAAATAATTAAATAAATCCTTCCTCTAATAACAGTATATTAACAATTACTTGTTCTATATATCGTTAATTTTTGACAGTAGAGGAATCAACGTTGTTCTCCATTTACTAGGCACCTTAATATTTTGATTATTTACACTAATGCTTTGAAAATATGCGGGTGTCTAGCGTGTAAATCAAGAACCGCGGAGCCTGACCCGTATTCTATTGTACTCAGCTTACATTCACGACTTTTGGACTTTTTAATAATGACTATATTTTTGTGGTAAAATCAAGGTCTCCGCTACTTGATGAACAATTTTCACTGATAATTACTAGGCACGCTTAATAAATTCAAAAGTGGATATTCTTTTCCTGATACGTAAAGTGTGCAAGGAAAATTTTTGTTTTCCAGACGTTCACTCCAGTCGCCTGTTCGGAAATGCTCCGGAAGAGATCATGAAGATCCTGAGGGAACAGAATGTCACCGCCCACTACCACAACTACTGCGTCACTGAGGAGGTAGGTTCATCTGCCATTCACTTTTAAGTATATGATCACTTATGTAAATTTATACTACAAATTTTCACTTTCTGTCCATAAAAATTAGTCTAAAAAGTAACAGAAAGATACATTTCTTCGAACTTTTAAAGGAATTTCAATGAGTGTAAACGCCCATTATTTTAAGTATGTTCCTTATTATCGCCGACGAGAGATTACTATCAAATTGACTTCAAGATTTTCTCTTCTCGTTAATTAACACCTTGTCCCCGATAAAGAGAATCAGATGTTTGGTACTTCAGTTAAAATTAGAAGAATTTGGCAGACTCACGATGACCAATGAAATCGTCAACATCACGCCACAATGACAGGACGATATGTTAGCTCAGATAAATATTACAGTCCAAAAAGATCACGCAAGTATTTAATTGATAAAACAGTGAGTTACATGGAATCTTGTATCTAGGGTAACCTGCGTGTGGATGTCTGATCGTTCCTAACGGCTGGACCTCTTCCGGCCCATCATTCAGGGCAAATGAAGTGCCCTTACACACGTCGCGGTCTGTTGATGAAGAACTGACCATATTTCATATTTTTCAGATATTTCCGAGAGAATTATCAAAACATTTTTTTGGAGGGGGTTTTAACCATTTAAAATGCGTTTTGACAAAACCTCTCATCATCACAAATCGATTGGCACGATTTGTAGCCGATTTCTTCTACAATATTCTAGAAGAAATCTAAAAAAAGTGGTTTTAGATAGCCACTAACAAAAGCGGTTGTTACTAACTAACAAGCGGGCATAGAGAGCTAAAAGTTCATTTTTACCACTAGTGCTAAAAGAAACACGAGTGCTAAAGTATTATGAAAAATATAAATGGAGCAGAGCATACAAAATACTTTGACCTCATCAGCTACAACACGTAGTAAAAGTGGTTTTACTTTGTTCGTAGGAATGCGCCACTCGGCCAATAGGCAACCTTTCGTATTCGCAAAAGGAAATGCCATTTTTACCACACGTATCATAAACAACTATTCAGAGTTTCCAAGGCACCTTCCTTGGTGACACACTGTGCATTACTATTCACCGTTTCAGACCTAACATGAATAGTTATGACTTGATCAATCCGATTGAGAATAATTAAAACTAATTTGGCAATGAAAAAGTAATTAAACTATTTCTAACCATACTTTTCATGCAACTTTCTACGTTTGAGGATGGATGAGCCTGGCAACTGTATGTTTAAAATTTATTTACTCACCACCCTACCCTCACCACCCTTCCCTCAGCACCCTGATCTCACAACTAGGGAGCGGATATATACGATTTTGCATATTTTTGTCAGTTGATTCAGTGCACAGCTAAGTGACATTTCTGGACATTTGGTGAGAATATGATGCTATATATACTTGAATATGTTTGTGCATATTTGACCGATTTTTTCGTTGGTCATATTCATGTAATTATAGGCACATATTTTGCATATTTCGTTAAAACACAGACTTATCTTAAAACACATCTCTTTTCAGAGAATCTATTTATTTGTGAACGTTTATTGATTCGAAAGGGCTTGTCACAGTCTCCTTTTTTTCTCTAAATGATAAAATACCTTGAATGAAGGATAATTTCTTGATAAGATATTTTTTAAACCAGACAAGAAATACAAGACGTACAATGTACTTCACTAAGTTGAATATTTACTTCAATTATTTCTTTGGCGAAGTAGTATAGATTATATTATGTTTGCATCTTTTCATTCCAACAGCTTTCCCTAATTTTATCAAGAAAGGTTTATATAGGAAAATGAAGTATCGGTAATTTTAATTGCAGATTAAAGTGCGTATTTCAAAAATTTTAGGTCATAAATGCATATTTTTGAAAACATATTTCAAGATATATTAGGGCATAAAAATCCCCTCCCTACTCATGACCTTCTCTCATGCACAAAGGTACTGGTAGTATTAGCAGTTCTAGGAGTATGTGAATACTAGCCCGGAGTCCAACAAGGGCTTCAAGTCTTTTGGAAAGAACTGAATCGTAGTCAAGTGTAAGGATTGCTTAAAACGAAGCTAAGTCGTTTGATGCAACATCGTAGCATAACAACACATAGAATTGTGTTTTATTTAGTGAGGATTATTGTACGAAAAACTGGTCACTGTACGAAAAACGCGCAGTGTGTTTTCATGCTCAGAAGGACATTGAACTCAGTACATTCACTACATGCAATCATTCATATGGATCCAGAAAGCAGTAATACAATTTTTAAAGACAAGATGTTCATGCAGCCGAAAGTTACGTCGTAGAAAAATATGTTAAGGAATAAGCGGTAAACTATCCACACAACCACATATTGCATTATCATAAACTAAAATCGGACATAAAGAGTAAGAGGGCTGACACGTTGTCAAATCGGGTAGTTGTATTACGCAGATGTTCCGAGATCCGCTATGATATCTGGTGGACCGGACATTATTCGCTGGGGATATCCATAAACTTATGACTTCCTGGGTCTCTTAGATGGACAGACAGAATGACTACGTCAAGTGCTCTTGTCACTCATGGATTTAATCTTACTTCACAAATACTCATTACTCCCAGTCAATAAGCCATCGAAATGGAGAGGCTCGCACTCATTTGAACAAGCATTGTTTGTGCTAATGTACAGCTATCTCATGAAAGTTTCTCTTGGCAGACTATGGAGAAATTCGGGATGACCAAGAACTGGCGTATTCTGTCCACCAACCACGACTTTAATGGGCTCAAGTTTGTGTCTACCATCGAGCATAAGAACATCCCCTTCTACGCGTCCATCTACCACCCCGAGAAGAACGGATTCGAATGGGTCGAATCAGAGAATACACCCCACGATGCCAACGCCATCTCCATGATGCAGTACTATGGCAATTTCTTTGTCAATGAAGGTGAGCGTCATGAGATTTACCATTAACAAAGATATTATTATTATTATTATTATTATTATTATTATTATTATTATTGATATTATTATCCCTTAAATTCACAACTAACGATGTTAGATATTGGTAAAATTAAAAATCTACTCAAATTTATAACCAGCTTCCTTTACGAGCGATAGCCGACCTTAAATGTCTCTTGTATTATTGTTCAACAAGGTGACGAGAAAATGCTACGAGCATACTCTAGTAATTCTACTATTCACGGATTCTTGCATATTTTCAAAGCCAGTAACACGTGGAAAGGGGTGGCAAATATAAAACATACAGGCTCTGGGGACCTATGGTAAGCAGCTCCCGACTCATTTGCTATTCTCTACCAGAGAGATGCTTTCACATTGACACAAAATATATGAACTGGGGCATAGAAGTGAAACGCGACAACGTAATTTTTGTCCCATCCGGAAAACGAACTCGTGGTTGCGACACAGAAAGCAAAATCGCTGTCCAAGGAAACTCTCAAAATGTGATTCCAAATAATTGATGAGAGCATAGGTTGACGCGGTCGGAATCAGAAACTATTTGGCTGTCCGTGTGACACCGCGTCTTAGGCACAGGTGCCATAGGTAATTAAAGAGTTCTCGGACACCACTTACTAATTAAAAACGGCTCTTGTTTCTCTTATTTTGGTACTTTCTACCATACTCTAGATGGAGATGTGAGTTTTTTTTTATATTTAGAAATGTCCTTACAATACTACTTCATTCAGATACAAGTTCTTAGTTCTCTTTAAAATATACCAACCTACTTTCTTTACTTACCACTCGGGACGTATGTGCAGATGTGAACAAATGAATTGAGCAAATTAATTTAATAATTTAGCCGAACAGGAACACACATTTCATAAGGAGCTTCCTCAGTAAAGCATCAAGTTATTGCGTTGTGTGCTGGCAAGGGATTGACGTATCAGATACAGAAAAAAATTGTATTTTAGATCCTTCTTTCATAACCATTCATGAATGTGTATTTTGTTTGTTGTTTAGCTCGCAAGAGTAAAAACAAATACGAAACTTTGGAGATGGAACAAGCTGCCCTCATCTACAACTACAATCCAACCTACACTGGTGATAAGACAGTTTATGAACAAACCTATCTTTTTAAATGAGAACTTCTCTGATTAAATCAATATTGTATTTATTCCATGTTTTTTACTTTCTATCTCATAAAATATCTCAATTTTTATATATGACTCTACTAATAAACGTGAAATATTATTTTGTACCTTTTGCCATTTTCATGTGAGTAACAAATCGTTATACTTTTCCCTATTAAGCCTGCCAAAAACCTGGATACATTCAAGAAAGAGCATGAAAATTCAAATATTGGTATTTATTTCTGAGATAAAAAGTTCTTGTGTACTTGAAATTAATTGTCATCTTTTGACTCCTTTAATCAATCAATCCACCATTCCAAAAGCCAAGTGCAATTAAGAAACAATGACATTCTCATCGATCATCATGACTGTGACTATAATGAAATAGACTTTTTGGGGCTCTTCTTTAAAATTGCTGCTTCTACAATTTTGCCACTTTGGTTCGGCAACAGCTTAAAATTTCGCTTATTAACACTAATGCTTTGAAAATATGTAGGTGTCTACGAGAGTAAATCAAGAATTGCGGAGCGTGACTCATTATCCTGTACTCTGCCTCCATTCACGGTTTTGACCTTCCTTTTTGCCTTATATTCGATTATATTATTGCTCAAAATGAAGCTATCCAGTTCATGATGAGCAATTTTCCTTCATCCACATTAAGTATTTATTACTTGACATGTTTCACGACTACGAAAATATAGGATCTGATTAGAACGATAATTGTGGGAAATTTAATTTTGCCGGGCGTTTAGTAAAGGTTCTTTTACACGCTTAGTGGAATTTCAGCCTATCACAAATCCATGCATTTCATCCGCGGTCAAACCGGCACTTTGAGGGATGAGACAAAATAGAGTTAAACATACACCGAGCTACACATCTCTTAAAATATGGACATCTCTCTCAGTTCAGTCACCTGGTGCAAATGCGCGCTTTATCGCTCATTCTTTTTATTATAAAACTTAATTTTTGAATTATTTATTAATTTTCTGATACTATATTTTTCACTCATATTCAAGCATTTCTCTTTAGATTTATTGATTCTTTTATACAGTTAATAATTTAACAATGCAAATAACTCATTCGTCACAGTCGTTTTCAAGTATGAGGTAGAGGGCTGCCGTGAGAGAGTAGAGCGTAGATAATTGTTCTCATGTTGGCCATAGAACCGAAACGTCGCCGTTTTTCAGCGCGCTCTATTCCATAAAATAATTGTGAAAACATTATTTCAGAATTAATAACCAGAATTAAACAGAATTAACAGAGAATTCTATGTTTTTTTAAATTTTCTATATGAAGATAATTTAAGCTAAATGCGATTTTTGAAGATAAAGCAAAAAACTGAAAAAATAAAAATGTTTATAGTTTTTTGCAATTTTCTTCGTGACGCGGACATTTCTCGAGGAGGCAAATCTCAAATTCTAATTTAGCACTCTAAAACATGTACAACCGGCGAGAAAAATATTTCGGATTTTTTCATTGACCGAATACCTAGTGTCTGATGATCTAGCAACATTATACGGTAAGGTTGCAAACGCCAGTCGTCACCTTTGACCTTCCACTGGCCGCACCGGGCGCCGCCTGGCGGCCGATTCCATCTGTAAGCCGTCGGTGCGGCGCCGCGCAGCGCACGGGACCTTTATCGAAGGGAGGGGGCGCTTTCATCGCGCTCCTTTCTTTGCTTCTGATCCGCTGAGCCCCTTGCGAGGGGGCGGCACATGGCAGCGCAGGCGAGCCCGCCTCAGCGCCTGCAGCACGTGTCCCGCCGCGAGCCACGGGATCATGAAGCAGTCAAGTCTGACGGGCGGGGATGAAGGGGCATGGTGAAAGTGAAGGACCGTGGCGGCGCCCAGGGTAGCGGCGGGGTTCAAAGTTGGGCCGAAGTTGAGGGTCGCGGCGGGGTTGAGCGTCGTGGCGGGCTCGAGGGTCCTGACGGTCATCGGAGAGTCATGGCACTACCTAGCGACATGTCGGGTGTTGCCGGGAAATGCCGGCGCTAGGAGGGTCATTGCGAGTCTTGCAGGGCGTGGCGGCATGGGATGGAGGCGTGGTGGTTCGATGTTGGAGCAGCTGTTGCGCGGGTGGTGCGGAAAAAAATAGGTTGGACGCGGCGGGAGGGGGGAGGGGGGGCTGCGTGACGCTGGCCGAATGAAGTAGGGCGGAAGGAAAGAAGAGCGGAGGAAGGTAGGGTGGGAGCGGGACAAGGATTGTCAGCAAAGCGTGGCGGGGGGGGGGCCGGGCAAGGGCGAGCCGGGCAAGGGCGAGCCGGGCAAGGGCGGGCCGGGCAAGGGCGGGCCGGGCAAGGGCGGGCCGGGCAAGGGCGGGCCGGGCAAGGGCGAGCCGGGCAAGGGCGGCCGGGCAAGGGCGAGCCGGGCAAGGGCAGTTCGGGAAGGGCGGCCGGGCAAGGGAGGCGGGAAGGGCGGGCGGGGGGGCCGGGGAGGCACGAGGCTGCAGCGCCCCAATGAAGTCGCCAGAGCGGCCTGCCACGTGCGCCTCGTCAGCAGTCGCGGCTCGTGGCGTGGGCGGCCGCTGAGGAGGGGGCGCCGCGGCACCTGCGACCAAGGGCTGAGCGCAGGGCGGGGTGGGGGTGCGCGAGGCGAAAGCCGACCCGAGGGCGGTCCACAGCCGCGAGAGCGCTCACAGGCGCCGCACGCTCCCAGACGTCGCTCTGAGAAGGAGGTGGAGGCGCCACAGGTGCCACCAGCAGGTGAATATTACTCGCAGCGAGGATGTCAATGTGTTTCTCCACAGTATCTATTAAAACTACAATTCATTTCCCACTATATACAACAAATCTATTGTTTTGCCTCAAGAAATTTCAGTAGTGGGAGTTTCTCGAGGAAGAATCCCGAATGCGATAACGTGAGATGAAATAAAACTGTTCTACCTCATGTCATATAAACACCTTTTCTAAACACTTTTTCTGTAATTCTTTGATTAAGTTTAAGAAATGTACACATACATACGTATGTAGCAATGCATTGAGACGGCTACGATTATTGATAGCTTAGAGATTGTACTATTGGTTTATTATGGTTAGGGGTTGACTAGAATTCAAACACGACATCTGAGAAAGTCTAAGTAGAATCTGAGAAAGATGAATTTTCCCTTGCGGTGATAATTTGCCATCTAGTTTAAAAGAAGGAATAGAATAGTAGGAGCAAGTATGTCGCTCGTACTATCCGATCCCTTTTTTTACCACAAAATACTCATTTCCTTTGCACTCTTGTACAATAAATTAAAAAATTATCCAAACAACGACGGAGAAATAATCTGAATAATAATAATAATAATAATAATAATAATAATAATAATTATTATTATTGATATCGTAGGCTTCCGCGGCCAGAGTCATGATCTGTCCGAGTGTCAACCGGACAGCCCAGATCAATTTTTATTGTTATTAGTGGAGCACCAGATCAGTACAGACTTTCTCACACTAGTTAGTTTTCTAATCTTTTTAGTTTAGACTAGCTTTTGAGTATAGTATGAAATCATGGAGAGACGAACCACTCCACAGAAAATACCTTAAAAGAATGGACGAAGTTCAGATCAATAAAGAACAATACGGCTTAAAAGAGGAATAACAAAGCCAAAATCGGAAGCAGTTGTAATAGCTACTCAATAATTGGCATTGAGAACACATTACAATTAAACGGTTCTCAAAATTTCCCAAGATGATAAATTCTGCAATTGGCAGGAATTGGTGGAAACTATTGATCACATCGTCTCAGCTTGGCCAATTATAGCAAGGACCGAATACTTGAAAAGACAAGGTAAACTGTGTATTTACCTCCACTGCCAGATCTGTAACGCCCTCGAAGTCCCAAACACATGCTCCAAGTGGTACGAATATTCAACAAAACCGGTGACGTCTGTTGAACTATGTACCATACTGTTCGACCAGCAAATTCAAATTGATTGCACGATAGCGGCAAACCAGATATTGGTATTCGAGATCTGGAGAAAAAAAAAGTGTCTACGTGAAGGTGTGGCGGTGCCGTGCGATCAAAACATCGTAACCAAGGAAGCAGAGAAACGCCTTTAAATACAAGAGTTTGAAAAAAATCGAAATCACCCGAAAGTGGGACGTAAAAACACTGGTCGTCCCGATAGTTATCGGAGCTCTAGAATTTGTTCTGCAAAATGTATGTAAGAAGTTGGCTAAACTCCCAGGTCATTCAAAAGACTGGGAAGTGCAAGACATTACTGTATTGGAAACAGTCCACATTTTACGGAAATTATTATGGTACTATTGTGGAAATTATTATGGTGGTTATTACGGAGGCTTCGACTGTCTCTTGATCTGCTCCTTAGGTAGCTGGTTACAACCCGAAGAAAATATGTTCAACCTACTTATAACATTTTTAATCGTGTATTAGATGCTTAATAATAATAATAATAATAATAATAATAATAATAATAATAATAATAACAATAATAATAATAAATCCCTCAAATGACACATGATCTCTTTAGCCAAACTGACGCAACTTACGTTCGAGATGCAGATCCAAGAAGTTTCCACTGCAGCGCATCTTTTCTTACTCGTGTGCGTTGTCAGATGTAGCCCTTCCGAGAAAACAACTCACAATCGAAAGGAAATTATTAAAAAATTGTCGGAAAACTTATATACGCTCCGCATCTCTGGTATTCGATGTTGACAGGTTAACCAACTCGTAATTTGCCAAACACGTGTTGTTGTTAGACAAATTTATTAGTAACTCTTTTAGGACAGTTAAATGATAAAAACAATTAAAACCTAGAGAATAATGGATACTTGGCTTCGAAACGAACCTTATTTTGTCAAATACATCCACAGGTTATTTATTATATTTTATCGAATTTATTCTGTATATTATTTGACATCCTGACAAATATTAACAAAACACCACGTACTTTCGTACCTACTACGTACGTGCTAAAACAGCACGTACTTTCTTGCCCGAATTTTTTAACACAAAAAGTACTCAAATTTGCGAAAAAATGTATATGACCCTTTTCAAAATCTATCTTAAAGGAACATATTCTATTGAGAGAAAATAACTCTACCTTCATAACTGTAGTTGTAGGAAGACGCCGAAAGAAAATGAATTTTTGCAAATTTCTTAAAATTAGAGTTTTCAACGAAAGAGACCTAAATCATTCTCTTAAACTTCATTAACACACAACAAAATTTAATGAAAAATGATAGAGATATTTTTTTGGAAATTTGGAAAATGTCCAAAGGGCTTCGTGGGGCTTCGTCAAAATTAAAATATGAATTTCAAAATCAAAGGGCTGCGACATCAGCCAGATCAATTCGGGAATATCAATTTTGGAGAAAATCGGCTGAACAGTTTAGCCGCTAGTGTTGTTCACAGACTGACGGGCGACGGACATATTTTTTGCCGTCATTCAATTTTTCGGTATCAAGGACCCACGAAACATGGATTCTGGCTACATCACGTGTTAGAGGATTTGTTCTAAATTGGCCAACTGGATTAATCCATTTTTCGTTACCAGAGCCCTGTAATAAGAATTTTCTGCTGAAAATTCGCTGTTTTTTCCCGCAGCATTACATACCTTTCTCTTTGCTGGGTGTAAGCGGTAGCAAGAAAGTCAAAAATAACGTTTATATTAACACGTTCACTGTCCTCTGAGGAAGGTGGGGTTCACGAGACAAAACTCGATGGTTTTGCTACGTCTTTGAACCACTTGTGGGTCACTGACGTTTACAATTTTCATGGCACACCTTTCCATTGAACTCCCTGTAATTACACAGATTTTAGCGTAGACTTGCTAGGACGCTCATAGAATTTAGAAATGCGCCATCACGTGCGGAAAAGTATTTTTATTTTTTAGAATATTACAGTAAAATTTTTTTTACAGTCGGGAAGGTTTGGACGTGGGGAGGTATTTTAATGTTCTCATAGGGACAGGAAACGAATTAATAATGGCTGATTACCTGGCGTTGCCGGGGTTTCTTTACGAACCCCCTCACCTCAACCACTTTCGTCCGGATCCGTCTTTCTCTGCCGCTAACTTTGCATTTTAAAAGCATTGCGTATTGCATTAAACTACCACATTTTATAAAAAGACACACGTGGAATGCACACACATACATACATTCACACACAGAATATGCATCATTTTACATAATTGTAAAACTTCAAAAACGCTCAAAAGTTTTAGAACGGATCACAGCCTACCCTTCCATATGGCTGCCACCGCGATGCCGTGTGCTGAGGCGCGGATGAGGCGAAGATCTCGTGCCATCGCAGGTGCCGGCACCGGGACGGGGAGGGAAGGAGGGAGCAAGGGGAGTCGGAGGCGGAAGTGATCGATCGCCGATTGTGAGAGGCTGAGCCGCTCGGGGAAGCGGCATCCACGTGCTCCGTAGGAAGCGCATCCCCCGGCCACAGCCTTCGCTCATCCCAACAGCCACCCCACCGACACTACCACTTATAATAATAATAACAGTAACAATTATAACAATAGCAATAAAAAGGAAACAACAACAGTAACAGAAACAACAACAGAAAAAAAAACAAAAATAACAGACACAACAACAATAATAACAGTAACAACAATAACAATAATAATAATTCCAGCAATTGTTAGAAGAATCTCCTCTTTGTACCAGTTCTGGAAGCAATCAATGAAGAAGTGAGAAAAATGCTTCACTCCTCAGAATCCACTAATTTGAGGACAGTGGAGATACCAGCTGAACAAACTCAGGATGACAATGAGACAACAATGTCTGAAATTATTGAAGATGAGAGTAAAGAAGTGAGAATTCGCAATGAATTTGCAGCCTCACGTGCGGAATTTGATGAACTGACCCAATGAATCACCACTTCATTCCCAGACAAAATTGCTCAAAGAAATTGGCAAGAACTATCAGCGTCTTGAATGAGAAAATACTGCCGCAACATCTACAACAATAATACATATCACAAGGAGGGAGAGGTATTGTAGATCTCATAAATCTACACAGCTCTCAAATTGCATCATTCAGACGATACTTTTTCGAACATTGCGGGAGACTTCAGCAAGCAGTAAGCACAGTTGATAACTATAGTCCTCTGAACTTGAGAAGGGCTGATCCACCTGTTCAGCCAATCATTGAAACCAAAAACAAGATAACCTCATGGAAAGGGAAAGCACTGAATGGAAGGTACCTCGATAACCTGAGAAAACCAGAAATAGACATCTCTGCGTCGCATGCATGTCTCCAGTATGAGGATCTCTTTCCGGAGACAGAAGCCTTCATGATAGCTATCCAGGACCACGTGGTGCCAACTTTGAACTACAGAAAACACATTATGAGAGATTCGACTGTAACGGCCACGCACAGTTGGAATATAGAAAGAGGCATGATGAAGGGACACCATTTATTTCATTGCCACCAATTATTGGTAATGAAAACAGGCTTACTCGCCACTTCCTCGCCCTATTATGAATATATTCCTCAGAACGTGCTTGAAAGTAGTGAGCACACTCTCTACTGGGATCCCTCCATTATCACTGACAGACAAGTCGGCGGCAACAGACCCGATACATCCAACCCGATAACATACATCGATAGAAACCATCAGCAGGCTTACTTTATTGATGTATCAATACCAACACCCATAATTACAGAGGCGCACTCAGGATTTTTCTCGGGGTTTCAGACTACAGCCTTGCCGACCTGATGTTTTCTTATAAAAAATTTCATTTATGCTGAGTATACAATCTATTTTTATTTGTTTACTAAGAGTTAATATTTAGAATGTTAACAATTGATATACTGAATGATTTTCGTTAGTATTGACAGTTTTTAAGAATATGCTTCCGAATATGAAAAGTTGGCATCTGAGAGAGGTCGATACTCCGTGCGACCCCATAGGATGTGCCGCTGACGGTAATAATAACAATAATCACAATACAAAAACAATTTATGTGCCCTATTTTAGGAGAAGAACAAAAAGGATGTGGAACCCTTGACTGCAGACAACATCTCACTATCGGTGATTTAATACTGAAGCAGCTGAAAATTGAGAAAAGAAATCCGAATTGATGCGGTTCAGATTACACCAAGGCATATAATATAGTCTCTCGTGACTGGCACTTAAAACACATAAAATTTACAATATTTCTCGGCAAGTTATTGAATGTTTGAAGACGTTGATAAAGAGTACCTGTACAGAACAAATTTTCGTAAT
Organism: Teleogryllus oceanicus; assembly: GCA_964035755.1. NCBI lineage: Eukaryota > Metazoa > Arthropoda > Insecta > Orthoptera > Gryllidae > Teleogryllus > Teleogryllus oceanicus. The sequence goes on along the minus strand of CAXIVR010000003.1, from coordinate 157,335,052 downwards.
GGGAATACTTCAATTGCATTCGTTTGCTTAAGAAGAGGAATATAGCACGCCAAGAACCAAGGAGACTCAACTGTATCCTACAACGGACCAGAGAACTACAACGGCTACGGAACTTACGGCTTTATGAAACTTCATAAACCAGACGCCCGATGGAGCAAGTAGCATCCACTCCTCAATATGAAATTAGTAAATATCTCAAGCAGATACTAAAGCCCTTACTTTAACAGGACTCGAAGAATTTAAGTCACAATAACCGAGATTTAGTAATAGTACATTATGAAACGATGTAATGATGGGTATAAATACACGAGTGTGATATGATACGAGCGAGGGAGCGAGTATCGTAAAGTTCTCACGAGTGTATTAATCCCTATTACATCTAGTTTCATACGGTCCTTTTTGTAAGACATGGTATTTTTTATTAGTTAAAGTTTTGTAGTGAATCGTTTAGTTGAAGTTGACATGCAGGATTCAGCGAAAGACACCTAGCGGACAGCTACCCTACCTGCCGCAGGTGGCTTTGGTTTTCCAGTCCGCCTGCGAGACAGTATAAAAGTTGAGGCAATAATTCGGAGGTCACCATTTTCCCTTTTTCTCTTCTTTCTGGAGGCGCTAACTCATCCTCTAATTCACTACACATTTCAAACTAAAGAAATGGTATGTTTTTAAGAACAAATACACGGCAGCAACATGCAACACAAAAGAACTTGCGTTCTGATCTTAACGTCAGTCAAATGTTCCCTCTACCACTACCACTGCGCTAGTCAAATAGGATCAAAGTAAAATTACGATCCAATTTATTTTAAATAATATTCCACGTAAAAATTACTGATAATAAAAGAAATTAACACTGATGAAACATTTACAAGAACGATTTTCAATGATTAATGGAGTATCAATACTTGATTTGTAAACTTCTCTACGATTGGTCAAGAACCTGTATCATAATGAAATATGTATCGCAATGAGTATCATTATGCAACGGGTTGCAGCCATCAAATGACAGAATTATACAATGAGGGTAGAAAAGAGAATTAACGAAATGGAATACCTGTGAATCACATCTTTGCCTCTGTTGACGTTATTGGAATGTTTGCCAACAAAGAACATCAATGTATTATGGAAGGTTTAGAGGAGGCTCATGACAACAATGACACAATTCAGATCCCCCAAAATAAAATTCTTATACTTCTTAGATGCATCGTTGAATTTATATTTCTCAACACAGTTTTCCACCAGATAGATACGAGGGTCTCTTAGTTTCCTATTTGCGGAGTTAGTAATGAGATCATTGGAAAAACGATAATGTCCTATTTACCATTTTTTAAAAACAATATGCAAATGACATAATTCGAGTAATGCCTAAGGGTAAAAGTGATATTGGATAAAAGTGATGGAGTATTAATAGCATTTAACAATTATGAACCACAGATACTATTTACAATTGTAAGTGTAATTTGTAAAGTGTAGTTTACAATTTTACAATTTACCATTGCTTTAGTGAGTTTGAAGTAAGCCGGAGGACCAATGAAAGTTCATAAAGATTATAAATGTTCTTTTTTCTTGAAGTTCACTTTACTTAGAGTTTGTTGTACTGCAAGCACCAATCCAAATCAGACGACTAAGTGCTTGGACTGAGTGCGAACAGGATGGCGGGCACGGACTCTGTGGAGACAGAAGCTGCCCCGGTGCGTAGTTTGCCGTAAATTCGGCCACGTGACGGCTGATGCACACAAGTAGCCCGAATTTATAACTACGGCCTGTTGGCCTTGCTGGTTGGTTGACGAAGCCTTGGTAGGCGAAGCAAGAGCGGCAGACTTTTCGTAGCTGCTTCGTAGTGAAGCGAGAATTGATAGACTCGTCCGTAGTATTGACAGATGAGTGAACGATAATCGTTAGCGTCTTACTTAGTTGATGCCTAAGTTCGTAAGTGAGTTGCATTTGGCGTGTGTTAGTTCTGCTAGTTCTGAGCAACAGTAGCGAAGATGTAGTACTTTAAGTTTTGAACAGATACTTGAGTTGTTCTCATTCTGGTTTAGTAAATGTCCGAGTAGTCTCGACTAGTGAATAGTGAGTAGTAGTTTGACGGTTGTGTTGTTGACTAGGGCATAGTAGTTGAACAATGAATAGTGATCGCGTGGCAGTTAAGCTGCCATATTTATTATTTGGGGATATTATTGAGTCCGTGGAGGGGCGAGTCACGTGACATTGTCCGTGAACCGATGGTGCGGCGGTGAGACGTGAAGTGCCGATTGGCTTCCTATTTGTTGGATGCGTCTTCGTGCCCCGGGGAAGGAGCGTCACGTGACTTCGGCGGCGATCGTGAGGTGCCCGCGATGGCTGCGTGCCATTTGCAATATTTCAAGTTCGGTTTTCACGAGAACCGCGGCATCTCGCGAGCCGGTTAGGAGAAGGCGGGGCGGGCACGCGGGCACGTCTGCATTGCAGATGTGCATTACTTTGTCGACGAGATGCTTTTAGTGTTGTATTGGCGAGTACCGATTTCTGAGAAATGTTTGTATACATTTGGCGGTCGGTGGTAGGTAGTGAGGGGGTGGGAGTTTGTTTTGAAAGTACGCACTTTGGTGGAGGTGACGGAGCGGTGAGAAAGAGGTCCGCTTAAAGAACTCTGCATGAATGCTTTTATTGCCCATTTGTATTCTGTGCTTATGTTGCTAAGTGCAATGTCACCGTGGGATTGAGCTCTAGGAGTAGTGGCGAAATCGTGTCTGAAGGCAGGTGACGCGTTGGTAGAAAGCAATTAGGGGATGCGTCCTGGTAGCAAACGTGATCGCGAGATTGAACAAATTTTACATTGAATTATTTGAACATACAGATTATCATTAACCATAATGTATCCGGCTCGGATAGCCGAGGTCAGTAAAGCTAAAGAGCTGTAGCTGTCTCGTGCCTGAAGGGTGGTGGGTTCGAAACCCACCCAGGGTACGGATGTTTGTATGGGTCCGTATACCGTTACCGTTACTCCCAATGTTAGTAACAGCTATACGACCTTAGTAGCTGAAAAGCGACCTTAAAGAAGTAAAAAATTGATTTGTACGTATATGGATTGGTGGATAAAATTTTCTCAAAAAGAACATTACAAATAACACTTAGCAAAAATTGAGTCGGCTTATAGACTGTGACTATGCAAAACAATTCGTACATACTTTTATTAATAAACGCTTGAAGTTTCGTGGCAACTTAATCAGTGAAGTATATTTAGAAAAAAAAGGGAAGCACGGGAAAATAGTGAAGAGAGAAATTACAAACCAAATATAATAACACTTCTTGTTTTGGAAATCAATAATAGATTTAAACTAGTGGTGTTACAGAATGGCGCAGACGTTTTCGTAGTAAAGTTTTCCAATTTCCTTGGTGTGGACTAGTACTGTTCAGTCTTGCCCCTCCTTCTTGCATGCTGCCATTTATTGCCGCTCAACGTACATTTTTTTGGTATTTTCTCAACTTTTCGATTTACAAATTGTAGAACCTAAAATTATTTTAAGAATATAAACGAAGGTTACAACTTCGTCCTAAATGGCAATTTTGATAGAAAAACTTGGAGCCGTTTTTAAGAAAATGGCGTTAAGCGTTATTGTAAATGCGAAATTTGAAGCTCTTTTTCACAGGACTCTTAAAATTTCGAGAATAAAATTATTTGAAGTGGTTTGGAGAACTTCGATCCACAAATTTAATAATGTATATAAATAGGTAACAATGAGCGTATTAACGGCGTGAGAGTTATTTAAAAGAAATTAAATTTGTATATTTTTTTGAAAAAACAAAAGACACGAAAATAAACTTTACAGCATATTAAACAGTGCAATTAGCATTATCCATTGCAAAAGTTTGAGGAAACAATTTCGGGCCATTTTAGAGAAAATGGCATTTGAGCGTTTCTGAAAATGTGGAAATTTGAGCTCATTTTCATAGAAAACTGTTGAGTTTTCGAAAAATTTTATACGTCATTTAAAGCACATGAACTTGTAAAAAAAATTATTGAAAGAAGTTGTTTCTAACGTAAATATTACCGACGTGAGAGACAAGTAAAAAAATACATTTTGTAATTTTTGAACAAACAAAAAATAGAGCAATATGGCGTTTATTTTATCATACAGCGTTTGTTTGGCATTGTCCCTACCAAAAAATCGAAAGAAAAATTTTGGAGCCATTTTTTTAAAATTTATTTCTTCTTGTTCGACATACTTGTCTTTCGAGGAGGTTAAATTATGAAATACACGGTTTGTTACTTTTTGGGAATGGCCATCCATAAGCAGTGGTTTATATTACTCGGAATAACGTAAACATTGGGCTACAGTAAATGAAGCGAGGTTGAACACTGTTTCAGTTTGATCTATTGACAGTTATGGGGGATTATGGTGGTTTGAAGCGGTCTTCGGGATACCTGGATTTAATACGTGAGTATGCAGCATTGCGACCTAGGCTGAAGATTAAGGAGCATGGGGAAATGTGAAGGTTCTGGTAAACGTTTTAAGCTATTTGAGTTCTGTGATCGCTTAATGAAGGCCCTTTCAATTATCTGAGAATCTGGGTGTTCGGAATGAACCTTTTTTAAGTTCTTCTTAAAAATTTTAAGTTCTTCTTAAAAATACATTCTGAATGGCTGTTAATTTTTGGAGATTGCTTGTCGCTGCACAACCCCAAACTGGACATGCATAAGTCATAGTTGGTAGAATTAGGGACTTAAATAGTAGCAATCGGCATTCGACTTTCAATGAAAAATATGCATTAGAGGGAAGAGTTTTGAAATTTTGGCAGATGCTTTGTTAGCTATTGCATTTATGTGTGGTTTCCATGTCAGTCTTTTATCAAGCAACACTCCTAAGTATTTTATCGGTGAGGAGGTCCACGGGATAAATGTATTGTGAAGGCATAATTCAGTAGGATTTTTTGGGCGGCGTAACGTGAAGATTTTTGCTTGACATTTTAACGGGTTTATTTTGATTCTCCATTTTTGAGTCCAGTTAACATACTCGTTTAATGTATTTTGAATATAGTCCTTGGCTACGGCAATGTCGCTGTGCGTTGCGAAGAGGGCGACATCATCTGCGTACAGCGGTCGGTTGTGAACCACCGTCCGGTACGGATCGGAGGAGTGCGGCGAGTTATTTGACAAGTTTAGGTTAAGTGAATAATCTTGCTTTACTTGCAAACTGTGTTTGAAGTGAGTGTCTCAATCAATAACTGAACTGTAAAGTTTACACGTAGCGGGGGCAGTTTATCTGCCTTCCACTAATTTTCTGAGAAAATGGATACACCTAGTGAAATGAAAACCTACAAGATGCCATCAGAGAATCTGCAGAAATCGTATGCCAATGTGTTACAGAACCACATGTATCCAAAAAAAGAAAGTGCTATAATTATTGATTCTGTTGAAGGGTTAAATGTTCAAGAATATACTGTAGCGATCGGACAAATAGTTGGACCAGAAAATATACGGTATGTATCTCGTATTTCTCAAGGTAGGATATGTTTTTACCTCGCCAATCCTAGTATTGCAGATAAAGTTACTGCAGAAGGCTGCAACAAAATAAAAGTTAAAAATCATTATTTGGAAATAAAGCCTTTGATCACAAAGACTAAAAGAGTCATTTTTTCAAATGTTTGTCCAATTATACCTAACTATGTACTTATTGAAAAACTCAAAGAATTCAATATTAACACCAGTGCAACTATTACCTATATAAAAGCTGGTATAAACAATCCTGGTTATCAACACATCTCAAGCTTCAGAAGGCAAATATATCTGGAACCTAATGAAATAGACAAACTTCCTGAACATATGTCAATTATATATGATTCTACCAAGTATTATGTGTATATCTCTACAGATAAAATAAGCTGCTTTTTATGTCAACAAGAAGCACACGGCCAAATATTGTACAAGATCTAACAATGATGAAACAGGGACAGAGAACGTATGTGTTGAACCAAATGAAAATGAGAGTCTGTGTAGGAGTAATGAAGTAAGCAGTGATGTACAGGTTATGGAACAGGAGAACAATGTGACTGATGCTAGTAAAAGCAAGAGTAGTAAACAAGTGGTACGGAAGTGGAAAAGGATGCTCCTACTAGTGTTGAAGAAATCATTGAACAAAGTGGTGCTAATTTTAACTCGCCTAGTGTTTCCCATACAAAAGTGAAAAGTGTGGATAACAAGCTACAACCAAGGAAGGATACAGCCAAAACACAGGATACAGACAAAGGAAAGAGATTGCATTCAACAAATAATTCCAGCACCTCAGACAGCAATGGAATTGCAGAACGATCTCAGAGTGTTAAAAAGAAAGTGAAAATATCATCAGTACCTGAAGATCTTGTGCAACACATCAGTGAAATACAAAATCAAATTTCAGATACATTAATTTCTATTTTTCCCATCCCAATGGAAAGTGCTATTGACTTCATTGTTAAATCATATGAACATCCATACAATGACATTCCTATGCTAGCTAAAAAATATACAGAGAATATTCCAGGACTGGTTGTCATGTTACAAGAGATACACAGATATATAAAAAGAAAATGTAAAAGGAGAATAACTACCATTATGAAAAAATTAGTAAACAATGAACAAGAATCAGAAGTGTCAACTGAGGAGTTGGAAAACAAAATCTAGTAATGATCAGAAGTCCAAGTCAACATAAATTCACAAGCTGTGATTTAAGATTATTATTTTGGAATACTAGAAGCATCCTCAGAAGATCAGAGGAACTGCAGAAGACCTTAGAAAATATGGACATTGTGATTTGTGTTGAAACATGGCTTACAGAAAATAGAAGTGAAAGTAATATTGATTTTCCAGGATTTGTAATAGTCAGAAAAGATAGGGTTCAGCAAAGAGGTGGAGGAATCATTTTTATTGTAAGGAAAAATATAGCTTATGTAGAGATTAAAGACCTAAAATATCCACACAGTATGTGTGAACTAGGTGGAATTAAAATTACTAATGTGAAAGAAAACTTGAATATCATTGCTGGTTACAAGCCTCCAAAATTTAATATAAGTCAGGAAGATTGGGACTCAATAATGGGAAATGCTTATCCAAACACTAAAACTATAATCATGGGTGACTTTAATGCTCACAATCAGCTATGAAACTGTCGCCTTAATAAAACAGATGGAAACCTGTTGAATTAACAGTTTTTAACACACATAATCTGTTTCTGCATAATTCCAGTTCCTATACTCATGTGGACTTTACTACAGGTGCTAAATCAAACATTGATTTAGTTTTTTCTACTACTGATATTTCACACCTAATTCAAGTGAAAGTAGAAAATGAAACTTGGGGATCAGACCATTTCCCAGTATATATAAATCTAAATGTGAAAAAAAAATACTATCACAAGAATACATTTAAAATAAACACAAAGAAAACAGACTGGGAGAAAGTGAGGAATCATCTTCAAGATAACTATTATCAATTTGGAATGACAGAATATGTTAACTCCCCTGGTACTGGTAAATATAATATCTTTGTAGACATTGTGACAAAAGCAGTTCAGGACAATACCCTGTGGTAAAAAAGAAAAGTTAAAAATAATCACAATCCTGTGCCTTGGTGGATGCAGAGTGTGATAAAATGAAAAGATTAAGAAAGGCAGATATCGAAAATGGGAAATCACCAAAGAATTAAAAGATCTTATTGCATATAAAAGGAATGTAGCTTGTGCTAAAAAACTATTTAAATGGAAAAAAATTGAAAGTTTCAGAAATTTTGCAAAATCAATAAATATTAATTATAATCTAACATATACATGGAATAAGGCAAAAATATTAAAAAATAAATGGGTAAAAATTAAGACTAATAATGTACATGAAAATTTACAGCAAGAAAAAAAAAGTGGTTAGTGCTTTATCAAAAATATGCCCACCTTGGGTTCCTCTAATCCCAGTTGCTGCCTGTATGTCAAAATACTCCTTTCTAGATAATCCTTCAACTTTGTTGAATTCAGCAGAGCTATGAAAACAAGGAATAAGAACTCTGCTCCTGGCATTGATGGTATTAATTATGAATTATTAACTAACTTACCTGGTAATTATCATATTATGCTATTGGATATATTTAATAGAATGTATGTAGAAAAAAAATACCCAAACAGTTGGAAGGAAATATATGTTCATTTCATTGAGAAGCCAAATAGTAGCAATCTAAGACCCTTGGCTCTTACCTCATGCATTTGTAAATTATTTGACAAAATGGTAACTGAAAGGTTAAAGTGGTGGTTAGAAAAAAATAATATAATAGCAAAGAATCAAACTGGGTTCAGACAAGGTTTGTCTTGTGCTGATAATATTACTGCCCTGAACTTATGTGTTGAAGATGCTTTTATGCATAAAGAAGATGTTCTTGCTGCTTTTTTAGATGAAAGTGAAGCTTTTGACAATGTTAATAGTGACTTACTTATGGAAAAGATAGCTGAAATAGGATGTCCTGAACGCATGATAATGTTTTATAAATTTTTGACCAGTAAGAGGTATTTATACACTAACGTGATGGGGGGTGAATTTCGTAATGTTTATAAAGGTGTGGCTCAAGGAGGAGTGTCGAGTCCAACTTTATTCACATTGTACATATCTAAAATAATGAATGATCTTCCAGAGTGTATCAAAGTATCTCAATTTGCTGATGATATAGCTTTATATATGAAAACTAAAAGACCAAGTAGTGATAAACAAATAATGGAGAATGCAATTGAAACTATAAAAAAAGAACTACTAAGGCTAGGGCTTGAGCTTTCACATCACAAAACTGGTTTTATTCAGTTCAATCAAAGAAACATACTCCCAGGGGAAATTGATATCAATGTAGGAGGCTCCAGAATAAAATCTTCTGAATCTGTTCGGTTTCTAGGTCTAATATTTGATTTCAGAAAACTTTTATGCCACATATAAGGTATATACAAGAAAAATGTTGTAAAGCAATGAATATCATTAAATTTCTCAGAGGTACATGGTGGGGAGCTGAGCCTGTTACATTATTACATTTTTATAAGAGCTATGTGAGATCTATAATAGACTATGGCTGTTTTGTTTATTACCCCAAACAAAAACATTTAAAGGACAAATTAGAAAGATTACAGTATACAGCGATTAGATTTGCCCTAGGATAGAGGAATAGCACTACCAGTAATGTACTTCTGGCTGAATCAAATTAATGAGAATTGAGGATCTGTAAAATTTTATGTAATAAATTCTTAATTAAGAGCATTACTCACAAAAAGTCTGTAACATATGAAGGAATTAAACTATTTTAAAAATATTACAATTGATCACAGGAATAAAGTCAATGTATTACAGAATTGTATGAAAAACAATATATGTTTAGATAAAATAGTTGTAGCTGATCAAAATTTTCCATTATATAAGTTTAATTATGACACATTAATGTACCAGGTATTCTTGGATAAAGAATATGGAAAATTGTTAGTGGATGCAAAGAATCCTAATGAATTCTTCCAAAAATCAGTACTTAATTCACAAGCTATATCCATTTACACTGATGGAAGTAAAGTCAAGGATGCCAAAGCAGTTGGAACTGCTTGTATCTGTCCTGATATCAATGTTCACGTAATTAGAAGTCTGCATCCGTATGCATCAATTTTCACCGCTGAATGTATAGCTATCAGAGATGCAATGGACATAGCTTTGAAGCACAAAGACAGAGATGTTGATATTTACACTGATTCCCTTAGTGTGTTATTAACATTAGAAAAAAAGACAGTAAATATAAGAACTAATTATTATTTACTAGATATTAAAAATAAGTTAAAGGAATTTCATACTGACAATAACTTTAAAGTTAATATTATTTGGATACCTGCACACAAAGGGATTAGTGGAAATGAAATGGCTGACTCTGGCAAAACTGCTACAACTAAGAAACCTTCAAATTTAAAAATACCTTATACCGATTTTCATTATATTTTTAAGAGCAGTGCTATGAAGGAAACGGTTAATAGTATTAAGCAAGCCGCTAACATCAAAGGCAAGGAATACTTTGCATCATTTTATAAAGAAGCTGAGAGACCTTGGTTTCATGGAAAATCCATTGAGAGAGATTTTGCTTCAATGGTGAACCGATGTAGAGCTGGCCATTACAGTCTAAACTCTTCATTATTTAGAGTTAAATTGATATCTGATCCAACATGTCATTGTGGATACAATAATCAGGATCTAAATCATGTAATATGGCAATGTTCAATACATAAAGAGGAAAGGGAATACCTAATCAAAAGATTGAATAAGATAAAAATATTTTTACCCCTAGATGTCAAAATATTCCTTGCACAACCCAATAGCACCGGTATGAAATACATTTATGCATTTCTGATGTAAAATAAAAGTATAAGATATATGGAATTGTTGAAACAGAGAAATTTACTGAATGTAAAAGTTGAAATGTAGTGTAAAATGCAAATCAATGTAATGTATAAAAATTGAAGTAATATGTATTGTAAAAATTTAAGAAAAGCAAATAACTTCCTTAAGGAGGTTGAAAAGCTTTAAATAAAAAAAAATCTGCGTACAGCGCTAACTTGGAGTTACCCTCAGTGGGGATATCGTAGCTAAAAATGTTGAACAGAATGGAAGAGAGTGCCGATCTTTGTGGCACTCCTGCATCAATGGTGCGCGGGTAAGAGGTTGAAGAGTTGCTTTTTACAATAAACGATCTGTTAGAGAGGAAACTTTCGATAACCTTTTGTAAATACTCCGGGACTCCTAGTTGTCGCATTTTATAAATTAGGCCAGTCTGCCAGACTCTGTTGTACGCCTGACTTATATCCAAAAATACTGATGCTGTATGTTCCTTTTGGTGATAGCCTTGTGCTATTTCTTCAGTGAGTCGTAGTAGTTGGTGCGTTGTTGAGTGATTGGTCCTGAACCCGAATTGAATCGACGGAATAGCGTTGGTGGAATTGAGGAATTTAATAAGTCTAGATAGTATTAGTATTTCAAATATTTTAGATATGGTTGGCAATAGACTAATAAGTCTGTAGCTTTCAACGTATCTCGGGTCTTTTCCAGATTTACAGAAAGAAATTTTTACAGCTTTTTTCCACGCTGCAGGAAAATAGTGAAGCATTAAAGCCGCGTTAAATATTGCCGTCAGGGCTGCAATAGATCGCCTGTTCAACATTTTCATGCACACGGTATTTATGCTGTCAATTCCAGGTGCTTTCTTAATTTTCAGACGCTTAATTTCGAAGGCTGTCTCAGATGGAGTAATGAATTTAATGGGTCGTGCGGCAGTTGGAAAAGTAGAGTTGACGAAAATTTCGATTTTGGAGTTAAATGATGCGTTGGTCACGGGGTGCGGTTTGAAGATAGTTTCAAGGTGTTCCGCCATTACCGATGACTTATCCTCGTCTGAGTATACTCGGTTAAGTCCTATTTTCAAGGGTGGGATGTTTGATTTTTCTTTGGTTAGGCGCTTGACCGATGACCAGAGGTGACTCGAATTTGGATGAATTTCGCCTATATACTTATTGAAACTTGAAAAACGTAGTTTGTCAAGTTTGGTTTTCACCAGCCTTGTTAACTTATTTACTTTCGTTTTAACGTCTGGTCTTAGAGTAATTTGCCAGTACTGTCTCATATTATTTTTTGATTTAATTAAATTTCGAATGTTTACTGGGATCGGTTTAGCATTTGGTGTACGACGAGGTCGTGTCGACTGTTTGATGGCATTAATAGTTGCTTTGGAGAAGTATCACCTTCATCGTCGATGTTGCACGTATTACTTATACTTTTCGGATATGAGTAAAAGAATAACATTAGATTAGTAAACTTATTCCAATTTACGATTCCTCTTACTTCCTGATCGAGCTGTATTCTATTGATTTGTGCCGATAAGGATATTAGTATCGGGCAGTGGTCAGAGTCGAGTTCCGGTAATACTTTTTGATGAATGGGAAAATTAACATTTTTGGTGAGTACAATATCTAAGACATCTGGAATGATGTTTGGATTGGACGCGTAACTTGTTGGTTCGTTTGGAGATAATATGCTGATGTTATATGCCGTTGCAAAATCTGATAGCCACGATGTCGAGTTACAACCCCACGCTATATTTTTACATTTTACAATGTTTTCACATTTATGTATTGTCAAATTTTTCTTCAGAATATAACACAAGTCGCCATCATTTCATGATCCCAGTAATCGTGATAACGTGTTTCCAAAGTCGTAAAGTAATATTGGTATCTCTCTCCCTGTTCGTCGATAATGTAAGAAATGGATTTTTAACAGCAAGCGACAAGTCTTAGGACTAAAGAAGCTCATCTGATACATTTAATAGTTGTCGGTTTTTTTAACTAAAAGTAATTTTATCGTCTTCACAAACATTTTTTCAAGCAGCGAATTCCCTTTGAATCCCCTTTGAATTCCCTGAATTCCCTTTCTTAAGAATATCTTTAAAAACAGCATTATTGTCTAATTTTATATCCAATAAAATACAGTTTTGAACCTAAACTTCTCCTAACTGTGGACAAATGTCAATAAACCTTTGTGTCCAAGCTTTCACAATATTTTTCATCAGTCCTAATTTAATTCTAATAAATAAAAAGACGCCACACTGAAGGTCCTTGTTTCGTTCGCAGTTATTTCCTTAAACCATCTTTGTTGAAAATTTAACTTTGCATTACGTAAAATACTGAGTAAATCTCGCTTATTTTGTTAGAAGTACCCTTTCCCTCACAAAAATTGGCCGGCAAAATTCTATCTTGCCAACAGCGCCCAAAAAACTTGGACACCCCGCAGCCAGGGGCAGGGACGCGTTGACCAATTGCTAGCAGGTAGAACCTTAGTAGTCTGTCATAGATGCAACATCCCAAGGGATAGAAATCACGCTGTTTCAGGGGAAGGGGCTAGTTCGTTTACGTACGAGGCGGAAATATCGTCAAATTTCCCTGCCGAAGGAGAGATTTTGCCTGTGCGTACGCCACAACGAAAAAATATTTCTGAGCAGGGTTTTCTGTCCACAATTAGTCAATAGACTAGTAAATATTTAGCATTTTAGAAACAATTGTTCTAACTTTTAGCAATCGATATGTAACACCTGTCAAACTGCTATTATGAGATGTTCATTTCAGGCACAATTTGCAAACCATTTCCGGCCGTTCGAACGCATATTTCGAATTTGTTTATAAAATTAGAAATTGTTGCAAAATTGTTAATTCGCGATTTTCGGCTGTAGAACATCGGGAGACTCTCCCCTCTTTAGATTTGCAAAAGTTGGAAATTGTTTATAAATTTGCAAATGTTGCCATTTTTATTATTGCCTCATCTCAATGGCTCTTCAATATTCAGACGAGATCGCGAAAAATTCGTGTTATTAAACACGACACAAACTACTACTGCTTCAGGACGCGATCCAAAAAAAAAACTATTATCTCGCATTGCCAATATTTACTAATTATGCGCCACTAATACATGTGCAAGTATTTTATAAAGTTTGTGCGCCATTAAGATAAAAATAAACTTTTTTCAAAGTATTAATTCCGAACAATCATAAAAATGCAGCGTCTAACACGGACCTCCCGTTCACACACTGCTCGAAACTCTCCTCCTTGGGCATTGTTGTCCTCAGCTTATATGGTTTTTCCGCCAACAAAAGCAGATCACCCGCTTAATGCGCCGAACATCATAACGAAAAGTATTTCTTTTTTTCATTTATTAACGTTTACCCGCTTATCATTGCCTCTATATTATGTCCTAAATTTCTCTGATAAGTGTTATATTGTCTTCTTCGCCTCTCAGCGCCTTATTTAAATAAAATATTACAATTTATCGCTCGTCATCTTATCCTGAACCTGAACATTTTAGAGATTTTTTGTATCCTACGCTGCAAAAATTTGTTTTACACAGTTCTGTTCATTGATGTCACAATGAAATGTTTCTTTTTTTGTCTACTAGTGTTTCCTTCATACAGAGCAAGAATTAGTAAGATCGGCTGAGTCAAAATCTCGAACGTATGACTTGAAATTATGTCACCCATTTTAAACGAATAATAACAGGAGACATATAATCTGCGAGAAAATTACATATCTCCACAATGTTGAATATGAATATTAAATTTGGTGATTGACGCCACATCCTTCATTATAACGTAAATATTCTCAAGTAAAATAAAGCATTAAGGAAACAACAGACAGGTAGCGCTCAGATGTTTCAGACTGGGTAACGTCCGAACGCTACAGCCAGTAGAAGGAAGCGGGGAGGCCCAGCATTACTCTTGTCTCAATGAGTACTGAGATGAAGTACGGTTCATTTCTGATAAGAAAAAAATATGCAGAAAGAGAAAGCAACATAAGAATATATCCGAAATTTTGTATTGCAAAGATGCCGGAAGGGAGATTTGTTACCGGTAATGAAGTTCAGGGTTGGATCCCAATATTTATTTATCACAATTATCTTTTAGAAAATTGAATGAATTCCAACTTTGGTGTACAATTCATGTAATATTATGTACCGATTCTTGTCGCTCCCCCCCCGCTCGAACTAATGAACAAACCGACTGACGAATAGGAGGATAGACTCCCGGACAGATGTTTTGAAAAAAAGGCTTCTTTTCGGTAACCCCAAAACGTGTTCCGTAAAAATCTCTTATACCTATACGCTTATATATGCTTTATCTATGAGCATAAATTTAGACTCTATATAGGAGAAAATAATAACAATTTGTGCAAAAAACTTGTTACACGATACGAACTGCAACATTGACCCCGCGGTGAGGGTAGAAGACAGTACCTTGGATTATTTTAAATGTTGAACTTCGAACTGTTCAAATTACTAGTGAAGAACAAGGGTGAGCCACAGGAAGAAATTATCGTCTGAGTTTACACTGCCTCTTCAGCTTCTTTGACTGGGTGGTTCTAGGTTCGAGTCTCGACGAGGGCGACTTTCGGCATTAGCTTCAGAGCTAGACTGAAATCATTCCGCTTTCTGGAGGAAAATTCGAACGGGTGAGTGCTTTGATCGTTACTTTTCCGTAATATCACCGACGCGAATGTCGGATCAGTAGAAAAGGACCTCGGATCGCGCGCGATCTCCCTTTACTTGTCCTTTCCTCGCTCCTTACTCTCTCACACGCATTTATGCACTGCATTACCATACATGTCGGGAGACCAGTCGGGGTCCTAGAGCCTGTCCTGACTGGAAGATGCACAATGCGGAAGTTATCTCGCGAAAGAAATCCCCAGCATTCCGACATGTAGGTGAGCGCCGGATCGTACCTTACAGCAGGGGGAGAAACACTGCTACATCCCGCAATAAACTATTCTCAACAATAACGGGAGTCATGACCATAGTGGTTGGAGTATGTTGGAAACATCAATCAATCACACGAAGAAATTGTTAATTCAAAGATTGTACAAAACATTTACATGCCGTCAATTTCAAAATGAATGATATTTACAGTATCATGACTAAAGCATTATGTAAAACTGAAAAAATGAAAGTAATTATGAAGTAGTACTTAACACCTTTCATTTTCAGTGCCCTTTACTTCCACTCATTTAAACAAGGAAGTGTTACACAAGAACGAAAAGGGAAACCTCGTAAACAACACTCTACGAAGTAGGTGTAACTAGTAATTGGCCTCCCTGATTGCGTAAATGGTCTTTTAGGGTACTCTCTCGGTGGTTCAGCACTCGTCCTAAACGGCTGCCTCACGGAAAAGTATCTCATTAAAGCATAACAGCAAAACAGGCAACGTTTACTTCGATGAGAAGAAATAAAAGAGGTCATCTTCGTCAACATATCAATTGATATGTTGAAGAAGATGACCTCTTTTATTTCTTCTTATAAGAACGTCAACAACACCAAATCAGAATTCCCACAGTTTACTTCGATGTTTCAAATCACATTCTACGTAAGTAACTACTGACACGCCACAACTACTTTATCTCTTTTAGTATTAAAGTAGATCAAACCGTAGATCAAATCTGATTCTTCTTCCGATTCCTCAGTAGAATTGACATTCTATACAGCTTTCCATGTATTTTAATGAGTAAGAAAACTGTTGGAAAAGAACCCGATGAAACAGTTTTCCCATATCATTCCTTTGCCTATCTCCATTACTCGCCTTATTTATTCGTTACAAATATTTAAAAGAATGTTGTTGATTAATACGTAGATTAGTAAAACGTAATACACATAAACACGTTTTAGTTGTAGTAACTTTAATTTTGCTTGATTAACTTTGATTTGTACTTATTTTTCCAGATATATTTTCCAGTTTATTTTTCTAGTGTCTATGTTGAGTGATATTCAACGATGCTGCTCTGGGGTTGTCAAATGATTGACTCGTCGTTTAATGTTAAGGGGTGGGAGAAATGTAAGAAATGAGAGCGAATATTTTGGTAGCAGTTTTTGAAGAGTCGTTACACACCTATTTGATCAAATAGACTGACAGTGGTCTCCAAAACTCATTTCAATGGCATTCAAAGATGAGTCACTTGCTTAATGTTTTTACGCAAATTTTCAAATATTAAGGGATTTCTTATTTTTGCTTAGCATTGACTCCTATGGGTACATATATAGGGTTCAATGCCAATCACCAATGGTTTCGATAGAAAGTTGACATCATTTGATTTTCTCATTCCAAACCTATTATACAGAAAATCTGCATTAACTTTTGTGTGAAGCGTAAAGTCTAACATAAGGTCTACACTAACGTAGATACACATTTAAGATTCTGCTTTTTCTTTACAAGAAATCGGCAAAGACACGAAACTGTCGTTCAGG
Source organism: Teleogryllus oceanicus (assembly GCA_964035755.1). NCBI lineage: Eukaryota > Metazoa > Arthropoda > Insecta > Orthoptera > Gryllidae > Teleogryllus > Teleogryllus oceanicus. The sequence continues at coordinate 157,318,279 of CAXIVR010000003.1, read as the reverse complement.
TTTTGAACATGGGCTGAGTGACATTGAAACGTAACGTCACAATGTCGTTTTTGAAGATATTTAATAAATTTTATTTCAGTTTAAAGACATTTGTTTGTCCCTTTTGTACGTTTACTTTTTTGTGGTAATCTCTGGTTAGTTGGGGTCCTGTCAACCAACACAATCACCGAGCAATCATCAAAGCTGCATTCATAGTGAGAATGGGACATCTTGATGCACATCTCTATAACATATACATTCTTACGGTTGCAGAGTGTGGACCTTCAAGTCCACCTAGACCCGGATTACTCACAAAACTTCCGATGCCAAATCCACGCTGGTTCCCCTCTCTACTGGACAGCGCTTCATCAAACGTCTCGACAGTCATGGGTAAGTACTATTTGTTTTTTATTTCAATTTTTCATTTAAAGGATTAACGTAATTATTTTATTGTTGCATGCAGTCTTTTGTTCCATTTATTCACGCAATGTCTGCCTCGGAGGGCTTTTCCCACCACCTTTTTTACTCGCGCGATAAACAACAATAAAACGCCACCAAGCGCCAGCGCTTCGTCGCGCGTCGGCGGGCGGCGCCTGCGCTGACGTCAAACGCCATGGGAGCGCGGTACCTTGGAGTATTTACCAACAAGCGTGGGCTCGGGGCGAACAGAGCAGGCGTCGTTACGTAAGTGTCAGATATTTATACTGGCAAGTTGTCCTTTGCAAGCGGAGTGCGGGTTGGCGCGGTTTAGCGGGCTTCGGGCTTGGGGCTTGGGCTCGGTAGCGGCGGCGGCGGTGGCCCGGCTGTGAACCAACTTCCGCGCTCCCCGCCCCGATCGTATAATTAACAAAACGGCAGCGCCGAGCGCGGTCGCGTGAGTGGGCTCTCACGTGCGCGCCGCTCAACCGCGAACCGCCACGCCCGCGCAGCGCAGGCCCGCAGCCCCAAGCGCACGGCGTTTGGACGGCCCTTCTCGCCAACGATGTGGTAAGACCCATGCACATTGCAAACACAAACATAAGCATGACACATGGACGTAAACATTAACAGAAGTGATAGACTGAAGTATTCACAATGCCGAACATAAACCTAAGCAAAATAAGAGTTTGCCAATCCGGTGGCCGAGATCGTAAAGGCAGTAGGATCGGACCGAAGGATTGCGGGTTCGAGTCCCGCCTCGGGCATGGTTGTATTTGTGTTCGTCCTTTCACCCCTTATCATCACCATATCGTTTCATCTTCACAGTTACCATAACGTTAACTCCAATAGTGGTCGCTAATGACCTAGATGTTGATGCGACCTTAAATAACAAAAAAAAAAAAATGATTTTCTGAGACATTCTAGTTTACTATTGTCTATTGTACTATTGAGGCTGTGAGACATTCTAGTTTACTATTGTTGGATGTGAGAATCAATTTCGAGATATCCAATGTGTCCATGACGGGAGGAGCTCTTGCCATGGATTGCGTTAGTTCGTTTATCGACATATTTCGTTACTCGATTTTGAGTTAACATACTGTGGTAGGTTTATTTCTTACTTTTGACATAAGCATACGCACAGCAGCTTGAAGCTTGCAAGATTTTAAGCTAACGTCTTACGAGTTATGCTTATGCGAACGCATTGTGAATAGTCCGTTATGGATTAGTCCTAACTTTTATGTTAACCCATGCTTATGTTTATGTTTGCATTGTGAATGGATCTTTAGGGCCGAATGAGTAGCAAGTCGTTCATTGAAGTAAGTGGTCTCTTGGAGAGAGCACTGTGTTCCACATGCTTTCATCATGGGAGCAAAATGAGTGCTTTCGTTAGTGATGATGGAAACGTGGTAACGTGTCATTTGCACTGATAGTTTGTGGTTGAGAGTCAAAAAGTGTACAAACTCAATGTTATTCGTAAAAAAGCATCCTATTTGGCTGGTATGCTTTCGAAATCGTTGCCTCATTTGTTGCCTATCGTTGCCTATACTTCTCATGGATTGTATGTGCCTCTGATGTAATTTCTTCATAATTGAAATAGAATCGTACTTATAAAATTCAAACAAGTGTGTGAAATCATTTTTACCTTTTTCCAAAGTGTAGTGAGTGTAATAATATAATCTAATGTGGTTAAGAGGATGACGATTAAACAGACCTTAAGGGAGCAGCAAGTCTCTCTTGTAGAAATAGGCATTTATTGGCCGACTAATTTGAGAATGAACTGTCAATGAATAACTATCACATAAGGGACACTCATTACAAGTGTATACAATAAATTCGGCCCTTAAACATTTTTCAGCTCCTGCCTGCAGTCTATTCACGTATCATATTGACAGAAATTACAGTTAAATTACTCTTGCACGAAATCGATGAACACAAAAAATCGAGGGATATGAATGAATATTATTAAAAGGTCAGGTTATAACAATAATTTATTGTTATTGCTTATTATGTTTGAATATTCTATTAGCAACTCATTGGATCATAATTCTTTGTTGTGTTTGTCCCTATTTTTTATAAATACACAAGAATTATCACGCGATTGAAAAAAGTTCTAGAACAAAGACATTTGTCATACCTTGGATCAACAATTTCATCCCTGTGACATTGCCTGCTGCCTGGCATAGAGATTAGTGCCATTTGACTGTCAACAACAACTCTGAGTCACTGATTTGTTTGATGCTGACCTGACAAGAATTTCTTGAGGTATAAGAAACGATTGAAATCGCGGGCAAGAGATAGGAATGTAGGGTGGATGGATTGGTGAATGGTTTTTCTGTGAACTTGTTGAATTGTTGAATCTCCTGTCGAAATTCAAATTGATGATCTGGAATTAGATCATTATCTTTTAATTTTGTTTGTATCGTTTTAGAATGAGTTTTTCAAGCATCTCCCAGAGAATTGGTAACTCGCTGATTAGTCGGTACAAGTAAGATCTTAGGGATATTTACCTGATTTAGGAAAAACTATAATTTAGATATTTTCCATTGTGCTCATTGCCATTCTTAGAATTGCGTTAGATATTGAAGAAATTAGTGCTATTGAGGTTTTTTTTTAAGGTGGTTAGAAAATTTCTTTGATTTCCTTGAATGGAAATGGCTTTATTGTGGGTGATGATTGTGTGGGAGTGCGAGAAAGTCCGTAATTTCTTTTTTATTTTCCGGTGGATGAATCGAGGCTTTAGGCTCGAATCCTTTTTGAAAGTATTCGGCAAACGACTTTGCTTTCTTGTGACGTCAACTTTTTGTCTGTTTTTAGGATTGGATACATGTGTTTTATTGCTTTCTTTATTCTAATTAACGGTCTATAGAGGGATATTCATACGCTTTTGTTGGCGAGGTTCTTACAGAAATATGAATGTTATATCATTTAGTTTGTGAAGTTTCATCCAAAGTTTTTGTTAGGGTCGATTTAAATGTGTTTTAACAGGATGATGTATTCTTTGCCACAATTATTGAAGATAACGCTTCGTTTTTGGTAGTTCCTTGATTAGTATTGTACACTAGTTTATAGTATTGTACATTAGTTTTATTTCCATGTATTGATTGATTGATTGATTCTTGGCGCGTTAACGGCTGAGGTCATTAGTCCGGTAAATGTAATGCCTATTTCTTCATCGGGAGGTGGCGGTGATCTTCCCCCGCTGGGTGATGAGTTCCGGCGCCGACCTACCTGCCACATGCGTGGTTTTCCTTAACCAGGTATCTTCCACCAGCGGGGCACCGCCCCACAGTGATCAATTTTGCGCTGCTAGGTGGACAAAAATCCTAGGGACGATATATTTGAGATTAACAATGTTTTTTGGGTACAAGTGTGTTCACTATCAACATGGGTATCGGCGATTGTAAAGGCAACACTTTGCGGTCGAGTACGGCGGTGAATGGGAGGTCGTCAGTTCGATGCCGCACAACTGCCGGAAGTTAGCTTTATGAGATAAACTGCAGCGAGTTTGTGGCCTTGTCGGAATTGAAATGGTAATCTAACAGCTCTGACTCCGATCGTTTCCAGGTGAATGCCGAATCATCACCATATCCGAAGACCTCAACTTACTGCAACAATAAAAAAATAATGTAATAAGATAATGAAGAAATATTTGTAAACGCTTTCAATATTTAAACAAATTTATTATCGGCTCTCATATTTCGTAATGAATAAAATAATAAAAGGAACTTTCAGTATAGAATAAAATTGTTTGTAAAAAAATTAATTTTGTTTCTGAGGCTAATTTGTGTTTTACCCGCATAGTTGAGGTCACAAGACTTCCTTGTTCTGGACTCGATTTGCCATCTTCCAAATGAGTAGATTCGTGCTGAATGTGTGTTTGTAGTTTGGTCCACCGAAAAAGTTCAGTTATGCTAACGAACTGAACATCAGTGAGAGAGGAAGAAGTCAGCTTTCTCATGTTTGGGTTGATCGATACTGCAGAAAGTGGTTAAAAACACCACTGGTTAAAGAGAGAAGCAAGTTCTTACAAGACATACCTTTTGGAAAGCTACTAAAAAGAGGCTACGCTCCTACTAAAAAGAGTTTTTGGAAAACAACAATTACATTACACATATGTAAGATATAACATGGTACTCATGGCTAAAAATTAAAAATGTTAACATTTTTATCTCTTAAAGCTGTACTGAAGAACAAAGATCTACACATTCCATACTTAAGACAAACACCAAAATATATTTTTTGACTTTCAAAAATAAATAAATTAATGAATAAATAGATATATTTTTGAGCTTTTAGACAAAATCAAAGTCCGATTCATTGTTCGATTGGCCGTCCACTGCCCTGTTTAAAGGATCACGCTTCACATTCACATTTAAATTTTCATCCAGCCATTCACAATTCTTCACTTCAATATTTTTTTTAAATTTCCTTCCAAGTACCCTCAATCGTCGCATGATGTTTAGGCAAAATGCACACTTTCTGCTACCGCTTTCTTTACATCTTCTGACACCACCCCTGCCGCTGTTCGTGACAACGCATGCTCCTGATGCTTCTCCTCTGTGTCCTTCGCCCTCTAGTACACCGCCTGTTCGATCTAGTAGCTCTAACAGCCCCCTCCGCGTTACTTGGCGCGCCAATCCTAAGAAAAATCAACTTTTCTCAAAAGATCGCAAAGAGAAGCAGAAGATATTTATAGACCTATTAAAACAGATATTCAGAAACAGGATATCAAAAAACAGAGATAATTTTTGATCTATTTTTTAAAATTCAATGCAAACTTTACGTTCATCCTTTAGAACGACATGAGTCATAGATTGGTATTTTAATACTCAAGATAACAAAGAAATTGTTAATTATATATTTTGGATGTGTTGTACATATCCCGGGGAACAAATTCCATACTGCAAACTCTTTGTAGGTCGAGTGTCTGGGCATCTACAAGGACCGCATTCAACAGGGCTCCGAACGTGACTAATATGAAGGGAGCTCGAAGTTCGAAGTTGATGAAGTAGGGTCTTCCATGCCGCCTCTGCTTAACAATTGAGGATTACACAAGCTGTTTTCCGATACTTTAGACATCTGGGAATACGACCATTTGTGTTTCATATGCCAATGGCGAAGATGAATTTTTTATTTTTGTCCACCTGCGAACGCAAAATCGATCACTGTGCGCCCTAGCCGGGACAAGCTCTGAGCTCCCGACCAGTCTTCCGACGTGTGTAGTAGTGTAGTGCATGTAAGTGTATGTGTGTAAGTAAGGGATAATGATAGGTTAAGGAAGAGGAAGGAAAGAACGCGAGCGGTCCATGCCCCGTTTGTTAGGGTACTGCTTCGGCATTCGCCTGGAATTAATATGAGAAACCCGGGAAAACTACCTATCAGAGCACAAGAGCAGGACGCTAGAATTCTCGCTCGAACAGCTGCTACAATTCTCCTCCAGACCGCGACTGATTTCGACCTAGCTATCCAGATTGTGTCGAAACCCTGCCACCGTCGGAATTCACTTTTCCCCATAGCACGTCATACGCAGTTTTAACTGCTTTTTGACGTAAAATAAAACAAAAAAAATTGAACATAGAAGTCCCCGGTCAGAAGGACTGCAGTGACATCAGTTGATGCTCTGGGCCATCGCTCTTGGTACAGTCTGTTGATGTAGAGTACCGCACATTGTAGAGCACCACAAGTTGTTGCATGTAATGAATTAGGTACTCGACTGCCTATTTTATGTTGCTCTGTTTTCAGTTTGATGTTTGCGGTGGTGTTGACAATCCATTCTTGAAAACTGTCTCAATTAATGTTTTACCACTCAATGTTCCTAGTTCAATTTCATCCATTACGTGGCAACTGGGTGTTGCTAATATGGGCGAATCATCAGACAGAAAAACCTGAAAATCTTCAATTTTTGTGCAATTATTTGTCAGTCCTTTTACAAAGTTATATATGTCGTCTGGTGGTGTACATACGTTGGCCAGTACGTTGGTTTGTTTGTAGTTTCATGCGCACTGTAATAGTGGTTTAGTTTATTTGCTTTCCCTTGGAAGTTGGTGTTCTTAATCCCGACAGCGGATGCTTTGCATTAATATCTCCACCAACCTTAATGTTTGGCCCCAATGTATTGAAGAAATGTTCACATGCTGTTTTGTTAATTTTGTTTTGATGGGCTGTATACAGCTATCACAGTGATATTGTCATACATGCAAGACACTTGCACTAACGTTGCATGTACTCGTACATAATGTTCTTCAAAAAATGGTCTTTCATTTTGTTTAATACTTTTCTTGATTATTACGATGTGCCGCCATGGGTTCTACCGACAGTGTCATGTGTATGATTACATTATACGGATTCAATAGATTCAAGTAAAATTTATAGGTTAAGTGGATTTATATTAATAGTGTTATATAAATTTGATTTGTGTTTAGAACTGCTTGGTTATTAATTTGAAGATGAGATTCTGTAACGTTGCAATTTGTTCTGCCTCCTTTCAAATATAGCTTCAAAACTCTTGAATGACTCCCTGAATGTGTCTGTTACGTTGTTACAATGTTAATTGATGGTAATTTGTTACTATCTAGTGTATTTTGAGTTACAATGTGTAATTCTCAACTCTTAATTGCGGAAATTCTTGATTCCTGTTTGCAGCTTTATAGGTTGGTCTCAAGGGAATAAACGTTGCACGCTTTGTAACTTTCTGGGTAATTGCCTCTATAATTTTCGCATTTGGTATTTACACTTTGACGCTGTCATCGGGTTTACCGGCAAATTTCAAATACCTGTACGGTTTTTTAAGTATTTACATGTGTGCACAAATCGCTAACATTTCAACTCAGGTAATTATCGTTTTTTATGGAGAAAGGGGGTTAAACATGATTTTATACTCACCATTCCTTTAATGTTATAAATTTCTTTCTTATTTGGAATGGGCTCAATGTCTTTAAAGAACAATGGCAAAGGTTGTTTGGTATTATAAATTTGTTATACATTATGCCCTGCATGTTTAAGTTATTTTTTAATATATTATGTTTGTACTTTAGTGTACGTTCCTCTTAGAAGTACTCTCAAGTGCATGTGTAAAGAAATCTTCTTCCCTTTTTATTCATGAACAAAAGCACGAAATTCTATTGGGGAGTAGGTGTAAATCTTTATTTCAGTCCTCCATAACTTTAAGTTTGTAACTTTTCAAACTGATTTGACACATTCCGGTTTCCGTTTCTCTTTTCGTTTCACGAAGCCCTTCAGTTAAATGTTTCTAGATCTTTCCCGCTAGGTATGAAATGAGTGCGGTTTTAGGAAAAACCTTCTGTTGTTTTTGATGTACAGAACTTAACATAACATCTAAAACTTCAAATTGGGTTGTTATAATGTCTTTAAGTAAATAACTAGAGCTTGTTGATTACTTTTTGTGGTTGTTCAGTCACTAAGTCACTATATTATTTCAAGGTTGGAATTGCGTCAAACGTGCTGCATGCGTGCGTTGCACTTTTTCTCACCTCCATGGCATTTTCAATAGTTATTGCTGTTGTTATATCACGTGTTGTAACTGATCGATGTGCTTTTGCGTCATTGAAATCTGATGTTGGTAATAGATGAGGAGTTTACAATGCCTACTAAGACTTCATTTTTCATTGTTCTTTCACTATTTCGCATCGATAAAGCTGCGAATATGTGTTGCTCCATAATGGAGCAGCTATCTGAGTAAACGGGTCTTCTTTTAAGTAATCGCATCGCGTTCATTTAAAAGTTAACACAAATCTTTATTGTCACTGGCCCTAACTGCGCGACAAAACCGACGCTATGTTCCGAATTATGCGAGTCGTTCGCGATGTGAATGATTCGGCGGTAGGTATTGAATTGGAGGGAAAACTATGTAACAAGAAACATTATTATTATTATTATTATTATTATTATTATTATTATTATTATTATTATTATTACTAGTTTGTTTGCCTCGTCGGTATACACTTTATTGTAATAAATGAATTTGTTGTAGATTTCAATGAAGTTTCTGTTCCAGTCTTCTATTGTTTTTTTATATTTTCCGAGGGTCGAATCAGTATTAATAGTTTGAAGAATCCATGGTGGGGTATTTGAGGTACTTCGAAATTAATTTCTAGGAGAACGTTTTTAATAATTTTTTACAAAGGGGCTAACTGTGAATTTTTGACGCTGGGATTCTGAGATTTAGAGATGTAGGCGTCTCGAGAGCATACGTTTATGATAGAGATTTTCTTCAGTGGCTAAATAATCTTCTTGGGCAGCAATTAAGATGCTGTCAATTGGTTTGGTGTGGATGCATCTGCTAGCAATTCTCAGAGCTTGGGTGTGGATTGCGTCCAACTGATTCAGATATTTGACCCTGAAGTGTTATATTATAAAATAAGCATTCATAATTGATTTTTGTGACTTTTTCTGCAAATTCTAATAGATCTGTAGGTTCGCATAAGCACGCCCTTATCATATCCGCAGTTTTTGAATGCAAGCCATTTCAGATATTCATTATTTTCTTGCATTGTTATGTAGTTAATACGCATTTTCAATGTTAATTTTGAGTAACTTTCATTTCTAAGATCTTGGTATTATTAAAATGTTAATGGCTTACCCTCTGATGTTAGAGTGGGAATTTTATATCTTTATGTTTGAAGACATGAACGTTGATTTACGTTTTATGAGCAGAGAATAATCATTAAGTTCTTTGAAGCATTTTGTATCATGTCTGTGGATGAAATAATGTTATTTCTTTACATAGTATGTTTATATTGTCGGCAAACGTCCTTGCAATTACGGGGATTAATATTTCTATCAGCCTCATTGATAGCTAGTAGGAATATGCCTCAACACTTGAAGGCCGCCGTTTTAAATTCTTGCTTTTTCTAGAGAGTTCGTTGTTGACTCATTTTGTTGCTACAATTTTGAAGTAACGCTTTAATGAAGCTAGCATTATACACAGTCAGACTTTTTTATGTATCTCCTTTTTTTCAGAATCAGGGACCGATATTACGCAAAATCGGACATTCGAAAATCTTTTAAAGCGTACTTACTATATTCGATAAAAACAAAGAAAAAAATGGAGCCATTTTTGAGAAAAAAATGAAAATATCTTTGAAGATTTGTATAAAGTACTCCAAAATGAAAATATCCAAATCAATGTCAAAGGGGCACCCAAAATGTTTATTTGTGTTGAAATCTGGAAATAGATTTTCTGCAGCATTACATAACTTTCTCTATATTCCGTATATTACTCCGCTGATACGTGCGTATGCGAAATAGTAAAAAGACATTTGTTGGTCAGACAGATTAGTTATAAAATACGAGAATTTCGCAATTGGGATCCCATTGACCATACGAGAGGTGCCAAGGAAGCGTTATTTAGAATGTATTAAAAGCTTGTTTACGAATTTTGAAAGATTGCAATATTTGGTTGAGGTGTGAAAGTTGAACATTTTAAGTTGTTAACTAGATAAATTAGCCCATATTTAGAAATTACTTCAAATTGATTAGGTTTTGGATGAAGATGATTGTTAAGGCTTAATGGAGACTGCGTCAAATTATTTTAAGATCAGTACGCACTGTGGCAGTGTCAATGTAAAACATTTATTAAGTTGCAAAGTAAAATGTAAGTACAACTGAAAATGAACGTGTAGAATTATAAAAAGGGTTTGGCAGAAAAGAGCAAGATATACATTATAAAATCTTCAAATCAATTCCAAATAATTGACATTAACATCTTCAGATGAGGCTGTACATAGATGCTAGTCTCTGTTAAAAAGCTAAAAAGCTTGCACAGAGAAGATTCGTCGTTTCCAGGTATCTCTGCTGGAGAGCTAACAAGGTGATGCCTTAGGCGGCTCTTACCTTGGAACAGTGCAGGTGAGCAAGCTATACGGTAAGAACCATGTCGCAATCATCGCAAGTATGGGCTGGCATTGCGAATAGGGGGTGTTATGACGGAGTAGATATCCGTGGGAGAAATGACAGTGACCAACCCCTCTTAGAGTCACGAAATGAGGAAGACCAAGGCTTTGTAGAATTCTTGATTCTCGTAAGCTTAAAATCTGAGTTCTGCCAATATGTTTACCATGCACTGAGAATATAGCGTTTGATAAACAGCTTGGCATCATCTGTTGGGCTGTGAGGATGTCTATCTCAGTTTTCTTTGTGGTGAGCTTTAGTGCCTGATTATCCATTTTCTTTCCTATTATCCCCATGTGGACAGGGAATCCAACAAAAAAGAACAAGTTTTAATGCGTACCAATAAATGATGCATTTCAGTGAGGAGGAAACGAGACTTTTTCGGTCTGTCTTAGTTCTTTGAAAAAAAAAAATTAAATCAATAGTTCGTTCCGCACAACTCCTCTTCCTTGCGGAGGAACGCAGGTATGGTGGTTTGGCATCCATACGGAGGATAGTAATTCATTTCCGTGCTCCACACCGAGCATGGAGTCCAACAAGGGGACACCCCTCTGGGATGTCAGGACTGACGCGGAGTTACAGTGGGTGGATGACTGTAGCGGATGCTACACGTGGGAGTGCAGTGTTGGAGTGCGACTACATACAAGATCAGAACGGGTTTCAGGGGATTGGTAGCATTTAAGGTGAATGCAAGTCAATATGCAATAGTTAATTGAAATTTAGTGCTTGCATAAATACAAAGGTTGTTTCTGTGAAACGTAAACCGGAGGCCCATTGAAATTTTATAAAGTTTATGCTCTTCTTTCTTGAAGTTAACTTTACTTACAGCTCGTTGAACTGCAACCACCAACCCAAATCATTCGACTGAATGTGTGGATGCCGCCAGAGCTGAGGTTGGCTCCAGGAAATTCGCGGGTGCGGACTGGAATTGGCACGTACTCAGTTGCCGGAGCTGGTTGCGGAGTTCGCCGGAAATTCGGCCAGGTGGTGGCTGATGCCCGCGAGTGACACGAGTTTAGATGTAGCGGCCTGTTGGCCGAGTGATGAAGCCTTGGTAGGCGATGCAGGAACAGCCGACTCGTTCGCGGGCTGTCTGCATTGCGTGTATGGATACACTCGAGCGTTGCTGATAGATAATTAGTTGAACAATGCTGAAAGATAAGTAGTGGAGGCACTTCGTTTGAAGTCTGTCATAGTGTTCTGTCAGTCTGTTCTGTCTCTGCTCCTGCTCTTGTTCTCCGAGTTCTGTTCTAGCTCTCTGAGTGAAGTTGGAGTATTTAGTAAATGGGGGTGTTAGTGAGGCCCTGGTAGGGAGAGTCATGTGACGTGCCCGCGATCGGCTTCCTATTTGTTGGATGCGTCTTGGGGCCCGGGGAGAGGAGCGCCAGGGATCTGAGGCGGTGTCACGTCAGGTGCCCGCGATGGCGGCTACCGTTTGCTCTATGAACGTTTTGTTCCCACGGGAACCGCGGCATCTGGATAGCAGATGGAGGAGGGGGAGCTAGGGCGGGCGGTCGCGCGCCTGCGTTGCAGAAGTAGGTCTCTTTGTCGGCGAGATATGTTAATAGTGCTGTATTGGCGAGGGAGACACGTAGCGATTTTCAGAAGTGTGTTTACACAGCGGTCGGTGGCAGGTAGTGAAGCAATGGGGCTGTGAAAGGCGCGGGGGTGGGCCCAGCGCTTTGCTAATGCTGCCAGTCGTGGCCGCGTCGGGCAAGGTCAGTGACGCGAAGGGCGGGGCTGAAAGCGGGGGGGGGGGCTTTAGAGTACGTGCTTCGGCGGAAGGACGGCACCGTAAGAAAGAAGCTCGCGCGAAGACACTCTGCGGAAATGATTTTTTCCCATTTGTATTGGGCTTTCTTTCAATACGCGGCTTCGTGCTGGAATGTTCTGGGAGTGGGCTCTGTGAGGGAGGGTGAAAACATGTTCTGAAAGGCCGGTAGCCGCGTGGGTTGAAGGCAATTAGAGGCGGCGCCCTGATAGCGAATTTGATCGCGAGATTGAACAATGACACAGCGCTGCTCGCCGTGGATCTTCCCGCTCACCCTTGAGTTCAGTACAAGATCTAGTCCGAACCGACTGATCGGGAGTAGGTTAGCTCCCGTCCGCCCGCCTAAAAGAGTCCGAAGTCAAGGCAAATGTATTGAAGCTTACAAAGAATGTTCCCCAAAATACGTAAATAATGTATCTATAGATGCGAAGCTGCAAGATAACACAATGGGAGAAGTTGGGAAAGAAACTGACTCCTCGACCGCCAGGACATACTTTCCCTCCGACGCGAGTTGCCATGCACGGCAGACACATGGGTGGGCATTCAGCATACAGACGGGGGCAGTGAAATAGAAGGGGAAGAAGAAAAGAGACAGAATGTTATAAAAGACCGAGAATGAAAGATGGGGGAGAAGAAATATGACTGGTGAAGGAAGGGAATAGTTGAGAGCCCACAGTCTCCTCGGCAGGACCCATCTTCACAGGTCGTGGTTTTGGAACTTTTGTTTATTTTAGAGATTATGATATCCTTGTTTCCATGTTCTTCGAGGGAGGTGTAGGTTCTAGAAGTTAGGTTCTGATACTCGTGCATTGAAAAAAGCGCGCGATCTCCTATGCAGCGGGAGTGTATTTAATAAATCATGATTTGACATGATGACATGATGAAGACTCCTATGAAAACTACTTGTTCACAAGCCTTGATCATCAGATAGAAAAGTTTAACATTTCTACGCTACCGACGCTGGAGCGATAGGAGAAATGCATGAAACCGATCGAGTTTTTCCTCGAGCTTGTGTGCACCCGGGGATGACTGTTGCCGTTGTTGCTCCTGGTTTAGCCACACGTTCAGTAGGCCAGGGCTTGCAGGAGCTTCAGTCGCTCTAGTCCATGAACGCTTAGACCTGTACTCCCGGCTGCAGTGTTTATTTCGAGTAGAACATCTGATATTGGTTCTGTTCACTTTGGGATCTCTGGCAGGTCCTCTTGACATGAAAGAAGTCCAACTTAAAACCTAATTGGAATATGCATATTTTGTAATGGAAGGGTAAAATGAGTGGTTAATTAATAAAATTATGCACTTGGAAAACATTTACTTAATTAAATTTTCAATTAATGATATTTTCTAACTTGAAGCACGTGTTTTTCAAAATTCCAAGTTATAACTAATACAAAGGCTATGAATTTAAATAGTTTATATTAATTTTGAATATATTTTGAATGAGTAAAGGTTCTTAATTACTGTACATGAATTTTGCTATTGGTTACCGTTGCTCGTTTCAAAATTGAGAATTTATGACTTTCTCCGAGCTTGACAGGGCCCGGCAATGAATTTTTGATAAATATGATAAGAAACATATAGTACCATTTTTGTTTTTGTTTTTTTGTTGTTTTGTTTTGTTGTTGTTTTTTCAGAATGAACTCAATACTTTTCTTATTTGGAGTTGGGGTGATTGCGTTGATACTGGTAGATACACGTTAACGTGTTTTCTTGACGATAACTTACACATACAATATGTTTGTACACTATAGAAACTTTGCATTAAATTATACACCAAATGAGCTTGATCAAATTTGTGTGCCAGTGTAAAGCATGGCACTGTCAGGAATGCACTGATTAACTAGAATTCAAACTATTATGCGAGAGCCATTGCAGCCTGACAACCCGAACGACCGGCCGTGATAGAAGTGGCGAAGCGACTGGTGGAAGCTGTTGCCGCCGCCGCGGTGCCTGTGGCGTTGCGTGATTTACCCGGAGTTAAACTACTCGATGTCTCGATTAACTTGGCTATCCGGGAGACGCCGCGTCCAGGGCACAGGTGCCAACGTTTCGGTCGCCATTACTACGCCCAGTACTACGCCCTGAGGAAGGTCGCAGAATGGCGACCGAAACGTTGGCACCTGTGCCCTGGACGCGGCGTCTCCCGGATAGCCAAGTTAATCATGACTCCGGCCGCGGAAGCCTACGCTCTCACTACTCGATGTCTCGTTTCCAAGTGTTTTTGTAACAACATACAATCTGATTTAAAGCGAAAAATTGCGTTTTGTTGTAGAAAACTGACAGTATTGTGCAATTGAGGGTTTGATTGACCGTCAATACAGATATTAGATGATGACCAATTTACGTAAGTTAATTCACCATACGTGGGATTAGAAACTCTTTTAATACTATTACCCAAGAATAATAATACTTACTTCAAGTTTTCTCCATTTCCATCTACATTCTGCTGAAAAATATACGTATTACTTGTAAACATAATAGTCGATAAGTACAACAACTTTCAAAAAGACAAACAAAATCATGAAATCCTCGTTATTATTATGTAGTACTGTTTTGTTTCTACGTTCCTTCATTGCATGCCTGCTCATTATCAATCTTAAATCCTAATCTAGAAATTCTTAATTTATTACAAATGATTTGATTTTCTTAGAATAGAAAATATAATGTCCCCTATTTAGTCACTGTTCTTTCGTGTATCCTCTGTCTTCTTGAACGGTGTCCATTAGTCCAATCCCAGTTCCATTGAATCTCGTCCCGACTAATGGCATCTGCTTCCTCTAAAGACGCGATTATATTTTTATGGGCATTTATAACATTTCCTTACATCACTACTACCATCAACATTCGCCCCTTATCACATCAAAAGCTCGTCTGTCCCGTTTTTCGTCTTACGCGCCCTCCATCTGTCTTCCCTGCGCGAGATCGTACCAAAAAATTACTCTCTCGCCCAAGTGCGCAGACGAGCAGAAATTATTATTTCTGATTGGTCATTAGCACTATAGCACTGTATTTGTTTATTCTTTGATTATTGCTTCGTAATGATTTTCCTAATTTACTTCCTCACTTACGGAAATTATTCATGTGTCCTTTCACAATTTTTATTTACCAATATATTCTCTATTGTACACACTATCAATTATGTTGCCATTCGCTCGCATTCTTGTTATTTACTATTCGATCATTTGCTTCTCTTCTGTCACCCATTGTTGCTGATGTCCTATTTTGTATTCATTCGAATATATCGTTCCTATTAACACACCCTTGTGATAATTTATCACATTACAGACTCGCTTTGTTTTATTGTCTTCTTCTTACTTGCCTCATGTAATTCATGTATTCTTAGAGTGGCTATGCAAAACGATCAGTCAGGAAAGATGACAAGGAACTTAGTAAAGTACGCGATTTTACTGCCTTATATGGTGTCCCATTCATTTGCGACATAGTTTTGACTTCAACGTTGGCACGAGATGCGCTCCTACTATTGTTTCTAGACATCTTGAATTATACAATAGCAGTAAAACTTTAGGTAATCAGAGAAAAATACCGAAGTTGTTTTGGAGATAGATCTTCAGAAGGGAGATATAATTAAAATAAAGGTCAAGGAAGAAAAGGTCAATAGAATTTTACTGTATCGCAAACAGCAATAATGCATATGTATTTTCGGGCTCCTGTGCTGTACCTTCAGATAATAGCTGAGTGTGAGCGGGAATGATGGTATCTTCGGAAGGAACTATATGCTATCAATCTCGGAGCGCTTAGGGATGATGCTTACACCGCGACGGTCATCCACACACTCGGGCCAAACGAACATGGAATATGAGTTTTCTTGAAATAAACAAGAAATTGGTTGCCTTGTTATGCGAAAAAATAGAGAACCCAAATAATTGCCTACTCTCTTTTTATCTTTCTAAGGAATATGTCTGCACAAGAAGAAAGAATCTGCGTCACACGGAAAGAAAGACTTGAAAGAAGTTAAAGAAACGGACGCACAGCAACATCTAGGACATTTCCAAACCCAACAACGTGCACGTGAGCTCGTTTGTACATTAAAAAAAA
Organism: Teleogryllus oceanicus; assembly: GCA_964035755.1. Lineage (NCBI taxonomy): Eukaryota > Metazoa > Arthropoda > Insecta > Orthoptera > Gryllidae > Teleogryllus > Teleogryllus oceanicus. The sequence goes on along the minus strand of CAXIVR010000003.1, from coordinate 157,302,147 downwards.
GAAAAAAGAAAAAGTTCCAAATGAAAGAAAGCAGGGAGGACGAGCTGGTGGGCAGTCGGGCGCCGTGCGGTGACGTCAGCGCTGCAACCCGCGCGACGAGAGAGCTCCGCGGGTGTCGGACTGCGCCACTCGCCGCCAGGTGCGCTGCAGACGGCGCCGAGCGACGTTGCGTCATCGCTTCAGTCGAGTTACGCTCAACAGTCGCCGATCGACGCTGACCTGACTGGTCGCGAAGGCAACTGTCATCAACCAACAATGGAAGTGAATGGGTTATGAAAGCACGAGGGAACAACGTGAATATTTCATTCTGCTGAAACAAATGAACTATTTCTGGTGAAGTTGAATCTAATGGATGACATTTTCCGTCTATTTAGGAATCTCTCTTAATATGAAAAGAAATGAAAGCAGGAACTGGACATAAAATTCCAGGTGCAGTGAATTTGTTATATTTCTCTGTTTCTTAGTGATGCAAGTACACGAAAACAACAAAAAAATCAACCTAGTTTGTAGAAAATAACTAACGGTGCTAAAGAATCACACAAGCTTTCTATTACCAGTTTCCTAATCTCTCGATTCGGGGCTAGTTTTCCAGTTTTGATCCACTCTATTAAGAAGAACACTCTATTCATTAGCGCCGAAAAGACATATCACGGCCTCTGACGGTTCCTACCGCACCTCTGGGGAACATTTCCATTGAAGAGTACCTTTGCGCTCCCCGAATATCGCGTGGAACGTTCTTGGCTCTGTTTCTTTAAACTTTGCCAATGGTATTCCTTGGCCCCATCTCAGTGTATGACTCATTGTTCTGGAGGGATATAATCCCTCAATTACACACGTACTTTCACCTCTCAACGATTACAAATGTTACACGTATTTTCGTAACAGGCCAAGGGATCATCGAATGTTAAGGGTATCGATGTAAAACAGAAAGGAATCCAAATACTCCCACGCCATAAACGCAAATTAAAACAATCAAGTTTTGTGCGTATTTACAATCCACAGCCTTAGTCATTGGTATCACCTGCCACTAGACCCAGTGTCACGTCTCCGAGTCACTCGACAGTCTATTCGTAAATACGATACAGTTATGTGAAAATAATAATTTTATAAAGGTATTAAAGACCAAAACGGACCTTTCTATGGCTTTACTTCTATTTATTTTCTTTGTAACATCGAATCTACGATTGAGGTTAACATTAACGCCATTCTTTTCATAGCAAGAACGAAAAATAAAGCTACATTACTTTCAAAATCTTATAAGAAACTAAATAATTTTTACAACATGCTAAACTGTATTGCAGGAAATGTTTAATCGTGCAATCGTTCTCCACAACTCAACTTACGTTAAACACAAGTAACGTTTTCATTTTTTTACATTCGGAATTCTAAGACCAAATGTATTGCATGTAAAATGCATTACATGTAAAATGCTTTACATGTAAAACATTTAATACATTCTCGTTAAATAATTTATGTTGTTCCATAAGTCAGCTAGCTTAACGTGTACTACCCCAATTTAGTTTTATTCATTCGTTATTTATATGGAGTTGTAGTAAGTACGTAATACGTGACGTACGTGTTTGTTCATGTTTAATAGGCGACTACAAATAACTTTGCTACGTCTGTGTTATAGTTTCTTAATTACATGATTTCGCTCGTTTTCTGAATTCTGATCGGTAGGTGTGAATTTTAATTGCATAGTGGAATTTTAATTGCACGCGTGCTATTAACTGAGATAATCAACGATTTTTCATGGAATTAATGAGCATATTTAGTTAACGAAACGAAAAAAGCATTAAACAAATCTTTTACGACATTAATACGCACATTCCCAGAGTTTTATAAACTCTATTGCATTTGCAAGTTGTGCTTCAAATGACTTTAAATGAAGTTTGTCGAAAACTCATATTTTCTGTGAAAAAGAGCTTGAAATTTCGCATTTACAGCAACGCTTAATCGCCATTTTCTTAAAAAGGCTTCAAGTTTTTTAATGAAAATGGCCGTTTAGAACGATATTTTATCCTTCTTTAATATCCTTGAAGTAATGTTTCGGTTCTTATATTAGGATACCGAAAAATTGAGAAAATGTAAAAACTTTGGGCGGCGATACATGGAAGCTGGCAACCATGAATTGAAACATTCATTTACGTATTTTCAACTTTTAAAACAATTAAAAGTTATTTCTGTTGGAGTAGTTCCTGTTTTTGTTATTAGGGAAGTAAAAAAAGTGAGGATTGAAGTTAATTGTTAACTACTTCTCCTGAAATTATATATTAGTAATTATATTTATAAGCAACATTTATTCAAAATCACGTGTACTCCAAAGAGTTGTATTTTACATTTTTGAAAAAGTTTGTTGAAAAGTTTTTATTTTATTCTTATAAATCTCTCCTTTTTCTGAGCTGTGTTCCTCCACAACTAATTTTTATATAAAGTACTTAACCTCAAAAATACAGCAGTGCTAGTTTCTGATTTCAGCATTTTCTTGGGTCAATTGTTCTACAAAATCACAGAAATAAATCAATAAAAGTAGCACTAACCTAACAGAGTCGTTGTATCTAGAGACATTATGTTTAATTGTATAAAACCCTAAAGTATTCTGAAAAGAATCTAATGACAAACCGATCTGAAATATCTCGAATGAATCTTCATGCATTTAAGTTACGACCTTTAGTTTTCGTGTCCCGGAAAAATGGTACATATGTTCTTGATCAGCACACCTTGACAACTATTCTGCACGAAGTGCCTTCGAAACGTTGGTGTCAGAATTAGCACCTGCTGGGCAGTGACGTCATGTCGCGGAGTCCGTGACGTGGCCCAGCAGTGACGCGGAGCCCCCTTTTCGGGCCTTTGATCGGTCACGTGCGCACCGCATCGCGGTGGAGGTGTCAGTGCAGCGACCCGTGCGCCTCGCCCCATCCTCTCCGCTCCACTCGCCCAGAAGCGCCCAGCCCCCTGCCCAACCCCCTTCCCTCGCCCCGCATTAACCCCGGATCTGCTGCCTCCCGGGCCGCCCTCGCTCCCCTTTCCCGTCACACTCCGCCATCCTGCCTCTTCCGCTTCCCCGCTCCCATCACCCCCCCCCCCCTCCTCCCCCCCCTTCCCTCACTCCCGCCTCTCCAACCTTCCCCCCCCTCTGGGCCCAGGCCTCGCTCCGCACGTGCCCTACCATTGTCCCACGCGGGGGTTTTTCCGTGCTTCCGCCATCGCCATTGTCGCCCCTCCCATTCCCCTCCCTTCCCTTCCGATTGACCTATCAGCCATTTATTTACATTAATCACCGCTCGACGCTCTGTCCGCTGCAGCTTCGACCTGCTTCGGGGGAACGTCCAACCGGTGCGAACATCGGTTCGTGTTTTGTAAAGTGATAACATTATTTCACGTGATTAACTGATTGATTACTGTTGGAACCTGTTGGATTCCTGCTAAACTTTTATTGCGGGAGAAAATTTCTTTTTTCGGAAATAATTCGGATATGGTTTTTAATCAAAGAAATTACCGATGAATTTAAAATGTTGTGTCTGAATTTGAAAGAAATATATACATTACACTTATGTGAATTCCAGCTTGTTTACTTCATACCAATATTACTTGATTGGCAGGAAAGTGCTTTTGATTTCTTGCTGCGGACATTATTTTGGGCAATATGGATTGCGTATCTAATATTCAGAAGACACATTTGATTTCACTGAATAAACAAGAGATTTACTTTATCCACAATGTGTGTTGTTTGATATTTCAACGCACTTAAGTTACAGGGTACATCGTTCTAGACACTGTACTTTATTGTTTCCCAAGAAACATGTTCACTAATTAAGTTGGCAATACCGAAACTCCTTTGCCGACAGTTTTAATCATGAGACTTAATGAATAACGGGAATCAGCATACTCGCTTATACTACCGTTGGTTTCAAGGAATTCATTTAAGAGAATAAATATTTTTTAATTGGGAAACATCCGTGTGAGGACAAAAACGTTTTGTAGAGAATATTGAGTTAATTTGTTCCTACATTCACGAATATGATTAAGACGATTACGATACAAAGGACAAGAAAATAAGAATGCAGAGAATGGTGAGTTTCGCTTTGAAACATTGTGAACACACTCATATACGTCACGAAGCTTTACTTTTTTCTCATTCACCGCGCAGTTCTAATCGATTACTCTCGCAATTCGTTATATCCCAGTGATTCATTTTAAAGTGGAGAGACCGCTCAAGCCAAAAAAAATATTTTTCTTCCAAACAGCATCGTTGACCAAGGGATTCTGGATTTGTAAATTAAACTATGCTTTGAACACTGTTGAAGAGAGAAACAAAACATTAGTATATGGAGGATTAACAATGAAACAAAGGACAACTATTCGTGCTACAACTTCCCATACTTTCTCGCATTATTTGTTACATTTCTAATTTTCAAAAATTGAGTGTTCAATGCAAATCGGACTTGAGCCATTTTTATAAGCGTACTTTGCACTATCCAATAAATAATTTAAAGAAAAATTTTGTAGCGAGGTTTGAGAAAACCCCGTTTTAGAAAATGTCTCTATGTCACATAAAATTACCGCAAAACTATTAATTTTTGAAAAAGAGTACATGACTTCATTTACAGATCTAATTCAAAGAAAATATTATTTTAGAAAGAAAACCTTCTAACTTTTAAATATTGTTGTTGCAGGTACGCTGAAAAATCAAACTTGTGCATTTATCGAAAATTGAGAGAATTCAACTATAATCTGACTAGGGCCATTTTATTACTGTACTTTGTCCTAATCGATAAAAAGGGGCTTTTTTGGGGAAAAACTAGAAAATGTTATTGAGCCTTCATCATGACAATATTTTAGGTGATAATACAAGAAATAAGCAACTAGAGGTTCTAAACAGCTCATAACTATGCGCGAGAAAGTATGCTTACGTAATACTATTTATATGGCAATTTCTCCTCAAAGTAACACATCTCAATTATAATTTTTTGTAAAACTCAATTTTTTGTACATGACCTTATTTCAAAATCTATCTTTAAAGATTAGTTTCTATTAAAGAAAAAATCTCTATCTTTAATATTATAGTTGTAGGAAAACAACGAAAAAAATCAAACTTTTGCTATTTTCGAAAAATAAGGGTTTTTTACGAACATAAGACCTGCACCATTCTCTTAAACGTCCTTCGCACTATTCAATAACAAAGTTTAATGAAAAATGGTGGAGCCATTTTTTTCACCCAGTGTCATCGTGTAAAGTGAATGAAAATAATGTAAATATGAATGAAAGTAATGAAAATATCGGTTTCAAATTCAAGGGCCCGTATAATCAGCCAAATTGATTGCGGATTATCAATTTTGGAGAAAAAATGGCTGAACGGTTTATCCGCTAGCGTTGTTCGCAAACAGACAGACGAACAGACAGACGGTTTGCCGTCATTAGATGTTTGGATATCAAGGACCTACAAAACATGGATTGTGGCTACATTACGTATTGGATAATTTTTTCTAAATTTAGTTACTGAATTTATCCATTTTTTCGAATACCAGGGTCCTGTAATAAGAGTTTTTGTGCCGAAAATTCGACGGTTTTTCGCACAGTATTAAGTAACTTTCTCTTTACTGCGTAAGCGGTAGCGAGAAAATAAAATGTCATTAAACCAACTTTTAGGTAAGGAATACCCAGAAAACATTGATCAAGACTACACAACTTGCTACTTGCCACATATACCAACAAAAATTATCTTTTCCGCATCAGGGAACTACAATACGAATTTGTCTACTAAAAAGTGACCAGTTTTTTGCAGCATTACATATCTTTATCTTTACTACGTATGCATTATGCGAGAAAGTAAAAATTAAAGCCCCATAAACTATATTACAGAAGAAAATGAAAAGTGGTAGTTGACATGGTCGTATTCAGTAGATGGAAGGAAAATAGTTGAAAGGGATAAACGGCATGGCAACTCCGTGAAAGAAGGATACGGTAAGGCAAATACTAGAGGGGAACAAACAAAGAAGAAAAAATATAGAAAATGTAAATATCCTGAATAACGAACAAATAGCGCATAGATAGACCGCAGTCGTGTCAGTCAATCACTAGGCTGCCTATGAGAAGTACATACGATAACATGTCATTTTTAATTAAAGTTAATCATAAACGTAAACGCAAAAGCATACTTGCCGTGATATTCGATGGCTAGTTTTAGAACTATTAACGTAAAAATAAGACATAACCGTCAAATTTTGCGAACCTCGATGTTTCACTTTTACATAAACATAGTTTGAGTACAACGTACTATTGTAAATTGCAGCAAGATCTAGCTTTTTCATTACTCTCCCGATCTGTAATCTAACAAGTAAATTACATCAGTCCCGTACCACTGGCAAATAACAAATGTGAACTATTAGCTGCGAGCAGCCTGTGTCGCTAGAGGTCTGAAATTCAGAGTGGAAGAGAAATATATGTTCAAGACACTTACTGTACTTTCACTCATCAGAGAGAAGGAGATGTCTGATTTGAAGTCAAATTACCTAAAAAAACTGTTTTCAGTCTCAACATATAGTTCCATGCCTTCTGCATTAATACTATAAAAAGGCGGATAATGACCAATTTTGGACTAGTACTGTTTTTCCACTCACCAATTCAATTATGCAGCAAAAGCGTTTTTGGCGAGAATGGGTAAGAAAACATTCGCTCTTCTGTAACAAAATCTATGGTACATGTGGGCTATCTCACATCAGTCTATTTTTTGGTAATTTTATTTAATATATTCAAAACAATTGTCTCACTGATATTATTATATTCCAAAACATTATTTCCATGAAGCAAACACACACGCCTTTTGAAGATATTCGGTTTCTAAAAATGTGTTGTGAGTTCGTATTGCTCTGTCAATTATTCAGAAATCGGATTCATTTTTTTAGGCGTTTGAATCACTGAATTACATATGTGATCTTTTGATATTTCCACGTTTCGTATAGCTTTTGATAAAGTTTGTCAAAATATCCATCTATTTTACGCCCTCACCTTAATTTCACTGCCTGTTAGTTATTTGTGTGAATCATACCACCATCGTACCAAGGATTATATTTTCTTCCATTTTTCTCGCCAGCATGATGTACCTAATCGATATAGAAGTAGGTCGACCATTGTTCAAAATTTGTCTCTTTTCGACATTGTTAAGACGAGAAAACCGCGTAAGTAGTACTCCATTTACTATATAAGTCATAATATTAACGTAAAATTAGATAAAAATATGAACTAGTGGTACTACGATAGCACATACGTTCTCGCGATATTGGAAACAGCAAGGTAATATTGAATAATTGCATTTTCTGCGCTACTTACATCTCAGCGATTACTTGAAAACGTCAAATTCAACCAAGAAGCGAGCAACGCTTTGTTAACAGTGCCGCGTTGCCGAAACTATGTGCATTCGCTTGGGGAATAATATGTATTCTTGGCAAAAACGCTTAGTTCCACCTGTACTAAGATTTCAACTTGTTGATTGGTTAGTCGTAGTACATCATACACATAATAAATAATTATAATACTAATAAGCTAATTAAATTACTAATTTTAAACGATTTGCAATATTAAGTTAATTTATTACAGCTTTTTTTATATACTGACTTCACCTCAAACGAAACCCAGAAAAATAAAACTTTAAGGTAGGATGTTCATTAGATCGACCACGGTGAAGTAATCCCAAAAATACTTTAAATGAAAGTAAAATTCCTGTTCTTCAAGACAGTAAGAAACAATTTGGCCATTACGGGTCTAATTTCATATAAAATAAAGTTTAAATTAGTAGAGGCTCTTACGGAAAAACCTTTCATAAGGGCATAGTTTTCTTTGTTATTGAAGAAGCTATACGGTTAATGTACCTTTTTCTTTTATTCAATACGCAGTGAATGTTTAAGGGGTTCGATGATATTAAATGTAACATACATCATCGGGCATTATGAGAAGAAATTTATAAAAAAACTGCTTCGAAATTCATCGCAAACGGAAGTATTAGCTCTTGGTCTGGGAGTTACGTCACCACCAGATCGACTAAATAAAACAGCAGTATTTCATCACCGGCACCATATCGACGTTCAACAACAATCAGCTTCTCAAATATAGATTGCGACATTGTCGCGGAAATTTCTTAAAGAGAAATAAACACATTGAGAATAAAAATTGAGCAAAGTACTAGAAAGTAAAAAAAAAAAAAAAAATAGAATTAATATTCACCTTTTCAGTTGTAAATTATAATTAAAATTAAATTAATTATTTTTCATATCATTCATTCACTTTTTTCTCGTGGCCCATAATTGGTGTGAAACCTGTATATATTTTTTTCAAGCAGAAATCAGGCAACTTGCTTTTTCAAAAAAATCACTAGGCCTTTTTTAAAAAGCTAATTTTGTACAACCGAATTTGACTGAGGTAAAACTCTTTATCTTCAATTTTGTAGTTTTGAATTTTTTTGCAATTTTCAAAAAATCAGGGATTTTAACGGAAGTGATACCTGCTCAATTGTCTTAAATGTCCTTCGCACTATTCAACAAAAAAATTTAATAAAAAAATTGGAGTCTGTTCTAGAAAATTTTGAAAATGTCCGATGAATTTATTGTAAAGTACACCCTAAATTGAAACATCGATTTCAAATTCCAAGGGCCGCGACATCACCCAGAGCGATTGGCTAATATCAATTTTGAAGACAATCAGCAGAACGGTTTATGCGCTAGCGTTGTGCATACACGGACAGACAGACCGACAGACCGACAGACCGACAGACATGTGTTTTGCCGTCAATCGATTTTTCGGTATGAAGAACGCACAAAATATGGATTCTGGCTACACCATGTGTTACAGGATTTTTGTCTATATTTATCATATGGATTTATCCACTTTTACGTTTCCAGTGACAGGTAAGAAGAATTTTTGTGTAAAAAATTCGCTGTGTTCCGGCGCACGGCTTTCTGTTTTTACGTTAATAAGCGCGAGAAAGTAAAAACAATGAAGTAAAACTAATAATCCGCAGAACATTAATAGAAAATAAAAAGTAATACTTCCTATATAGTAATCCACTTCTCCACTTAAGTCGTCAATAAAACAGCAAACACGCGCGGTGCGCGGCTTGCATGTGAGGGGAAGTCTGAGTCTTTGGTGCGGGCGGGCAGCGCAAGAGCTGTTATAAAAACTTGAAATGGAAATAAGACTCGTGCCACGATATTGAAGTTTTCATTATACATTTCCAGAGGAATAATACATACAACATATTAAAATTGTAAGAACTATTTAATTTTTTAGCTATTATGGAATGTATTAAACTATAGCTGAACCGCTCGCAAAAAAACCATCATGGCGGACGTACCTTTGGTTAAGTCTCGGAGGCTGCCCCCACCCTGTGGCATCTGAGATTTCCCCTCTCGGCGATAAGGAAACGCGTCGGCGACAAGGAGAGGTGATTGGAAGACGCAGCGATCGCACTGCCCTCTTCGTCAAAAGAGGAACTCAAAAGGGGAAATAGGAGATTTGGAGGGAGAGGCCACGTTCGGGCATGCGCAGTGGAAGGTTTTTTTGAGAGTGGTAGAGCAATAGTGTGTATTCATCAGGGTAGGCAGCGCCTACCTTCCTCATCCAAGGAGCCGCCACCGTTGCAAAGAAAAGGCATCTACAGGTTTTGGCTATTATCCCGTATCATGCCCATCGTGATGGAATCGACTTACTTCCGCGAGATCGTGGAAAACGATTATTTGAAGATATGCATTCCTCATTGAGCTGAAGACGTCTCCAGATTGGAGCTACATTTCTGACCAGAATCAAAACAGTCATCTCAGCAATTGCTAAACGGGTCAGGGAAACAAGACGAAAAATCTAATGTAGCTCCACTATCAGGTCACTTACTAAGAAGCTGAGATACTTGTTAATTAATTTCATTTTTATGATTATATTTTCTGCACATTCAGTGTTATGTAGAGTTCACATACATTTGAAAATGTAATTAAAATATATGATCATACCTAATCTCTTCTATAGGGGCGAAATTTGGGTAACAATATCTAGGGAAAACAAGAAGAGAAATGCAATTCTTGAGATATGTGAAAAGTTGCACATTAATGGACCGTATCAGAAATGATACAAGAGAAGAACAGGAAATTACCAGTTTGTAAGAAAACAGAAATACCTAAAGAAAAAATAAAACTGGATAGAACATTTACAAAGAATACATAATGAGAGATTACCTAACGGGCCTATTACTACCTAGGAAAAAGAGAAATAGAAAGATCAAAGATGAGATGGCTATTTCTAGAAAACTTTGCCGGAACATGCTAGATTGACCTAATCCTTAGTTCTGATAATTTTTATATAATTAAGATAAAGAAAGTACAAAATAGTTCGATTCGAATTGGCCGGGTATCGGACCGACAGCCAAGCGCTGGGAGGCACATGCGCCAACTATTACGCGCCGAGTCTCCTGAAGCGACACAGATCCACCGCGGATCTTGTGTAACGAGCGGCCAGCGGGCAGGAGGCTCCGAGGTTCTATGGAGAAACGTGGCCGGGCGACTAAGGGAAAGTCGCAAAGAAAGGAGCAATATCCGTAATCAGGCGCGGCGGTGCGGGGCGTGGCGGGGCGGGGCGGGGAACGGTGCGGCGAGGCGAGGCTGGGTCACGTGCACGAGGCCCGCGTGATCGCGCCCCCGCGGCGTCGGCGCCAGCCCGCGACGCCCGCGCGAACCGCCCACGCGCCGCGCCCCTGCCCCGCCCCGCCCCATATCTTACACCTGCGCTTCCGCCCCCCCCCACGCCCAGCCACTAGGACCCGGATGAGAGAAAAAAAAGTGGCGAAATTCTCCTTTCGAAATCTACAATCCGGCGGCCGAGATCGCTAAGGCTGTAGTGTTGAAGCGATCTCGAACCGAAGGGTCGCGGGTTCGAGTCTCGCCTCGGGCATGGTTGTACTTGTGTTCATCCTTTCACACCTTATCAGCACCATATCTTCACAGTTACCAAAACGTTAACTCCAATAGTGATCGCTAATGACCTAGATGTTGATGCGAACTTAAATTAAAAAAAAAACAACTACAATGTTCTGCTGATGCAGGGCCTTGAAAGAAGTGTGCCCGAGAACGCGGACACTAAGGGGCTGAGTTCGACTGCCACCTAGGGAGTGGATGTTTTCGGTTGTGACTGTGCCTTGGTCAGTCGCTAGTTTATCACCTTTAAACAGTAATAATTTCCCATTCTTTTGACCCTTGCAGTAACTAGTGGGCTAATGAAGATCTTGCGTGTACTGAGAGAGTTGCTTTCTAATTCCTAAAATAATGCAAGTGTCCAGGTCGTCTCACTAGCAGTAACATCTCTACAAGATAGGGATAAGCTCTAGAACTATCTAGGTAATATTTGGGGAGGCTTTCCATTTGGTAGAGCAGCCCACTATATCCAGGCTAGCAATCCAGTTCCCCCAGATGACAGCCGGGAGGGTGTCTGGCAAGCCGAAAGAAGTCACAGCTGTAAGACAAAGTATAACATGCACACAAATTGCATATTTGAAGTTGAGGAACTCCACATAAGCAGTGTAAAGGATTTTGAAAGAAGAGATGATTGATTTATTGTTTTCAACGTTACATCATCTTGCAACTCTGTTTTAAAAAATTCACTGACTCGAAAGTTTTGCAGTTGATAGTTGAGAAATAACAGAACATTATGTTAATTTTAAAATAAGAATATTTTGTTTATAGAAGACGTGCTGCAAAAATGTAATTTTGAGCTGTTAAAGACAGCTTTAGAATATAGTTTCATTATCAGTAGGGAGCAATATTTAAACACAGTTGTTAATGGCGGGTCTGGTCGCTATTTTAGAAGAGGCATTCATACTTAAGAAGTGGAAAGAAATGCATTTGCCTACGCTGATGTATTGTAGAATTAGGTTGAAGTTTCATAAAAAAGACCTTTAAAACCTTCGATAAAACCTTCTCTAAATTAATTTAAACAAAATAATTTATTATTTTTGTTTCACATCGCTTACAGACTTACGGCTATTTATAGGATATAGCATAATACTTTTTTATTCAAGATACATATACAGTGGTGGACATTTTGCGGTATTTTGAAATAATTGTAAGTAATCACCCACACATGTAACGAAATTTTACCGTCATATTTACGGTGGCCTTCTGTCCACCAGATTTATGAGACAAGATCATTGCTCCCAAGCTGCAAACTCCTAGCTCTGGATTTTTTTAGTATGAATCATCAAAACCACTTATTTAAAAAAATCTCTGCCATCCGCATGCGCCACCTGTCTTATGGAAGAGGGGAGAGTTTCCTCTTTGGCGTATGCTCGACCGGAAGATCAGCAGTCTAGGAGCGAGAGACACAACTAAGGGCGAAAACTCATACTTTGAACTCTGGAAATTCATAAGCATTTGGGGGCCTCTGACCGGGGGGTCCTAGGTTCGAGTCCTGACGGCGGCAGGATTTTCGAAACCAGCTTTTCAGCCAGGTCGAATTCAGTCGCTGTCTGGAGGAGAATTCTAGCGGTCGGCTGCTCTGATCGGTAGTTTTCCGTGGTTTCTCCGATCAACACCAGGCGAATGCCGGAGCAGTACCCTACCAAACGGGCCACGTACCTCGCGCGATCTGTCCTTCCTCTTCCTTGTCCTATCCTCTCCCCTTACACACACACTCTTACACTAGCATGCACTACACTACCACATATTCCAGGAGACCGGTCGGGAGCTTAGAGCTTGTCCCGGCTGGGGAGGTACCCCGCTGGTGGGAGAGTCCTGGTTAGGGGAAACCCCACTAGCCGACTCTAGGTCGGCGCCGGATCTCGCCATCCAGCGGGGGAAGATCACCGCCATCTGCCGAGAACAAACATGCACTACACTTACGGCACTAATGACCAAAGCAGTTGACGCGTCCGAAAACACGAAAAAACCAGCCAACCAAGCATTTGCTTCACTTTGTTCAACAGTAGGAAAGTCATTTTGTAGGCAAAATAGGTAGAGATCCATTGCTAACAGTCGTAGGGTTTATTAATAACACAGTTTCTTACAGATTAGGATAGATCCTTATATTAAAGCATCTTGGAAAAACTGGAGGAGCTACAACAAAACATAATTTCTCGCATAATGTTCACTCATCTATATATTTAAAAAATAAGGTATTCTGCCATGACTTCGTTTAGAGCTTTTACTGAACCGATTGTTGTATTTTTTCTTTTAAATGAAAAATATGATCCCTAGATGTCAGATATTGTTTGTGTTAATTCACCAACATTTACGGTGTAAATTAATTAATTAAATCATTCTTTAATAGTACGCTTATCAATAGTCAATTGTTTTCTTTCAAAGGGTGGCAGTTTAAAAATCGATATACATGAGACCACAGATGTGAGTCCATGCTGCTTGATGTTTTGTTTTGATTGTTGAATTTTGTTTACAATTCGTCAAGGTTTTGTTTCAGTGTAATAACTGCATTGTGGTGTTGACAGTTAACATGTATTTGCTTCAGTGGTGTATTTTGTAGAGAACATTCGCACTGTGGATTTTGGTCGGTTGTACTGAAGTAGTTTACAGGTTATGTCAAATTCCGAATCGTTGTCCACGCGCCTCAAAAGACGCAAACGTACATTAACTGGACGCAGGGAAAGAGAAAGTCAGCGTAGGTGTCGTGATAGTGAGGTCATTTCGTTTTCTATTGGATCATTGTTTATGAAATATCAGTTTTGTTCTGCTTTGTACTTTCCATGTGAAGGAAATTCTGCAAACGATTGGAGGAGATGATGACACATCAAAAAACTTCAGAAATAATATCCTTCAGTATAATAGTGCTATATCTTTTGTGCCGATATTGCATTGCCACCTGGTCATGGGCCATACGTGTTCAAAATTTTGGGAACTCCTCATCACAGAATATCTTCATTATACCCTCAAGATCCAAACAATGTTCAAAGATCCAAACAATATTGTGAAGATTAGTCTGGGTACAATATTTTACATTTATCTCAGATCTCACTGTAAAATTTTGACGGGTTCTCACTAGTTATCGTAAAAACGCTGGACCCAGAAGGACGAGGAGGATTGCGATCTTTGTTGGCAGGCACGAAGAGAGTACCACGTATATGAAATGATTACACATCGTTGCTGTAGATAACCCGCTGCCAGTATGCATGGCCCCAGGTCTGTCGTTCCCGACACCAGGCGAGTCTGTAGTGGCGTTGCTGGGGTGTGAGTCGCAGAAGTCGTAACGGCCGGCGTGCGGCGAGTCCTGCGTTGTGCAACCGCCTGCCAACGGTACTGGCACTTACAGGATGTGACAGTGCAGGCGGCACAGCCCGCTGAATAGCACCTATCGTTGCCGTTGGGTCTGTTCGCGCGAGGCGGACAATCCTCGGTCCTCCTTCCTCGTGGTGCATGGCGGATGCCCACATCCTGCATGTCGTGTGCGCGCGCTTTCCTCCATCCACTGCCGCCAACAGCGGGCGATGGTGGAGTCCGTGCGACCGGTGTGGCGCGTAGCCACGGACCCACCGCCCCCACGCCCCCTCTCGAATGCGTCCAACTGGACAACCGGCTGTCGCACGCGTCGCCTAGGCGTAGTGTAGGTGCAGGTGAGTCTCTGGCGACGCTACGCGATGACGCAATGGCCGGCGCGGCCATTTGAGACCCTCTTATCTCGGCCGCTGGGCGCGACGTCATGCCCGTTACCCCGACCCTCCAATGCGCGGCCGACCGTGAAGACGAAATCATTGACTTAGCGAATGATGTGCAAAATACCCACAGAGTTTGCAGCGGATCAGTAGAGTCCTTGGGGGTGCAGCTTTTTTAATGACGATAAACGTATAACTTCTTCTGAAATTTCAGAGAAATAAACGAAAGTAAAAATACTCTATCTTTTTAATAGTCTGTTGATGAAGAGAATTATTTATTAACATATTTAAATTATTGCAGGGTTATGTAGAGTATTTTATTGTTGTTTTTGAGCAGTAGCCAAAGGTACTTACTACATTTTGGAAAATTATTTATGAAGTTTTGTTCAGCGGAATTTCTGCTGCTAAAAGCCACCAGTCTAGCTCAAAACTTCCTTGATAAAAGCCAAAAAAATACCTCAGCTCAGTACCATTTCGTCTTCTCATTTCTATTACTGCTTAAGTTCATAATATTTACCAAAAATATCTTATTCTGTTCTAGAATTGTTCTAATGACAATTAACTTCTTGTTATAGTTTTGGTAAGAAAGACATGGAGAGTATTACTTACTGCAAACTACAGTTCATTTTATACTATTTTTATGTTGTTGCCCCTTTGGGTGGTTTATGGACTCCTCCTTTTTAGCTTTCCGTGGTGCGACCCCGTGTTCGATTCTCGGTTCGAGCCAAAATACAGCTGTTGCTCTCCATTACACTCGTCTAAGTTTCGGAAGCTATGTGACGAAAGAAAAGTTCAGGCAAGGCAAGGATGTTAAGTACGGTGAAAGGAATATATCATGCTCGGCCCATGAATCCCTCACCTCCAGGCGTAAACAAAAAAATAAGAACAGAACTCAGGCCTGGCAACACCGGCAAAAGTCTGCAAAAGTCGGATTAATCCCACTCTAAAGTGCCAAATACGTATATACATATACATACATACCTAGATATATACATATATACTGTGACCACTCTACCTTTTCACTATTCTCTAAAAAGCCTACGGCGGGTCATTCAAGTAACCTAGTAGTATTACTTGACCTGTGACTTGTTATGACAATATCACACCAAAAATTAGGAATGGTTTTGAACAATTTGAAAACGATTAAACAATAAATTGAAAACACACTAAAAGAACAAATATAATCGTTTATAGAAAAATGAAAAAATAGGGTTTTACAATTCTTTGGGAATTACAGGAATTAGGGGAATTACAGGAATTCTTACAGGAATTAGTTATCTGGCTTCCTTTTACGACTGCAATATTGTAAAAGATTATGTCTAAATGATTTTAATATAATTAATCGACTATCTAAGTGTTCTTTTTTTTGAGAATTTCTAGTGAAGTTTTCTGACTCACGACACGTTGCCTCGAAGAAATATTTCCCCAGCTTGGAGCGGCGACCGCGACCCAGATACTTTCAAGGTCGTGGCAACCCCTTTGCTTCGGTGAACACGTGCTCTGGAGAATCGCTACCACAGTCCTTCGAATTTTATACAATATGACTGCAATATTTCCGCGTAATGAATTTCTTATGTGGTAAGCCAAGACGAAAGACAAAAAAAAGCTTGAAATAGAAAGAAACATTTCCTATAGCACATGATTTCCACTTCAGAATACGTTCTTGAACGTTGAAATATAGTATTTCCTCGTTGATAGAAAATAGTATATTTCTACGTAATGCGTTCACGTTAATTTATCAAAATATTCATGATTTAAAATTCTCAATTCTCTCTTATATGGCAGCGTTATTTTAACATGATGAGACATATTACCTTTTTCAAGTTTCTTATCGTCGAAATACCTCGAGTTCTCCTCTCCGTCCAACACAAACAATTCCGGTGTGACCAGAGCGGCGGTCGGCAGCACAAGAGAAAGCTTTTCGTAGCGGTGCTTTGAGATAGTGCTGATATTTTCAAGGGTGATTTTTGATTGGTTGTCGCTCCATTCTACGCGAGTGCGTTCAGAAACTTTAATAAATTCTCGCAAGGGATACCCTTTACTGCTGGCGCGATCTCTTGGAATTCGGTAACACTACATTGCAACTTGTCGTGTCTTGACGTTCTCGGGTGCTTCTCAAAAATCAATTGAACCGACATATGGGCGGTTACAATACATACACGCGTATTTACTGATTATTTCACGTATAAAAGATAGTACATTTTTGTTGCGTGAAATAAAAAAAAAGTAGGTGGGTGGTTCGAATCCCGGGTGTGTGAATCAATGATGTATTGAATTTCCGCCCGGAGCGGCCGCCGCGCCCCGCCGCGCCGGCGCTGGGCCCCGCTTTGCACGTGCGCCGCTGCACGTGCCACGAGGAGCCGCGTGCTGCAGCGTTCGCCGCTGTGCATCGCGGGGCGAGGCGCTGCGATCCCTTTTACACAATAGGTCATGTTGCAAGTCACAAGGTGTGACACCGTCATGCTGAACCTCTTACGCAATAGCTTTGGTTCCCAAATCTCAATTTAAGTTCCACTGTTAACCATTTACAAGCAAATCTTTGAAAAATTGCGAAATATACCTGAATACACTAATTATGAAGAATATTGGATATAGAAGAAAATAGATTTCAATGTGAGACAATGCATTGCAGAAGTTTATTAACCCGTTTTGTTATTATATCATTTAATTGTAAAGGTAATTTCTATAAAAATATCATAAAATCTATATTCCTAAAACTTGTCGCACAAGTTTATGATAAATACGAAAAATATTTAATTATATGAATAAAATATTAGCTATTTATTCAGGGTGATCCATCTCAAGTGGGAAAAAGTACATCATGTATTTATCTTGGTTAAACAAACATATATATGCTAATTCATTTTGCTGAGAAAAGTTTCGTTTCTGCACAGCAGTGTCTTGATTTTTTTCTTCAATAACAACAAGAAGATTTTACTTATAGCGAATTAAAGATCTGACGATAGTTCTAAATATTGACGAAAAATAGTTTTGTGAGATTGGGTAATTCAAGGTAATAGTATTGACCATTATTTGGCATAGAAACTCCGTAAATAATATGCCCACGATTGTTTTCATCCTTCTATGTGTTATTTGTACAGTGGTTCTTACACAGGGAGTTGACACAGTGGTCTCACACGTTCCAGTCAGAACCTGTCAGAATGAACGGTAGTAGCGTATATCCGCTTTAGAAACTGAAATGAATATTTTAGTTTTTGAAAGACACATAAAACTGCCTTTTCTAAAGTGACAAAGAATATACACATTCTTGCTCTAAAAGTCCTGTTTTACATCTTATAATGAGGGCGAGTAATTAATTTATGATACAGTAGGCTCGCTGCATCCCCACGTCAACTACCACAATTACAATTTTGTTTTTTTACATCCATTGTGTAATGCTGTCAATTGTTGACTGCAACCAGTTGCATAATGATCCTAATTACACTACTCATTTCATTATTCTACATGTTATTGACCAATCACAGAGAATTTAGAAGCCTAGTATCAACAATTAATCATTGAGAATCGTTCTAGTAAATCAAGAGTGAAACCTGTTAGGTCTGTTACGGTTCCCGCACAATATGCAGTTTA
Source organism: Teleogryllus oceanicus (assembly GCA_964035755.1). Taxonomy (NCBI): domain Eukaryota; kingdom Metazoa; phylum Arthropoda; class Insecta; order Orthoptera; family Gryllidae; genus Teleogryllus; species Teleogryllus oceanicus. The sequence continues at coordinate 157,283,924 of CAXIVR010000003.1, read as the reverse complement.
TTGCATACAGCGGTTGACACATACCGCCTCCTAAGATAAACGAGTTGGAGCTTATGATTGGCCAGTAGGGAGGAGAAGTAAGAAAAATCGGATAGAAAAAGCGATCACGTATTTGAGATACACCACTCTGATTGGGGCATATTACGTATATGTATTAACAAATTACAAATTACTCATGAAATTAAAACATTATTGTTTTTAATTTCACGAGTGGAATAGTCAATAGTATTTTTTAAAAAAAGCAACGGATGAAGTTGAAACAGTTTTGAAGATAAGTTGGCAGAAAAAATCTCCTGCCAACATCTCCTGCGCCAACAAGATTTTCTAAAATGCAGGCCTTGGGACTATTGTAACTATTGTGTTCCCTAATTCGTGTGATTTTGGGTTGGAATTTGTTCCGTAATATCTTGTGCATATGCATTTAGTTAGTTATTTAATTAGTTGATGTTGTTGGTTATCTTCAGAGTTATTTATGTATTTTTTGCTTTAGAAAGTGGTTAGTGATTAATAGAAATATCTTGCAACCTTTGCGTTAAACTTTATTGAATTATTGAAGGGTTCGAAATTTGCATTTCCTATGTTCAATTACCATATAATTAATAGTTATTTGTTTATTGTATTAATAGTTGTATAATTATAATTAGTTTTTTTAAAAAAAATTTTTAAGTTCTGTAATTGGTAGTTCATATTTTATTGTTGTAATACTATTTAATATTTTCTAATATTTTGTGCAAATAAATAGCTATGGTGATAAGTCCACGATCTTACATTGTACAAATTGACAACTTTACAAAATTACCACCCTACAACGTTCGTTGCAAAAGACAATAATTGATTTTTATATTAGTTTACAAAATTACGGGGATAAAATGATTGTAATTAAGTGAGATTTGATACTGTGAATTGCGAAGTATCTGCAGGTAGGTGAAGTCATTTCAAGTACACTCTTAAGTAAAACATTTTGATTACTATTTCTGTTACGTTGTTTCTGTTTTATATTAACAGTTAATTACAAATATAATATTTTGATGTGACACGGAAACAATGGAATCAGTTTGATACACTGAAAAAATAATTTTGGATAATTGGAATAAAGAAATTAAATTTTTTCTGAAGTTCCAGAATTATTAATTGATCTACAAAGTAGTAAAGAGGAAAATAAAATATAAGAAATGGATAATCTCTCATAGGGATTCAGCTTTGTTAACAGGGATTCAATTTCTTATACTCATATTTGGTTATTAGTCATTGTAGGAGACACTTCGTTTTGTAATCGTCATTAGTTGCTTTACTGTTGTGGTCACAAGGCTAGGAAAAAGAATATTAAAACATAACCTTCTCTAACATCTTCACTCAGTGATTGAGTATGACACTTGTCGTTATCGACATCATGATCATGATCTTTATTATCCTCAGCATCTTTATCTCTGTTAGCTCTTCCTGGTTCAAATTATTTAATACAGCACATCTTATGCAATTCAAAAAAATGTTTCTTATTATGATTGCATCTATAATACGTTTATATTATTGTCTGAATAAATTGAATAAAAGCAGCAAATTGTCTTCCTAATTCATTTCTTGATGTCTCAGGCTTGAAATAAATTATTTTATTTTTTAAAGGTTTTTGAAGATTTTCTTAGGCTGATAAATCAGTTTTATTTACAATAAATTTAGTTATTTTATTAACAATTAAATTATTACGTGTAAGAGTACACTGTATCAAACCGAGTATTACTGTAATGTGAATTACTCCAGGATATTTCGCAAATACATTATATATTTGGGGTTTTTAGGAATTTATTTTTTACTACAAAATAATAATTATACGTTATGTGTTAAATACTTTCATTTTATTACGAAATCACTTACGAAGAATAATATATTGTGTTAAGCCAATAACCCCAGATCGACATCCAGTATTAGTAATAATGGTATTGTATGCAAACTCGAAAGCTAAAGAATACGCGTTGTTAGGACAACCGATCAACAAAGGGAAATATTACATGCTTGATGTCTTAGTGATGTTCAGATGGGGAGACGCGGCCCCAAACACATTACATGCAAAAGGTGTGGAGAGGGTATTGAAAGCCGTGATCTTGTAGTAGGACGCAAAGTATCAGTCTCTTTAAAGATAGTGAAGCTTACACATGTAAACGGTTGGTGAGGTGCGAATGGATTTTCAGCATAAGCTGGTGTATTATTTAAATGTTAGAGCGGGAACTTATTATTAGTTTGACAGTCTGGTATTGTTTAAATATTATTATTGAATTGTAATTGTGAATTTTATTAATGTAGTTAGAATTTTGAAAAAAATAGACTCCGTGTTTCGAGGGAATGTATATTAAGATAGCTTCGTAGACGGAAGGAATTTGCGAAGATAGTCGCGCGTAGGTGTTTCATACGAATCACAGCTAGGAAAACTTGCGACCATGTATGGATTTTGTGGGAAATATTAAATACTATTAAATATCAAATCGTTGACGACATTCCGGAACATTTTAAATTTATTTTAATGATAGGCAAGAACGCGAGAATAGGGATACTAAGGACAACTTCTACGGACATCATTCTGCTGATTCGACCAAAGAAAATCTTGTAGTGAGCTTCGTAACTATACGGCATTTTGATGTTGTACATAGAAAAAGTAATTATTAATTAGCTTAATAGAATTTATAAATATGTAAGAATAAACGTTAAATTTTTATTGTTGACAAAGGCTGATAATTTATATTAGCTGCCACCAATATCATAATTGGTTTTAATCAATCAACTTCCAGGAATTGTGATATTGTATAGAATTACACGTTCACATGCAACAGGCAAGGAGTAAAATGTTGTGTGTCGAAACCCATGATTAAATTGGAAGTAGATTTATTAAATTAGTTAACAGTGTCAGAATTTATGAGCATAGCAGAGCAACCAGTCGAAATAACAATATTAATAATAAGTGAAGTCGTAGACTTCCGCGGCCAGAGTCAGGTAACTGATCTTGGCTGTCCGGGTGACGCCGCGTCAAAGGCTGTTGCCGACGTTTCGACCATCTGCCAGCTAACCAGCCCTGAGGTAGACCACGAAAAGATGGTCGAAACGTCGGCAACACAGTCTTCGACGCGACGTCACCCGGACAGCTAAGATCAGTTACAATTTTAATAATAGGAGTGAAAGTAATCCCTTTCATAAGATTAGTATAATTATTTGTAGATAATATCAAGAGCTAGTAATATCAAAAAATTGAGAAGGAAAGATATTTAATAATTATAATAATAATAATAATAATAATAATAATAATAATAATAATATTATAATAATGTGTTTATTACTCGCGAGGCTCAGGCCGTAAGGCCTACTCTTCCGCCTAACCACTTAAATATTTACATTTACATAATCACAATTGAGACTTTTGGGGTGGAAATAGTGATAACTAACATTTCACGTTACTTACGAAATTGCAACGATCGTATTAGCAACGATCGTATTAGAGAAAGTGTGCTACACATAACCAATGAAACATAAATTGTGAATGTATTTTCATTGTCAATTTTCTGGATTCTAAAGCTAACATGATATAAAGAGAATCCATGTTTCTTATTTACAAGAGAGCCTTGGTAAGTCAATAATTTTACTTTCGTAAAATGTCAGAAATTCTCGTACACCCGAATGACTTAATTGTGAACAAATTTAAAGAAAAATGAGAGCATATTTTACATTTATGTCTGAAAAACTAGGGACCATACCACCGTCCGCCTTAAGCGATTAAGCAAACCCAGGAAAACCTCAATCAGGATGGCGGCTTGGGTTCGTAACACTAGTGAAAGAGAAGAAAATAGGAAGATTAAAGGAAAAGTGTAAAGACAGAAGGAAAGTAGAGGGAGTTAGAAAGAATTAAGAAACTGAAGAAGATGGGGAGGGGAAAATATGATAATATGAATATAATATTTTTTTATAATACATGTATACAATTTTCCTAGTTGAACGCAGTTGGTTCAAGTCTGGAAGATAATCTGTAACAGAAAAAGAAACAGAAAGTAGGCAAATGAACAAGATATATACTGCGTAGCAAGAAAATGTTTGAAAATGCATGAAAATATTATTATTTAAAATGTAATATACTTGCTTTAGAGCATTGAATTAGGCCGGAAGATATGTCGATAGGGCTTTCAGAGATAGTGTAAAGAGGAGAAAAGTACAAAAGTGGAGTTTGACGTAATGTTGACAAATTTGATGTAATCAAATTTGACCAGTGATGATAGCGTACGTGGTGTTAAATTAGGGAGTGAAAATGGGAATAGAAGCTAGTGTTATTTATAGTTAATTGTTTTAAATCAATCACTGAGTTGAATTTTAAATTTCCTGAAACCGCTAATTTGTTTTAGATATGTGGGTAGTGAGTTACATATTCTAATTACAGTGACAGTAAATGACTTACTGTAGGATACCTATTGTGCCGAGGTACGCATAGTAATCGCGAGGAACGTGATGTTTCAGCGTCAGCATTTTAAAGTTGTGCAATAAGTGTGTTTGATAGTTATTATTCAAAATTTGTGGAGAAGGAGGAGGCAATGTAAAGTTCTCCTTTTTTCGATTGAGATAATTTTTATATGACCGTAAAATTCTGATACGTGATCGTATCTCCTAAGATCGAATGAAACGGATGCATGCATATTGTGCTAATTGTAGTTTGCGTTGTTGCTTAAACTTTAAGTCCGTAAGCAGGGAATCGCAATAATCGAAATGTGGCATTATGAGTGAAATTACTAGGCTTATACGGGTGTTAATAGATAGTAGTTCTCTGGCGCGTTTTAAGGAATGGAGGCCTGAGAAGACTTTTTGGCAAACCTTACTTACTTGTGTGGTCCAGTTAAGTGTGTTGTCTCTATGTATTCCTAAGTTCTTTACATCGCTACACCAGGGAACAGGAGAGTTACCTATGCTAATTTTCGGTAGGGGGGATTTCTCCAACTTGTTTAAAGCGTTGCGAGAGCCTATAACTAACCTTTGCGACTTCATTGGATTTAATACGAGGCCAAAGTCTTTCGCTCATTTATTGAAAGAATTTAAATCGTTTATTTTCTGGACCAATGAGTTTACTCTGATGGGTATCCACTTATATAGATCTGAAGGTCGTCGGCGTAAATTTTGTGTTCACAGTAACTGAGGCATTGTCCTACGTATTTCACAGTATTATGTATTAGAATAATGTATCACTAAGCTCTGAACCTAATGAAGTGAAGATAAATGAGAAAAAAGTAATTTTGTATCAATATCATAGCGCAATTCATTCCGAATATCCGTACCTTTGAATATCACGGGTCGGGTTGAAACCCTTGGGTTCAGACGTTAGCGATACTGGCAGTCAGCCATCAAAGCCACCATATTCAAGGTTTAGTGGAGCCTGTTAGGCTGTCCCAACAGTATGTATACAACTAATCTCTTTGATTTTAACTTCGCTTTCAGTTCTTTTCAATAGTAACAACATTGCGAGATTCGGTGACTCGTCTGACGACCAAATCAAGCGGATTCGGTGGTATAACGGTCAGCGTACCGGACTGTTGTACCCGAGTTTGCGGCTTCAAACCCGATCGAAGCCGTGGATTTTTAAGGGCGAAAAAATCCTTCATACGCCTTCCTTCGGAGGGGAAGTAATGCCGGCTGTCCCATGATGTCCCTGAGCAAAATTGAGATCCGCCTGTTTCGTCGCCCAAAATAATACCTCCTTTCTCTGCTAGGTGGGGAAAGGAGCTTTAGCGAAATTTGCGAGGTTAGACGGAAGAGTAGGCCTGATGGCCCGAGTCTCGCCACGTAAAATAAGGCATTAACTAACTAATCAATGAAATAATTTGTAAAGCTACTCCAGGAAACACAGAGAAGAATAGAAAGTATATTTGGAATCAGTGCCTAAAATTCTGTGAAGAACGATGTTCTAAGTAAAGATATTCCTACTCAAGAAATAGGGAACATTTTGGCAGATTGGTCTGTCAATATGCGCGAATCAAATGGCCAAGACTATAAAGAGTATTCAGTAAAGACAATATGGAATGTGACTACAAAAGTTACACAAGAACATTATTTTAAAGAGCATGGAAGAAACTTCAACCCGTTATGTTATCTCCCGATAAATGCTCTGTCAGGTTATACGACTTATTATTGCAGAAAAGTGGTGAAAACATAAAAATTGATTATTTCTTTACCCCTAACCCTTCATACGTGACAACGGAAATATGGGTAAAAAATATCCTCGTAGGGTGCAATACAATCGCAAAATGGACAAGTACCTGTGCTCAAGAAGCATAAAAAAATACGAACCATTCTGCACGATCCATTTCCGTGTCTCGCTTGATTCAGGAAGGAGTACAAGAACATGAGGTAAACAAAATTACAGGACATTATCATCATCATGTCATTGCAGAACATAACCGAAGCCCTCCAAAAATTAAATTAATAAATGAAGACAGTCACATTCATCATCATTCAGCCAATTCAATCGGTTCAGTCAATTCTATCAATTCAGTCAATTCAATCGCTTCAGTCAGTTTATTTCAATTGATTTCATTTTAATCTTTCCAGAATCTCTGATGCACAATTACATATTCAATAGAATATTACATAATACAATATTATTAATATAATTAAGAAAATAAGTGAAAGAAGATGTTTTGCATAATTATTGAGATTCAAAATTTCTTTTGAACCAAATAATCAGTGAGTTGATACTACATATTCCTTCAATGGAGTAATGCAAAGTGTTAGAGAAGGTAATGAAGGACCGTCTCAGGAATTGGCCGAGGGGGAAATGTAATTAAGTTTCACAATGTTTTATTTAATGAACACTGAGGAGAAGCCCATTCCCAACGTCATGAATGACAGATTTTGTTGCAGAAGATGCTGTCCAGGGAAATTGCCTCATGTAAGGGAATTTTGGTGCGGGAAGCGCTCGCAGGAAGGAGCGAGCCCGAAAAAATGCCCCAACAGACCTCAGCGCTCGACTTCCGAAAACCAGTTGCAGGAAGTGCTCGAGCGTCGACTGTTAGGCAGAAAAGAGACGGTCGGCCGCCGACGATTGTTTCCCCACAGAATGCAGAGCTCTACAAGGTAGCGATGTCTCGTTTAACCAATCACGTACCATGCACCCACGCAAATGCACGGTCGTGACCCATGGCAATGTTATTAAATAATTATGTTCGCGTCAACTCTTGCCACAGAAACGCATCATCTACTGAAATTTTCAGAGTGCTACAAAAACAAAGAAAGATGCGACTCACAGTGAGCATTCCACAGACATACGCCGGAGTCTCGTAGAATCGCCGTGCAGCCCCGCACCGCCCTTCCTCACGCACCGCTCAAGTTGATTCAGCTGCGAGTAGCAAGCCCGCGCTCACGGACCGGTTGAGCGGCAATGTGTACTGTTCCAGCCGGTCCCTTCCCCCTCCCCGTCGAGGGGCAACAACGCCATGGCCCCCCCCCCGTGAAAGAGTGGGAATCTGGAATCTTCTTTGCACTTCCAGGGCCACTTTTCGTGTTGTATAAAGGTTCTCGGAGATGGCTCTGACATATGCTGTCATATTCTTTAAATAAAAATCACATGTTTTATGAAAGAGACGTATTGACTTAATAGTAACAAAATTCATTATTCCTTGAAACACCTTTAAATAGGAACCGGGAGCGGTAGCTCAGTGCATCAACTGATGTCACTCCAGTGCCTCTGACCGGAATGTCCTAGGTTCGAGTTCTGACGGCGGCAGGATTTTCGACACTAGCCTTTCAGCTAGGTCGAATTCGGTCGCTGTCTGGAGGAGAGTTCTAGCGGCTAGCTGCTCTGATTGGTAGTTTTCCGTGGTTTCTCCGATCAACACCAGGCGAATGCCGGAGCAGTACCCTACCAAACGGGCCACGGACCGCGTGCGAACTGTCCTTTCTCTTTCTTGTCCTATCCTCTCCCCTTCACACACACACACACACACACACTTACACTAACATGCACTACTCTGCTACATATTCCGGGAGACCGGTCGGGAGCTTAGAGCTAGTCCCGGCTGGGGCGGTGCCTCGCTGGTGGGAGAGTCCTGGTTAGGGGGAGACCCCACTAGCTGACGGTAGGTCGGCGCCGGATCTCGCCATCCAGCGGGGTAAGATCACCACTATCTCCGGAGAAAAATACATGCACTACACTATTGGGACTAATGACTGAAGCAGTTGTCTCTGTAAGGGAAAATGTTTTGTATAGAAAATTTTTTCGAAACAATAGAGAAAATATACTTTTCAATTCTGCTTTGAAGAAATTAAACATAATAATACAAAAAAGTAATCTAGGTGACTATTTGTCTTCAAATATGACCTGAAGGGTAACGTAAACCATTTACAATTAATATTAATGCAAAGCATTTAAGTCTGTATATTAATATAATAAATGTATTATCGTATAAATGTATTAGTACCCTGTGTTGCTGGGGTGTTGATCATAATAATTTATTAGCCAGGAAGAGGAATTCCATGTACTTCCGTCCCGAGACGGAGTCTGCATCTGTCTTTTCTTTGCATCCCCGCACCGTCCTCCTTCGCCCCTTTCTGCCTTGCTTCTCACTAAAAAGTATTTACATTTCTTCTTATTGAGGTTTCCGTCCCAATTTCAATCACACAATAACTAACGAAGCTATTGAAAAATGTACTCATGTATTCTTTTTGTGAAGTTTATGTATTATGCCAATACTTTCAATCAATTGCCAACTTGTAAATCATACTCTTTTTCATATTTTCTTCTCGCGTATTTATAAAGAAAATTTTCCCTTTCACTTCAATTAAACTTCTTCTTGCTCTCGTAAATTTAAATAATCATTTATTCTCTATCCAAAGATATGCATTCACTATCCACCAAAATTACTTCCATACACCAATTCATCCATTCGTCACAGTTTTTTTATTATTTTTTTTAAAAAATTGTTGCGTCCAAGTTAACACAACGCGTCTCGAAGCCCCTTGAGGGCGTTGAGCGGTTTTTGCGCTGGGGAGTAATCCTCCATTATCTTTTGCGCATCTTTTGCCACGTTATCCACTTGATCTGTCATATGTCACGTCACGTCACAATTGTCAGTTGTCAAGAGGACCGCCAGGTAGCATCTCCGCGTACGCGCCTCCAACTACGGGCTCCTGCGTCACTACCCAGCGGCCAGAATTGGGAAAGAATAAGGAAAGGGGTAGGCTTTCAGACACTTCACAGGGGTTAGATTAGCCCTTGTGAAGCATCCGAACTCGTTTTATTGGAACAAATTTCACAAGAGATTCGACGGGAATCGAAACCGAACCTCAGTGGTGAAAGGCAAGCAACTTCGCTATGCTCCACGAGCGTGCTGATTACTCACACGAGTTTCAGCGTAACACGTAAATAATTTATAATATGTTTCACTTTCGCACGTTCAACACACATAAACGCAATAATCATGCTTAATTTACTACCATTAACACAGTAACAATTTCAAGCAGAACACATGTGCATTCACACCTTTTTACGACCATATCTGACACATCCGCCAGCAGAATGATTTTTTTCATTAATTTAATGTTTCTTCAACATTTTAACATTCACGCCTACATGCAATTAAAATTAATATCAGAGTTACTTGCACATATAAAGAAAACTGCCATTATTGTTCTTAAATATGAACACTCCAGATTAGGCAATAAAGGAAAAATTAAGAAACAGTCCTCTCCAAGGAGGGTATAATATATTATAACCTCTTTGGTCTTTCCCACAGACACAAAATTCTGGGCGTAGATGAATTCAATCGTAGATCTCAGTCGTGGACTCTCTGGTGGAGCGCAGCTAAACAATTGCACATTGTTCCACTCCTGCATCTTTGATGTAATGATAGGCAAAGAGAGTCCATAAAAGTAATTATTTTGTGAATATATTAAGGTTTGTGATTGTAAATCATAGTCTATACTACTCCAGACCTTTCAAGGAAGCTAGCACAAACGTTTCTTCGGTATTGGCTCAGTACATTAAGAGATTATAGCACTTTAAGTCAACGCACTTCTGTCTTTATATATTAGTATATATATATATATATATATATATATATTATTATTATTATTATTATTATACTGTATATACTGCATATGTATATGCACTATAAATATTATGAGATTGTTTCTATTTTGAACGGTTACTCGCCAAAAATTGTTAAGTCTATGAGAAATCAGGTACATTCAATATGATCAGGATAACAGTATTTGAGGACGAGTTTCCTTATTCTTTTACAGAATATACAATGTACCAGGACTTCGTTCTTAGCTGCCGCGGACGTCAAAAGATAGAGTATCCAGGTCACCTTGATAGACTTCACCCATGGTAAACATTCAGGGCTGCGTTACTGACGCAACGATCAATCAATACTTAGCAGTTTACTTAACAGCAGTGGACACGAGAAGGCAGACTATTCTCGATAAAGATCAAATCATCCATGGGAAGATTTTAGCAGATGGGAGAGAAGCGCATTCATTGCATAGTGTTATCCACGCACACACGGCGAGGTTTGGGAAACATTCATCGACGATTATCTGAATTTGCACTTTATCTGAACAATTTAAAATAAAATAAATTGCAGTTTGCAATTTAATCTGAACAATTAACATACTCACATGATGTATACCAAAAACCGTTTTGCACACATTATAGAAAATATTTGAAGTATGATCTCTTTTTAACTGATAAGAGATTTTCAAAAGATCTAACGGGACACCGCTAGCGGTAGCTCAGTGCATCAACTGATGTCACTGCAGCGCCTCTAACCGGGAGGTCCTAGGTTTGAGTCTTGACGGCGGCAGGATTTTCGACACTAGCTTTTCAGCTAGGTCGAACTCAGCTGCTGTCTGGAGGAGAATTCTAGCGGCCGGCTGCTCTGATCGGTAGTTTTCGGTGGTTTCTCCGATCAACACCAGGCGAATGCCGGAGCAGTACCCTACCAAACGGGCCACGGACCTCGCGCGATCTGTCCTTCCTCTTCCTTGTCCTATCCTCTCCCCTTACACACACACTTACACTAACATGCACTACACTACCACATATTCCGGGACACCGGTCGGGAGCTTAGAGCTTGTCCCGACTGGGGCGATGCCCCGTTGGTGGGAGAGTCCTGGTTAGGGGGAAACCCCGCTAGCCGACGGTAGGTCGGTGCCGGATCTCGCCATCCAGCGGGGGAAGATCCCCGCCATCTCCCGAGAAAAAACATGCACTACACTTACGGGACTAATGACCATAGCAGTTGACGCGCCCGGAAACACGAAAAAACCAACCAACCAATCTAACGGGACATTTTCTCGCCACTCCAGAATACCTCGCTATTATCAAAATAGAATGTAAACCACAAAGAATATGGAACTTCTACAAATGATATTAAACAGAAACAAAAAGAAGATGCAGAGCTCAAAGTCTTGCAAAACAATGTCGATTAAAACCATTCTTGCCACAAACCCTGTCGCGAACGAATGTAAACAGTGATACAAATATTGAAAAATGAAATATTTTTAAAATACGGCTGGGTTCAGATTACTTTTTCACTTTGCTACTTTCATTTTCTGGAAAACTAGTGTCGAGAAAGTAATTGTAATCAAATCATGCAGAAACCTATCTCTAGGTTTGCAACAGGTATTCACCGATTGCGTGTATGTGAAACCACCAAAAATGTATTTTTAAAATTGTATATTCGTTTGGACGTTTGTCCTTTGGCAGAGCCATCTTATACAGGAGTTTTTTCTAAACTCGATATCTATTACTGAATTGCATCGAGTATTTGGCCACCAGGGAGACATTTTTAGTTTTGGGAGGTACATTATAGTGCACACAGAACTTTCAAAATTAAGTTCCAAACTTTTCTTACTACGAGCATTAGCATGTCAGATGACTGTTCGGAGAATTGCGTTTTTGTACAAGTAGAATTTGTTTATTTTTGAAAAAATATTAATTTGTTTGCATGTCTGATTTATTTAAAGAAGGAAAAACTATTTTGTAATTTGTATTCACATGAGACCGTAGACATATGACGAGCAGATTTACTGTACAAGAACCAAATTGTAATTTTTATTTACAATTCAAGCATTTTTTAGAACAAGATAGAAATTGAAAATTTTGCGCTATTTCAAGAGGTTTATGATCTTTGATTGCAGATTCTGAAGAGTTAGATTACCAATTAGCGGTGTCTGCATTTCAATATAATTAATATAGCTGACCGCATCGTACCATGGAATGTATCTTCAAGTATGGTGGCTATAGTTTCGTTTTGTACAAGTGTTGAGCCTAACTTATTTTATTTATTTATATCTATTTATAGACCAGGAAGCAATGACAGATATTTCTTGTTTTTGTATTTTTAATTGCTCTTCTTCCTTATAATTTTAGTATTACAATCCCATCAAGAAATGTTAGCTATTGAAATAGTAATGATAACAAAAGTTAACTCCAGTAGATACTGAAACATATTCATGCAGTCATTATTTCTTCATATTTTTACAAGGAGGATATTTAAATATCTACATGACCGCATGCTATTTTTGGTAGAATGGTATACATTACAACATCCACCCGAGAATTCTCACCTGTGAAAAGCCGGCCCTCTGCATCCTCCGCCCACGCATCCATCCCCCACACATACGTATGAAGGGAAACATGTTGATAAAACGTGATTTAGATTAGATTAGATTTATTGTTAATTCTGCAATTAAGTGTAGTAACTTGGTGGCAGAATATCGTGACCTTACATACATTAAACTTACATTCATTAACAAAAAGTTACAAAAAAGGAGTTAATTATAATAATAATAATAATAATAATAATAATAATAATAATAATAATAAATAGTACATTAAAATCACCACGCAAACCTTACTCCACTTCACTTCACTGCACAACACTTAACTGTGACGCATTTCTTTCACATTCGCTTCTTCTCGCATTCCCTTCCCTCCACTTCACTTCATAACACTACACTGCGCTGCACGACACTGCACTACACTGCACTGCACTGCACTACACTGCACTGTACTACATGAATAATAATAAAATATTAATAATAAAGATAATAATAACAATACTACTACAACTGATATTTATACTAACAATTAAACAACTTACATTGTATGAAACTTACTAATCTAACAGTGGAAAATTAACATTGATACAATAACCTAATTAATTAACTAGAAAACTAATTTATTTTTAAAGTTGCTCAAGCTTTGAGGAAAGGGTTCTAAGATTGTCGCAGGCAAACTGTTCCAGTCTCTAATAGTTCGGTTTGTAAATGAAAATTTCCCGACATCCGTTTTCTGCATTCTTGTCTTAATTTTATGCACGTGATCCGCTCTACCGAAGTATGTAGGTTTTCTAAACGACGGTGTATTTCATTCCAAGCAGGATAGCCTGTGTATGCTTTGTACATAGCATAGAGTCGCAGCTTAATCCGCCTCTTTCGAGTGATTCCCATGCACCTCTATTTTTGATCCTCTGAAAGTAAATTTCGATGCTCTGCGCTGGACCTTTCTAGATTTCCTTGCTGCGATATTCTGTACGGGTCCCAACATACCGCGCCATATTCTAATACGGGTCGGACTAGTGACATATAAGCTAATTCTTTACCTCTCACTGTACTCTTCTTTAGGATCCGCATAACGAAATGTAGAGATCTCCAGGTTATTCCCACAACGAAATTTACCTGATTTTCCCAGCTCAATTTACTATCTAATTGAATTCCTAAATATTTGCAAGATGTGACTGTAGGTATGACTTTGTTGTTCAATTTGTACACAGTTTCACCATAACTTGACCCTACCAAACGTGATGGCTTTACTTTTTGAACTGTTAATTTCCATGCCATTTGTTTTTGCCCAGGAGTGTAATTTGTCTGTGTCTCGCTGCAAAATATTCACGTCCTCCTCTGATTCGATAACCCGATAGATGATGCAGTCATCAGCAAAGAGTCTTACGTTTGAAGCTAAATTTTTTGGCAAGTCATTCACGAAGGCGAGAAACATGAGAGGTCCAATGACACTTCCTTGTGGAATTCCTGACGTAACACTTGCGGAGGTTGATAGATGTCTTCCGATTCGAACCTGTTGTTTCCTATCACGTAATAGTTCGTTTATCCAAGCCACCACCCTAGTGTCTATACCCGAATCTATTAATTTATTTACAAGACGATCGTGAGGAACAACATCAAAAGCTTTGGCATAATCTATTACTATTGCGTCTACCCTTCCACCTTTATCAATTTCGTCGGTTAGATCTTGTAGAAGTGAGACAAGCTGACTCTCGCAGGAGAACCGTTTCGGAAGCCGTGCTGACCCTGATAAAGCCATTCCTTGCCCTCCCATTCTTTCCGGATGTAGTTAGTAATTAGTTGTTCCATGAGTTTGCATACGACTGACGTGAGACTTATCGGCCTATAGTTACTTAGTGCCGTTTTATCGCCACTTTTAAAAACAGGTACTACGAGTGCTAACTTCCAATCTTTCGGTACGCAAGCATTATTGATAGAAATATTAAATAACCTAATTAGGTACGGTAGAATAGCCTCTCCACCTAATTTAATAATGTCCGTGGAAATAGAATCTGGGCCTCGAGATTTTCCGCTTTTCATTAATTTTATTCTTTTCCGTAGAGTACTTACGTCGACCTGAAATAGATTTCTATCTGATAACGTTGGTATCTGTGTACAGTCAGTTTTCTGCTTAAAAACCGAAGCAAAATATGCATTAAAAGCGTTTGCTTTTTCTCTGTCGTCAGTTATTGGCAAATTATTAACACGAACAACTGGAATTTCGTCTTTGTTTCCCTTCCTTCTATGAACATACTTAAAAAATTCCGACCAATTATTGCCATCCGCATTAAGGATATATTTTAAATGACGTTCCTCCGCGATTTTCTTTCCTTTCTAACGCTTTTGAATAACTTCGAAATAATGCCATGTGGTTGCCACTAACGTGCCTGTTACTAAACGCCTTTCTGGTTTTTCTTTTCATACATCTAATCTTTGCATTATAATATTCTGGATCGGGATTTCTTTTTACCAATTTACATGGAACAAATGTCTGCACGGCATTTTCAAGAATGTTTTTAAATTCTTGCCATATTTCTTCTATTCCCCCTCCCGTTCTAAGAAACTCATCGTACTGCTCCTTAAGTAATTTTGAAGGCCTACTACATTGGTTTTCTTGTATTGCCTCACTAGGAACCCGGTGTTAGTACTTTTCCTTAAAATACTTAAGTCTAAGTCGACAAGAACTGCTTTATGGTCACTTATGCCTTCCATGACGTCGCACGATAAGAATAAGTCCTTTGGTCTAACAAGGCAAATATCTAGAAGCGCGTCCTGGCGAGTCGGCTGGTCTACTACCTGCGCTAATCCGTTGTCCCAGACCAGTCTATTGACAAGATTCTGCACGTGTCCATCGCATACGCACCTTTCCAAATTGTGTCTGGAAGATTTAAATCTCCGGCAATAACAACGGGATGGCTACGTATATTTTTTGTTCTTTCGTGTATCGCGCCTAATATTTCGTAATTGCTAGCCGGTGGACGATAGCAAGCAATTATTTCTAAGTTATTTCCTGAACAGTAAATTTCCAACCCCGTCATTTCAAAAACATTATCGACCCAATTTGATACGACATTTAAAGTGTTTTTCACACAAATGAATACTCCGCCGCCTCTAGTTCCGCGATCTCTCCTAAACGTAAAATAATCAGACCGAAAAATTTCCGCATTTGCTACCGCATCCGAGAGCCAAGATTCTGTACCTATCACGATATCAGGATCACAAGCCTCAATTACATTCCAAAATTCCGTTACTTTATTTACGATGCTACGACAGTTCACCTGCAACAATCTAATGAAACCTCTCCTCACCTGCAAGTCCGAGTTTGGGACTCGTGCGTCCTGTTCAGGTGCCTGCGTCCCCGCAGCAGTCGTCTTCTCCCGCGCAGCAGTCGTCTCCTCCCGCGCAGCAGTCGTCTCCTCCCACGCAGCAGTCGTCTCCTCCCGCGCAGCAGTCGACTCCTCCCGCGCAGCAGTCGACTCCTCCGCGCAGCAGTCGACTCCTCCCGCGCAGCAGTCGACTCCTCCCGCGCAGCAGTCGACTCCTCCCGCGCAGCAGTCGTCTTCTCCCGCGCAGCAGTCGTCTCCTCCGGCGCAGCAGTCGACTCCTCCCGCGCAGCAGTCGACTCCTCCCGCGCAGCCGCCATCTCCTCCCGCATAGCAGCCACCACACGCTTCACATCCTCTTCCGCAATCAATTTTGCCCGTAGCGTCACGAACACATCTCCGCCCGGTTGTCAATTTTTAACACTTTAATACAATTAGACACACTGTTCCTCACTGAATCGCATACAAAATCCTTACCATGGAATGGGGGTTCTCAAAAGAACCAAAACTCAAAAAATGAAATACAAGATCTCCAAAGAATTCATTTTGTAGCTTACGGCGTGAGGGTCATAACTGGATTTAAAACCCGTGGAGACGCCGTCTTCAAGTTGTCAACTTGATGTGACATGCAATGTGATCGATGTCAACAGACTGATGTTACAAAATATGTAACAAAATTAAATTGCTACTGTCGAATTTGGATGCTTTCTTTGCTTCTGTTCCCTTTTCTTATTAGTTTTCGGTTTTCGTCGCTAGTGTGGTTTCTAGAACTACTTGGTAATTTTGTTAAAACATTAAAATTGTTTAGTATTTACAAAGTGTTATGAACGAACTGTTTAAATATGGGCATTTTAAAATAGTGGACTATATTACTGAGATGTAATGAAAATGATTACTTTATGACGTGTTGTATACTTCCGAATTACCAGATTTTACTTTATTTTTAACACTTCAATTTTTAAATTGTTTGAGTGAGAGGCGCAAACCTTATTAACTGAGAGACGGTACACGTGATAATTTATAACCAAAATTATCATTCTAAATTGTACATTGACAGAGCACACTAGGAAACTGGCATATCTTTGAATTAAAACGGTATAACCAATTCAAACGAGATGAGAGATACGAGATTCAATTCGAATGACAATTCATAGAAATTACTTTTATTTACATAAGTGATATCTAGTTTACCCCTCGAAGGAAAACGATCTCGTCTCTTTAGTGCCGTAGCGATGAAATCCACGAATGAGTCTTCTTTCTTAATCGCGCGGGGAGGCACCGCCTGCGAAGGTTCCTCCAATGAAGGTGCCGTCGTAAATTCTGGAGCAGGCAGTTGCTTATGGGAGCTAGCTTCACGAGCTGGCAATTGCTTCACGGGGGAGGGACACAGGTGCGTTTACAACTGTTCTTCCCAGCAACCCTTGCGGCGTACCACACAGGCAGCGGCAACTGCGGTCGCCCGTAGTTGGGCGCGGTGTGCTACCAGCATTTGTGGTCCCCGAGCAGTTGTGACGCACCGTGTGACCTGCGACCGCCGTCGCGTGCGACCTCCTCTGCGCTGCGATCCACAGCCGACGACGCCCGCTCGGCGCGCACCTGCGGGAGGTGTTCCGCAAGGTCAACTTCTGACCATCAGCAACGGCACACTTTAAGAGCTTGCATGTGAACCGCCCAATGCAGAAAGGATACATCTTATATTTTCACAACTTTACAGGAGACAGAAAAACGATTTGCTAGAAGACATTATTATTATTATTATTATTATTATTATTATTATTATTATTATTATTATTATTATGTAACTATTTTGCCGATACACTTGCAGTATCTGAACGTCATATACTATAAACAATCTTTTTGCACAGTGAAATATAAAGATAAAAGAAAGTCATACCAATCATAACATTAAAATAGCCGAAATATGGACATGTACCCGTTCTGCATTGGGTGGTTCAATTGCACTTTGGTTTAACGACAGTACAAAACAATTGTGAGCTGGCACAAATAATGTGGCCACATACAACGAAAGAATTAATGCAACGATAACTTTGTTTGATTCCATTTCATAAGCTTGACTTTCTTTAATCATTTTGTTGTGATATGTAGTTATTACAAACAAAAGGCATCATTTTAACAAAATAAAATTTTTATAAAAATACAAAAAATTCGTAATAAATCTTCCACACAAACATTTCTAAATGTATCAAATGTAAAAATCAGACTACATGTGGAACAATGTGACGTAAAAAAAATGGTTAATTATCTTTCTGCGGAGTAGCAGATAAAGTTCACTACTGGATTTACTCACTCTCCAAATTCACTCAATGCAGCACAGTTGCAGTACGTGTCTTGGAATAGCTTACCGTATTTGAGTGTGGCGGCAAATAACCTTTTTTTAATTGGTTTATTTAAGGTCGCTTCAACATCTAAGGTCATTAGCGACCACTATTGCTGTTAACGGTATGATAACTATGTGGATGAAACGATATGGTGATTGATGATAAGGGGTGAAAGGACGAACACAAATACAACCATGCCCGAGGCGGGACTCGAACCCGCGACCCTTCGGTCCGAGATCACTAAGACACTACTGCCTTACGCCGGCGGCAAATAACTTTATTTTGTTTCCAAATAAAAAAGTTTCAACGAGCAACCAACTGCAGGAAACTTGCTCAACTAACAATAAGAATCTACATGATTTTGGGTCGGAATAATTATGTGACTTTCTTTATACGTTCAGATTGTCAACTGCTAGTGATGATGGCAAACGGGGAATGTGATATGACGCTGCGCGCAATTCATGGTCTCATCACGATGGACAGTTCTGCCAAATAAGTTATATGCAGGATGAGTCACGTAGCTTTAGCACCTCCTGCTGATTTGGAAGTTATTGCAATACATTTTTTAGTGTATCATGACGAGTGTAAATCAAATATATATATATATATATATATATATATATATATATATATAATTTGATATATACACACAATATTAATATATTGTCACATGTTACATGAGCATTATCTTCAGTCATTTTGTTATTTTTTCGACTCGTTAACGGACGTTGTCACGCCTCGAGACCTTGATTGGTGGATTGTTACTCTTAAAATATATGTTGAGCAGGAGTCGCAAAAAATCACAATTATTCAAACAAATAATTATCCAAATACGAAAATATGTATATCATTGGATTCGTCTCTTTACGCTCGTCATAACAGTTTAACATAAAAAAATAGTTTCATTTGGAAAAAAACAAAGTTACCGCAATATCTCGAAAATAAAAGTGATAAAATAGAAATTATGCATCAATTAGCCCCATTTCCTCATGCACGTTCGTGAAAACTGCATTGCAATAACTTCAACCGTTCAAAAATTACAGGAGATGCTAAAGTTACGTGATTCCCCTGTACATTTATTGCTAAAACTTCATTTGTTTGCCAGCAGCACTATATTGTTTTGCAAATTCTTGCAACATGTAAGAGCGTGTAAGATATACTTTGTTTTTTTTTAATAGTGGCCGATGACATTAGGCCATTGTTACATACCCCGACTTATGAAACGCAATTTTTTATTAATTCACGAACATCCCTCTCAACGAAGCTCGTGGCTTCAGAAACGTGCTGATGACTGATAAAAAGATTCATTTTATACGTCAGGAAGTGTACCAAAGGCCTAATGTCATCGGTCACTATAGAAAAATCGAAGTAAACATCCTCGTAGGGACCAGACCAGAGGGTCAGTCGTAGTTTCCCTTGCGGGGCACCGACCTTGGCGAAGTGCTCGTCCCAGGCGCGCGTGAACTCCCTGCGCTGCGCCGAGTACTCCTCCCGCGCCGCCGCCCCCTCCTCGCCCTCCTCCTCCTCCTCCTCCGCCTCCTCCCCCGCCGCCGGCTGCTCGCCCACGCACTCGTCCGCTCGCGGCCTGCGCCTCGGCGTCGTGGCACGTGGCGCTGCGGAGCCCAACACGATGAGAGTTTTGTTATAATTTACATAAGTGTAGAGTCTGGTTTTATTACGGGAGGTGGCGATTTTCTCCAGCTCGATTGGGAGATCCGGTGTCGACCTATACGTCGACTTGTCGGTTTTCTCTAAGCTATCTCCTACCTTTGGGGAGCTCGAAGCGCCCGACTAGTCTCCCGACATGTGAGGTACGTAATGCATAGCATTGTAAGTGCGTGTAAGTAAGGGGTAAAGATAGGGCAAGGACGCAAAAAAGATCGCGCGCAGTTGGTGCTCGTTTGTTAGAGTACGCTCCGGAATTCACCTGGTGTTGTTCGGAGAAAACACGGAAAACTACAGTTTAGAGCACCTGGCAGCTAAAAATCTCCTCCAGACGACGGCTGAATTTGACCTTGCTAAAAGCTATTGTCGAAAATCCTGCTTCTGCTTCTGTCGACACTCTATCCCTAGTATCTCCAGGTCAGAGACATTAGAGTGACCTCAGTGGATGCCCTGAGCCACCCCAGCCGTCCGGCACCGGCCAGCGGAAGAGCAAAGTAAGAGGTTACTTTCAACATGACGTACGAATATCTCCATTAATCTGTTCCA
This sequence comes from Teleogryllus oceanicus, assembly GCA_964035755.1. Taxonomy (NCBI): domain Eukaryota; kingdom Metazoa; phylum Arthropoda; class Insecta; order Orthoptera; family Gryllidae; genus Teleogryllus; species Teleogryllus oceanicus. The sequence goes on along the minus strand of CAXIVR010000003.1, from coordinate 157,263,469 downwards.
GGTCCAGTTCCCCCTGAATACTTCGAATATTTCGTAGCCCTGTAAGTTCAACATAAAATCAATTGTATTTATTAATTGTATTATTCAAATTAGAACAAAATCTTCCTGAAAGTGTTTTATTTATGTCATATATTTTAATATATCACATGTAATAAAAGTTTAAAGGAAACGAAACCTAGAGGGGCTCAGAAATATAGTTGAACCATCTCTTGTCACCTAGGCTGCACAATCCTAAGCACACGGAAAATTAATTATTCACTTTAAGTCTGATAATTAAAGTTCGGATTCAATGGTTTTATATCGATTAATACAGGAGAAAAGCAATTTTTAACACAATATGTGGCTGCATGATGAAGAAACGTCTTTAGAATAAATTGATACACAAATCTAGAAAACAAACAAGCAAGAAAAGAAGATTCATTTAGTTTGGAAACAAGCTCTCCACTAACACAATTGGCATCCAGTTGTTGGTCTAAATTTTGTCATAGATATGATGTGTTTACACTGTCCAGTCGCTGTTTGGGAACAAGATGGTGAAATATTGAAGCCAGATTACACTTAGTACCAAATTTAGATGAAAATTGACCAAAGAAAGTCTTCTGACTATGTATGTAGCGAAAATTTTGTTTAGTTGAATGTTGAATATCAACGGAAATGTCGCAAAGAGGCCGTTCTCAGGCGACTGAGTTTGCATTAGGTTCAAAATTGTTATTGCTATTAATGATATTGCAATATTAATGATACATGATTTGCTATTATTGTCCTGAACGGGTAAGCAGTAGTTTTGAAAAATACACCGCAAACATTGAACACTCTTCTAAGATAACACAACTTAACCTAGAAAAACTAATTGGAATCTCCCTAAGGATTACGTTGTGGTGCGATCATATGTTAAGTTGTTTCATTAGCGGGATGAATAAATTTTACAAATTTTATTTAGAAAATGAAGCAAGCATTCAAAAAGTGGTCTGGTCGGTCCTAATTTGGTAGAAGTTACATTGGATGGAAATTGTGTCGTGAATTTTACTACATTCATTTTTTGTTTAGGTGAAGAAAAGGGCACACCATTTATGATTAAAATTTTCCTACAAAAGTGACAATGAATGTTTACAAGTGATGAGTAGTGTTTTTTCTTACTACAATGTAGTAAAATAACAAGGGCGAGGACAAATATGCGCTTGAGCGGTTAACACGATTGTAGCAATCGACGGCAGTGATAGTGTTTCTTATACCAATAATGCAAATTTTATGTCAATTGCAGATTGCAGGCGAGTAGCGATTTCGATATTAATGATACTGATAATGAAAATACTGAGAAGTTATGACATTAAAAATCAAAAAGCTGACGACTCAAGTACGTTGTGTAATACTCTAGTTGCTTTTTTTAAGTGAAAATATAGTTAACAACAAAACATATGAATTATTGGGCAATAGAATGCTGCGTAGGTCTTCTCTTACCACTTGGCTCCAAAGGCGCCTCACCAACGTTGGACTGAGCCAGGTCTTCCTTTTGGATATCCAAGCGAAGTCTCATAGTGTCGCCTTCCATCATATGTAATTTGCTCATATAAGGCTTTTTGCTCTGAGTAGTTAAAGTGTCCGTATCTCTACGCTCCACATTCGCTCCTTTTAGAGATGAACGAGTATTCATACTATCTTCTTTTCCGCCGTTCATGTTAATCTGCACCTGTCTCATCAAACCATTTTCCCGAGCAAAACGGCGGAGACGACTTACGTATTTGGCGATGTTCCATTTTCGGTTTTCCATCTCTGCATTCCACCTTTTGCCTATCAACCCTTCGTTGGTAAATATTTTATGTTTAGCAGAGGATTGCCCATTAGAAGCACTTAAACCAGAGTGCTTGTAGTTTTGGGCAAGGAACCTACTGTCGTCATTTAACCCATTGGGTCTCTCAGTCTTTCTTTTCTCGGTCGTTTCAATGTGTTTGAAATTTCTCTTTTCTTCTGTTCTATCTTGAGATGGTTTCTGCGATTCCTTTTTGTTTAAGTGATTCCCAGGATTACTGTTAATTTCGTTCATGATCTCGTATTGTGTAGTACTACTTTGTACATGCGCATTCTCAGTGGTGCCTGTTTCCGGGACAAACTGAACATAATCACTGTTTTCTCCAGGAATTGGCGTAGCCGTTTCTTGGTTAGAGTTGCTATACAAAGTTGTAAAAGGACTTTTAAACTGAAGCTCTGTAGAACTGGATTCCAATGAACTAGACTTCTTTGAGATTCTATCTTCTAATTCAACGGTGGAAGTTTCTGTAAACATTTTATTGCTCGTGTCATCTATTTTGCTGGTAACTTTTCTGTCATACATGTTTTGTAAATGTTGATTGTTTCCGGACACACCCGTACTTACGTATTTATTAATATTTTCAATATTATTAGAATCCTTAATATGATTTGTGAAAGGTGCAAATCCACGTGTTCCACATTTTTCACATCTTTTGCCCTCTTCTTCTTCATTTTGGTCTCCACTTTCATTTTCGTTTTGTACTGTCTTATCTAATTCACTCCCATATTCCAGACTCTCCTTCATTTCCAGTTTATCTATGTTTTCGCCATCTTTCAATGGGGATACTTTTATCTGAGCAATCTTATCATTTCGTGGACGGTAGGTGTCATCGATAGATTTTAGTTTTCCTGTTGGGGATTCTCGACTTTCGAAAGTCGTTTCCTGCAACTCACTTTCTTTTTGACTATTGGTTATTGGTTCTTCCGTGATCTTATTTTTTTCATTCTTGTTCGACGACTCATTGTCATTTGAACTCTGGACTTTCAATTGGTCATAAAATGTAGTGGTTCGGGGTTCACCAAACACACTAATGCCACTCTTTGTTGCTTTCGTATTGTCATTGAGTTCCATTTTCTTATATTGCACTTCATTCCAATTTTTGCTGGCACTCAAAGGATTAATTATTTTCTCTTTTCCGCTGATATTATCTTTTAGAATTTTTGATTTTAAATCGTGAACTATGGTCGAAGTCCTATCTTTCCATACCTGTATCTTGTCAGTGACAATATCTTCACTTGATTTTGATGACTTCATCTTGTAACTGCTTTTTAGTTTATGAGCCCTCTCATCGTCCAGTTCTTCCGTGTTGTGCGAGGGTTTCGTATGTTTTAGTGTTTTGCCTTCATCCAATCGTTCGGTATCGCATACACAGTGAATGCCAGTACCAGGTTTTACTCTGTTTTCCAATGCTTGGCTTATAACCGTGTTTAAAACTTCCACGTTTGTATCACCTTTATGGTGTCTCGCGGCATTAACAGTTTTCATTTCATTTTTCTGGATGTGGCTACACTTTTCGTTCTTTGGAGTAATTTGTGGCTCCAAATTAGTCCCATATTTTGCATCTTGAATGTATTTTAAATTCAAAGTTTCACTTACTTTTTGTGAAACACACCGTGTCGAAGTACTTTCAGTCGCACTATCAATAGAAATATCATTTCTATCCATAATTTGGGAGCGTTGTTTACATAGAGATTCACTAGGCATCCTACTTGGATTCTCTCTGATTTTCGTGCCATTTCGTTCCACTTTATTCGACACGCACTTTATTTCACCTGGTGCACAAATGGTTAAGGTTCGACACTTCTTACCATTCATAACTTTCTTGTTTGGATTAACATTTTTTGCATCATTTGAGGGATCTTCCATATTCATTACATTTTCAGTTTGGGGTTGATAAGAAGACCCTTTTCCGGATATATTATCAATTTCCTGACTTTTTTGAACGTGTTTGTACTTGATGGAACTTGATTCCAACGCATCATTTGTGACACAACCTGAAATTTGTATCGCGATTGTGATAGGAATATCTTGGACGTCTGTGTTTCCTTTTTTGGAAGGTCCTTCCATATTAGAGGAACTATCTAATAGTGCTTGATGGCCGACTTCTGGCGTCTCTGATTTCGCAGTCGTTTTTGGTAGTGCCGTTTCATCTGTAATTTCGGCTTTCTCGCTACTTGCTTTATTCTTATTACCGGATTTGCGAATGTTTTCCACTGCAGGCCCTAACAACTCGGTTGTCACATCCGCACATTCCCTTCCTTCCTCCGTTTTCTTAGTACTCCCTCCGATAACGTTTTGGTTGTGAACAATCGAAGCTCCACTTTTGATTCCTGCATTACTCCGCGACTCGTGATTTTGGGTGTCATCAAATGCCTCGGTGGTTTTTTCATCTCTCTTTCTCCCCTCCGGTTTCTTTGTACTCTTCGCCTTCGACAAGAGTTTCAATTCATCCACGCCATCTTGAGATGTGAACGAATTGGGTACATTCTGCAAACGAATCTGAAAGTTGACCTTCTTGTCCGCGTCCCCGTCATTCTGCTGTCTCCTAAGGCTTGCCTCGTCCGTGCCCTGCATCTTCTGCAGCAACTGCGCTGTCTTGAGGTTGAGCGTATGCTGTATGGTCTTGGTGTCCTTGAATCAGAGGAAGATTAATGCTTTAAGGGACCCTCAGTATGACCGGACTATTGGCCCCTAATAATATGAAAAAATCGAACAGAATCTATTTAAAATTAATTATAAAAAACCATAACCTTTGCAATTTAAATTAAAATATATTTTATTATAATAGGTCAAATGTTTATTAATATAAAATTAAATGTTGTGTAAAAATACTGGGAGTCCCTGTGCAGTTTGTCATATGCACGTGCATTATTTACTTAATATTAATAAGACATGAAACCGTTTCAAATAATGGTCCGATTAATAATATGTTTTCGTTTGCAACGAAACATTGGAGATTTTTAAATGATTTCCAAAGGTTTTCATATCATTTGAAAAAATCAATTAGGGAATTTTTGAATACTTTACTAAAGAAATAATAACGAAATGCCTCCCCTCTGAAAAGTCAGACGTTTGTCGTTTGTACTACAAGTCTTCACAAAACGTGAACTCAACTGTACAATATCCATAAAATTTTGAAGATCTTTTAAAGACAGAAACCGTTTCATTCGTTTCCGGTTTCAGAAAATTATTTAATGAAACTAGAAAACTCGATTTTCACACTTTCTATTGGCAAACTATTGTGCATGCCCAGTTTGTCTTCTGCAAAGTTCAAAATCTCAGAAGTCACACTACGCATGCGCGCGCTCATTACAACTTCCGCGAAACTTTCGACAAAAGGAATCGTGGACCTCCGATGGAACGCTTCGTTCTCTCTATCGAAAAGCTTTGATTGTGGGCGAGGTCGTGCTTCGTTCTCGTATTGAAATGCTTTGAGCGAGGGCGTGCCTTGAAGGCGTGTGTGTGCTCGCTATTGAAAGGCCTGGGCCTGCCATGAAGGCGTGATCGTTTTCGCAAGGTTTGGGCAAGGAAGCGTGCCTTGAAGGCGTGTTCGTTCTCGCTATTGAAATGCTTTGGGGAGGGTCTGTCTTGAAGGTGTCCTGGAATGCTTTGAGGTGCTCGCTATTGAAAGGCCTGGGCCTGCCATGAAGGCGTGATCGTTTTCGCAAGGTTTGGGCAAGGAAGCGTGCCTTGAAGGCGTGTTCGTTCTCGCTACTGAAATGCTTTGGGTGAGGGTCTGTCTTGAAGGTGTGCCTGGAATGCGTGCCTTGAAAGCGCGTTCGTTCTCGTATTGAAATGCTTTGAGCGAGGGCGCGCCTTGAAGGCGTGTGTGTGCTCGCTATTGAAAGGCCTGGGCCTGCCATGAAGGCGTGATCGTTTTCGCAAGGTTTGGGCAAGGAAGCGTGCCTTGAAGGCGTGTTCGTTCTCGCTACTGAAATGCTTTGGGTGAGGGTCTGTCTTGAAGGTGTGCCTGGAATGCGTGCCTTGAAAGCGCGTTCGTTCTCGTATTGAAATACTTTGAGCGAGGGCGTGCCTTGAAGGCGTGTGTGTACTCGCTATTGAAAGGCCTGGGCCTGCCATGAAGGCGTGATCGTTTTCGCAAGGTTTGGGCAAGGAAGCGTGCCTTGAAAGCGTGTTCGTTCGTTCTCGCGAAGGAAAGACTGAGTGACGGCCTACCTTGAAGGCGTGCTGCGCGCCGCGGAAGCCCTGCTCGGCCACGTCGGCCCCCGCGGCGTGCGCGTGCGGGCGCTGGTGCAGCGCGTGGTGCGGGCGCGAGGAGCAGTCGCAGCTGTCGAGGGCGGGGTCCTCGCGCTCCAGGGAGCCCAGGTTGCTGGCCGGGTGCTGCTGCTCCTCCCCCGGGCTGCTGCCGCCGTCCCCGCCCTCGCCAACGCCCACTCCACCGCCCGTGGCGGCCGACGCCTCCTCCCGCAGCCGCGCCACGCCCTCGCCGCCTCCGTCCCCGCTCCCGCCGCTCCCGGAAAGCGCCTCCTGCTGACCGACCGACGAACCAGAGGGCCATTCACAATGAACTCCCTGACGTATGTTCTTTTAACTTTTATCTTAAGCATGCACAGACTGTCAAACGATATAACTATGTACTAGAGTAAACAACTTTGTAAAAAGCATGTTTAAGAGACAATGTGGTTGTTTGTCAACTAATCGTTTATAATTATCGGTTCTTATCCTTCTACATAAGAATCTCGTACAATACATTTTTCCAAGGAACTGATAGTTCTCTCTTAAACGTGCTCGGTCTATAGTCTATTGATATAGTATAGAGAGTCTATAGTACTATTGATATAGTATAGAGAGGATGGACAAAATAATGGAACACTGAGGATACTGTGGACACAAAGTAATGGAACACGTGACATATTTATTTATAGGATGTTGGGCTACTTCTTAGTTAGTTAGTTAATGCCTTATTTTACGTGGCGAGACTCGGGCCATCAGGCCCGCTCCTCCGTCTAACCACGCAATTTTCGTTACGCTCCTTTCACCACCTAGCGGAGGAAGGAGGTATTATCTTAGGCGACAAAACAGGCGGATCTCTATTTCGCTCAGAGACTTTTTTTAGGCTTGAGGATCTTTTACATGCAGTAAATCTACTAACATGGGACAGCCGGCTTTACTTCCCCTCCGAAAGAAGGCGTACGAAGGATTTTTTTGCCCTTAAAAATCCACGGCTTCGATCAGGTTTGAACCTGCAACCTCGGATACAACAGTCGGCTACGCTGACCATTATACCATAGAATCGAACTCTCGTCTATAATACACATTTAATTCAAATTGGTAAGAATTCATATAAATGTTTAATAGTATCAAATGAAATTTTGTACCATTCCTCCTTAATAAAATCAGGCAGTTTGTATAACGAAGAAGGAACATAATATCTAGTTCTTAGGTAGCGCTAAAATGGACCATAGCTGTTCAATAACGTTGATGGAGGATCATAGTGATGGCCCTGGAATGTATTGAAGTTCATTTTCCTGCTACACCTGAAGAGCTTGACCTGTATAAATTGAGGCATTGGCATCTTCAAATACTGCATCCATGAATGGTAACAAAATCTGTATCATCATGGTCAATGTCAGATACGCGTTCATTAAAGGCAATGATAGGGTCACTAGAATAACACTATATTACCGCGTAAATCATCACTGAGCTCCCTCCTGCTTTACATTGCGAAGCAAACAACCTGGAGCAAATGCGTCTTTCAGTGCTCTTCACACGTAAATTCAGGGTGTTGCAGAAAACTATGTAATAAATTACTCATCACACCACATCACATTCATTCATTCAATCATCTTTGTACATTTTTTTCTCCATGCATCATCGTTTTCGCCGTTAATGGTTGTCTGAATGATTTAGATTTTGCAGAAACATCATACATATTGATTTTATGGTGCTATTGTTGCTCTATTTTTATGGAAAATAGCGGTTTGAAGAAGTTCATTGAGCTCCTCAGTCACTTGCGCCACGGTTGATTGGCGTTTTTTCACTGAAAAACGTTTTAATATTCGGCGATCAGGAACACGTACAATAGATTGTCGATCGGAACCGATTTCCGACCACAATTCCGATGCTACCTTGCCGTGATACCTTGGATACTTTGCCCTCGATACACTAAATAGGTCTGCATTATTTATTACAGTTGTTTCAGCTCAACGGTAAAAGAAACGTCGACTGGCTAGAACAAAGCGTGTGAGGAAGGGCGTACCTCGCGGGCGGGGCGAGCGGGGGCGAGCGAGGCGGCGGGCGACGCCGGGGCGGAGGCCACGAGGGGGAGCGGGAGGAAGAGCGCGCTCAACACCAGCAGCAGGAGGAGGCCTCCGCCCACGGCCCTAGCACGCGGGGGCACCGCCTGCAAAACAAGGAAGCAGGCAGGGGTGAGGGGGCGGGGAACACAGTGAAGACTTTTACTACAATTAACACTTCGAATCCGTCACGAAGGCTGAGAGAGGAACGCCACTGTGACTAGCGGTTTATCATGCAATTGGGGCAAGGAAGAAGCGAGTGCCATGAATGAAATTAAGCTAATTAGGAAAGAGATGGTTAGCGATATGCTTCTTTTGAAATTGGAACCAGCAAGTTTACTACAAAAATATCGTACAAACCCTCGGATTTTCCTTTCTTGTTTTACCTTGGATAATGGTGACCTCAAAGTTAGGCGAAAGTAAAAAACGTAAACATATTTTAAACCTATACTGCTATTTAGTTAACTGCACGACAAACGTGGGTAAAAATGCGAAATGAAAGGCTTATTTATAGACATAAAATCAATAATGTTTTGAGATATGATTTCCAGTATTAATCTCAGAGAAATGTTTGTCAGTGAAGGGAGAAAAATTGGGTTGAGATGGGAGGAAGGGAAGGGAAAGGAGAAAGAGAAATTGTTAATTTAGCAATCTTATCCTTAAAAAGTATTTCCTACCAATCAAGGTGCTTTGTATTAGTCGAGATGCTCATGGGAGGTTCAGTTACATACTGCTCGTGGAATGTTTGCAGTCATAGAAAGTTTGACCCATGAAACATGTTGGTTTACTTGCTTCTGTTAACCACCAAACGCTTTCAATGACAGAAATTCTTCAGAAATGTGTAATTCGTCGTTCAAACTAAATGTGATGTAATATCATTTTAAAAGTAATATAGCATTTCTTTAATTGTTCATACTTTAGAATGTCTTCAAATAATATCAGAACACCAGGAAGCTCCAACATTAAACAGGACACATTTCAAAATTTTCGAGGTACCCAATATTGCTCTAGCCCAACAAATAATCAAGAATTATTAATACATTACACGACAATGTCGTCTTATCCGACGTTTTTCATTACGACAAGAATAACGTTAGTAAATGCATATTGAAGTATGTATTTCGAGAATGCCAATACCTCACTAGTAGTTCATAATAAATATAATATGGTGAGGCATCTAACGGTTCATTGATCTGAAAATGCTAGGTGTGAATCTCACTGAAGACAAAACAGTTTGTAACACATATATTCCATTAAACAAAGGGCATCAGCGCTAAAGGAAGGTTTTTATAAACTCCAACTTTCAAGGTCTACATTTCTTCTTTTTGATTTATTCACTTACAGATTAACTTGATCTCACACTCATTTGCACACATATTAGCATATTTTCACATCCGCACAAACGTGCATTCACATATCCCTTTGGTTTGATATACTTTGTCAAAGCATAGTAAAACTATGCGACGTCTAGGAGAGAAGTACAATCCGCGATCGTTTTATTGAGCTCTGTAATCTCTTCTCCACCTTGTAACCACAAATAGTTGAATGATGAATAAAAGTATCAGAGAGACATGTGAAAATAGCCATTTTTGCTCCAGAATTAAAGAAAACTCACTTGCATCGACAAACGCACCACAAATTTTAGTTCTTAGTATTTGTATCAAAATACGACCCCGGCTCTAGTCCTACCACAAAAAGGAGAACTCCACAAAACGTGCGCGTAGCGAAGTTACATTTATGCACATATTGCTGTTGCCGTGACAGCGCGCGCGTTGCACGGAGCCTCACCGCGCGTGCGCGTGGCCGCAGCAGGCGGCGCACGCGTGCCCAAGAGCCGTTGTGGTGGCGCGGCTGCACGCCCAGCACGCGCGCGTACAGCTGGTAGAGGTCGACGAGGCGCAGCGGCGGGTGCACGAGGCCCTCGCCGGCGAACGCAGCGCCCCACGCGCCGAAGAAGGCGCGCATGGACGGCGTGCGCAGCGGGTCCAGCCCGTGCGCGCCGCCCCCGCCCGTGCACCGCCCCGCCCCGCGCCCGCGCGCCGACGCGGAGCTCAGCATCAGCAGGTCGGGCGCGCGACCGCCGCCCTGCAAACGCACAAGCCAACTCACGCCTGCTCAATGGGGTACATTCTTTTTTTTTTTTTTTATTTAATTTGTTGCGTCCACTCCTTGACGCAACGCGTCTCCAAGCCCCTTAATGGGGCGTTGGCGCTTTGCCCTTGGGAGTAATCCTCCATTAATGTGCATTATTTTTATTATTATTTTTTTTTTAATATTAGTCCAGTCTCGTCACGTCGCAGTCAGTCAGTGCCTTTTATCCCTTCGGCCAGGGGCTCGACGGCGTTAGATCCCGGGGTTCCTGGCCGGTCACCCAACCACGAACCCGCGAGTCTCGAATGCGCTTAACCTTCGTGACTTCACGGAGCGTAGTAAACGCATTCGGCTAGCGCCGCCGGCTAGGCGGCGGAGGAAGGCGGCATTCAAAGGAACGCGGTCCCTAAAATGGGTCACTTCCGCGCAACCTTTGCCCTGCAACCACATTCAGAAGCGGCAGATCAGGCCCGATCAATGAGGTGGATTCAAAGAAAGATGATCAAGACTTCGTTTGGGTCCACTTCCGCTTTTGGTTGGGGGAAAATCTCCGCAAACCGACGTAGTTCGGCGCAGGATCCCGCAAGACAACGGGGAAAGATCATAATAATAATAATAATAATAATAATAATAAATGTCTTTATTTCTGGCGAGGCTCAGGCCGTAAGGCCTGCTCTTCCGCCTAACCAGTTAAATATTTACATTTACATAATTACAATTCAGGCATTCGGGCGGAAATAGTGATAACTGACATTTTACGTTACTTACGAAATTGCAATGATCGTAGTAGCTAACGGTGATGTGCTACGCATAACTAATGAAACCAGGTGTGAATGTATTTTCATAGTCAATTTTCATAATTCTAAAGCTAACATGGCATTAAAAAAATCCATGATTCTATTTACAAGAGGGGCGTGGTAAATCAATAATATAACCTTCCAAAAATGCCAGAAATTCTCCTATTTCCCGTCGTCTGTGGATGTCTCTCGTCGAGTGAACACCGTCCCGGAGCGCTCCGAGCTTAGGCGCAGGTAGTTTTCCCGCAGGTGGTCAAAGGCTTTGTGTACTGCACCGGCGGTGTCGTCGCAGCGCAAGGATAGAAAGATAAGTGTTGCACGTTTCTTTTATTGGTGTTTTTTCTTTATTCTTTTTGTTACCTTTCTATTTTATCTTGCTTTTTACATATTCTATCTTTGACTTATTTCTTCTCTATCAAATTTACCAGTGTCTCAGTTTTCTCCTCTGAAATTTTCTTTCGTCAATTCTCTCTCATTGTTATTTATATTCGCCTGTTTCAATTTATTACTTTACTTTCCACTTTCATATCATCATGGCAAGGACTAACAGATCCAACTCTAGCTCGGCCAGTATCAATGTAGAGTTGAACACGGCATTGCAAGAGGTGGTGAAGTGTCCTGCTTTCCTCGAGTCTTTAGCGTCCGTTCTCACCGGAATGGTCGCTACGAAGTTAGAGGAGAGCATGCGCTTCAACACAGATTTAATTAATGATCTGCGCGGGGAACTTTCAGAACGGGATCGCGAAATAAAAATCTTAAGGCTGAGCTGGAAGCGAAAACCGATCAACTAGAAATGTACACGCGGCGAAACTCCCTACGGATCTTCGGGATAAAGGAAAATGATAAAGAAGATCCAGACCAGCTGGCGATCGACGTAGCAAAAAAGATAAGTATTGAACTTGATCGCAATGATATCGATAGATGCCACAGAGTAGGCCCAAAGATCCCTGGGAAATCTCGTCCACTCATCGTAAAATTTGTTAGTTACAGGAGGCGCCGGAGGTCTTCGCGCAAAGAGAAATTTGAAAGGTTCTGGCGTGACCATTCAGGAAGACCTCACAAAAGCCCGCCTGGACCTGCTGAATGAAGCTATTGCTCGCTTCGACCTGAGGAACGTGTGGACAGAAGACGGAACAATCGTCATAAAAACAGGTAGTGGCCGGGCCCGCGTGCAGACAAAGGCCGATCTGCAAGCTGTAGCCGCTTAGCGTAGGAGCGCCCTCCCCTACAACCCCACCCTTTCTAACCACAGCTAAACGCATTCTTGGTATTTCCAAGACTCTTTCTATTCTTCCAAGACTATTTCTACTCTTTCTTAACACCCCCTTTCTCAAGGCATGACGTCACTAACAGGTAACCATAATTCAAGCCAACCTTATGCATCAGTACCAGAACTAGATACGCAACAATTGCTAGACGCCACTAGTTCCTATAATAATATATCAATACCCCATTCGCGATCATTTTATGTAGGACACATAAATGCATAGTCGTCTATTTTGCACATATCGATGATGTTAGAGCGCTAGTTTTACTCCACCATTTTCCTGCACTCCTTGTTAGCGAAACGTGGTTGAAGGCGTCTCTAATACGTCTCTTGTTTCACTTCCGGTTACCGTTTTCTAAGAACCGACAGGAATCCAAGTGTCGCATCACGAGGAGGAGGTGTCGGTATCTATATTCGAGATGATCTTGCTTACAAATATATCGTATCTTCAGTAGACGAAGTCAATCAATTTAATGAATACCTCTTCATTGAAGTCTCGATTTTTGGCAAAAAATGTGCCTTAGCGGTAGTGTACTGCCCACCTAAAACTGGAAATATTGAGGTCATGGGCAATGTAATGGCATCTTGCGCAAGCAAATATGAAAACATAATATTGATGGGCGACTTTAATTGCAATCTCCTGACACCATTACAATCTGCCGAGAATTTTAAGCGTTTCTTTTCGGAAATGAACCTTACGATTCTGCCGCTAAATCCAACTCATCACACTGCCGGCACAGACACATGGATTGACCATATGATCGTATCAAATCGCGAGAAAGTAAATCAACATGGACAGATGTCAGTTCCCGGGATATCTAAACACGACCTTGTATACCTATCATATCAAATGAAATGCCCGAAATATACGCCCAAAATTTTTAAGTACCGTGACTATAAGAGCTTCAATTCGGAAGCATTTACCTCCGACGGTTTATGTGTTCCTTGGCACCTTATCAACCAAGAAAATTGTATAGACAGAAAAGTAAACACCTTCACGTGCTTACTGACAGAACTTCTTGATAGGCACATACCAATTAGAAAAGCTCGCGCGACACGACCTCCCGCTCCCTGGTTAACGGATGAAATACGTGCGTTAATGAAACAAAGAGATGCCGCCTTTAATGTATTTCGTAACACAAAGTGCGAACATGACAGAGACGCATACAAGAAACTGAGAAATCTTGTAACGCAAAAATCTAGGAACGGCAAAATTAAATATTATCATAGTATTCTTGGCACGAACAGAGGTCCAAAACAAGTATTGACATCGCTGCGCACCTTAGGTTTAGGTAAATCCCGAACCCCAACGCAAATTGATGCATCTCTTGACACTCTTAACCAGCATTTTGCTAACATGGCTCCTCACTTCGACTATTTCTCAAAAAAGAAAACTCTCTCAACCTTACGAGACGTTTCGGAACACACTCAGGAAGAATTCTTCTTCGCATCTACAAATCATTAGACATTTTTAAAACCATTCAGAGCCTCAAATCAAACGCCGCAGGCACAGACAACATCAATGCCAAATTACTAAAACTCAGTGCCGAAGTTATATATCCCATTGTAACCGACATAATAAACTTTTCTCTAGTAAGTGGAACGTACCCAAACCCATGGAAAACCGCACTTGTTCACCTCTCCTAAAACTACCACAAACCCTCCAGAATACAGGCCAATAAGCATTCTACCTACAATCTCAAAAGTTCTGGAAAAGTTGCGCGACGCCAAATTATAAGTTACCTCGAAAGCAAAAATCTGATATGTGATCAACAATACGGCTTCCGATCAGGTAGAAACACAGGAACTGCCCTCTTAAATATTATCGAGGAAGCTCGATCCTCCATTGACAAAAGCAAAATAACAATACTTGTTCTCCTAGATTTTAGTAAAGCATTTGATTCGGTCGACCACGAAATTTTGCTTGAAAAAATGAAAATATTGGGTTTCGCTAAACCCACAATAAGATGGTTTACTCAATATCTTTCAAATCGACAACAAATTGTTGTATCTGATGAAAAGCAATCCTCTGCCGTTAAAACTTCCGTGGTATTGCGCAGGAACAGTTCTAGGACCCTTAGCATTTTAATTTATGTAAATGACGTAGGACAATGCCTCAGTTACTGTGAGCACAAAATGTACGCTGACGACCTTCAGATCTATGTAAGTGGATACCCATCGGGGTTAAACTCATTAGCCCAGAAAATAAACCATGATTTAAATTTCTCAATAAATGGGCAGAATCCCTTGGTCTCCTATTAAATCCAATGAAGTCTCAATGCTTAGTGATATTCTCTCGCAACGCTTTTAACAAGTTGGAGAAATCTCCTACCGAAATTAGCATTGGTAACTCTCCTGTCCCCTGGTGTAGTGATGTAAAGAACTTAGGAATATATATAGACAACACACTTAGCTGGACCACGCAAGTAGGTAAGATTTGCCAAAAGTCTTCGCAGGCCTCCATTCCTTAAAACGTGTCAGAGAACTACTACCTATTAACACCCGCATAAGCCTAGTAAATTCACTCATAATGCCTCACTTCGATTATTGCGATTTCTACTTACGGACTTAAAGGTCAAACAACAACGCAAATTACAAATAGCACAAAATGCATGCATCCGTTTCATATTCGATCTTAGGAAATACGATCATGTATCGGACTTTTACGGTCCAACAAACATTCTCTCAATCGAAAAAAGGAGAACTTTACATAGCCTCCTCCTACTCCATAAAATTTTGAATAATAGCTATCAAACGCACTTATCGCACAACTTTAAAATGCTGACGCTGGAACGATCACGTTCCTCGCGATTACTATGCATACCTCGGCACAACACGGTATCCTACAGTAAGTCATTTACTGTCACTGTAATTAGAATATGGAACTCTCTACCCACATATCTAAAACAAATTTGTGGTTTCAGAAAATTTAAAACCCAACTCAGTGACTGGATCAAAACGATTAATTAGAAATAACACAAGCCCCTATTCCCATTTTCACACATTTCCCCTAATTAAACACCACGTCCGCTATCATCACTGATCAAATTCGATTACATTTAAAGACGTCAAGCTCTTCTCCTGTATTTTACTCCTCTTTACGCTATCGCTGAAAGCCCTAACATATCATCCTGTCTAATCAAATGCCTCAAAACAAGTATATTACATACTAAATAATAAGACTTTCATGCATTTTCACACTGTAATGTATAATATTTTCGTGCTACATTTGTGTTCATCTTGTTCACTTGCCTGCTTTCTGTTCCTGTTTTTTTTTTCTCTGTTACAGATTATCTTGTAGACCTCAGCCAACTGCCAATAGCCAACCTACGAAAACTACATCTATGTACATGAATAATGTTATATTTATACTATCTTTCCCCTCTCCCCACTTTCCCAGTTTTCCTAATTCATTCTAACTCCCTCTATTCTTCATCCTGCCTTTTCACTTTTCCTTTAGTCTTCGTATTTTCTTCTCTTGAGTTACGGCCCTAAGCCGCCATCCTGATTGAGGTTTTCCTGGGTTTACTCAATCGCTTAAGGCGTATGCCGGGATGGCCCCTAGTCTTGCATCCCAGAAATAAATGTAAAATTTTCCCTCCTTCTTTAAATTTGTTCACATCATCGCGACCTCCCGCGAAAAATCATGAACTACACTAACGAGTCTAACGGCCATACCTGTTGACGCACCCAGAAACACGAAATAAACACTCCATCAATAAATCAAGGAGCAGTCGCTAACGGCGAGAATCGCTGTGGCATCCGCACGGCGGTGCTACGAACCACCACGGCCGGACTAACACCAAACGCCGCTACGAGCGCCAGGGCCGCCCTAGAGGGCTAGTCAGCGAGTCTCTGGTCACGGATTGCTGAAAGTGGCCAACAGCACAGCAGCCCCTCCTTCGCCCAGGAGGGGACAGGAGCGCCTGCCCCTCCACCGCTTCGCTATATAAACGGGGCGCGGTGCACTACGAGTCAGTCGAGATTCAGTGTAGAGTTGAAGCTATTTTCGAGTACGCCCGCCATTGGAAGAGAACTACGTCAACACGCTACGCTACCGGCCTTAGACAAGGATCACTGAACTCTTACGCCGATTTGCATTGATTACATCTTCGGGAGAACGAGACCTGCCTTTTGTATTTTCGATTGTGATTTTTGGATTATGGATGAATAAATTGTTGTTCTAATTGGAATTTGCAATTTTCTTCATTTACTTACTTGGTTGGTTGGTTAGTGATTTCAGGCGCGTCAACAGCTTAGATAATTAGTACCGTTAGTGTAGTGCATTTTTTCCCCTCAGATGGCGGTGATATTCCCCCGTTTGATGTCGAGATCCGCCGCAGACCTACCGTCGGCTAGCGGGGTTTCCCCAATCAGGAGTCGATCCGTGACCCGTTTGTTAGGATACTGCTCCGGCATTCGCCTGGAGTTGATCGGAGAAACCACGGAAAACTACCGATCAGAGCAGTCTCCAGAATTCCCCAGACAGCGACTGAATTCGACCTAGCTGTCAAGTTAGTGTCGAAAATCCTGCCGGCTTCAGGACTAGGCTAGCGGGGTTTCCCCAATCAGGACTCGATCCGTGACCCGTTTGTTAGGATACTACTCCGGCATTCGCCTGGAGTTGATCGGAGAAACCACGGAAAAACTACCGATCAGAGCAGTCTCCCGCTAGAATTCCCCAGACAGCGACTGAATTCGACCTAGCTGTCAAGTTAAGTGTCGAAAATCCTGCCGGCTTCAGGACTAGGCTAGCGGGGTTTCCCCAATCAGGACTCGATCCGTGACCCGTTTGTTAGGATACTACTCCGGCATTCGCCTGGAGTTGATCGGAGAAACCACGGAAAAACTACCGATCAGAGCAGTCTCCCGCTAGAATTCCCCAGACAGCGACTGAATTCGACCTAGCTGTCAAGTTAGTGTCGAAAATCCTGCCGGCTTCAGGACTCCGAGGCGCCGCAGTGCCATCAGTTGATGCGTCTCCATTCGGTGCCGAGCGCTCGCCTTGTAGTGGAACTCGTCGGGGATGTCGGCGCGCAGGGCGGCGAACCCGGCACGGCGCTGGGGACGCAGCAGCTCGCGCGTCTGGCCCGGCCGCGCGAACACGGCGACGGAGCCCATGTCGCAGATGACCTTCTCGGTGGTGCGGCGCACGTCCACGAAGTGGCTCAGGTTGGCGAAGGGCACGGCGCACGCGGGCGCCATCCCGTGGTCCGACACCACCATCACGTGCACGCGCCGGCCCTGCGCCTCGCGCCGCGCGAACTCCAGCAGGCGCTGCAGCCCGCACCCCACGCGCCGCATTTCCGTCATCACCTGAGGTGGCGCCAATCACACACCTTGACTAAATATCTGCTAAATACTAGTCGAAACAAATCAAAATTACTCGAAAAAAATGTTTTATTTATTTATTTATTTTACGTCAAAAAAAAAACAGTTAAAAACTGCGTATGACGTGCTATGGTGAAAAGTGAATTGTGTGCACATTTTCAAAATTCTGTGATCCCTACAATAAGTCATATACTACTTAAATTTTGAATTTTTGAATGGGAGAAAAAAAACAAAAACTCCCATGTAATAAAATTTATTTTCAAGGATAAACAAGCAATAAATTTTGAATTTTGAAAGGGAGAAAAAAAACAACAAAAAAAACTCTTTTTTTTTTGTTTTTTTCTTTATCTAACTTATGATAATATGTATAGCATTGGATTGAGAACTAAATGTATATTACGTAAGCAATTATCTCTGTTAATATCAATTGAATGAAAGTACTGTGGAAATGTTTGTCTATTCTTCAGAATAGCAATTGCAAGTGTGATAAGTTGATAAAAAAATTATTTTATTAACCAAATAATGTAAGTATAATTATAGAATATAGAGAAAACCGATACGATAATTATTCTTAAAATGTTACACAGCAATCAGAAAATTATCAATCTATAATTCGGTGTTGATTGATTGATTTTTTTTCGTGTTTTCGGGCGCGGCAACTGCTTTGGTCATTAGTCCCGTTAGTGTAGTGCATGTTGTTATCGAGAGATGGCGGTGATCTTTCCCCGCTGAATGGCGAGATCCGGCGCCGACCTACCGTCAGCTAGTGGGGTTTTCCCCTAACCAGGACTCCCCCACCAGCGGGGCATAACCCCAGCCGAGGCAAGCTCTAAATCGAAGGTTCGACCAACACGTTTTTAGAATATCAGAAAACCGCGTGGAGATCTTGTATATTGATTTCTGATGGAACGTGACGGAGCGGCATTCCGGTACCTTGGGAACAAAATGGGGAAATCAAACGAAAAGTAGAGGACAAACACTAGACACGATGATATCGTAGGCTTCCGCGGCCAGAGTTATGATCTGGCTGTCCGATGACGCGTCGAAGGCTGGTGCCGACGTTCGACGACATATCGCGGTCCTCTTCAGGGCTGCACTGCTGTACTGCGGCAGTACAGCCCTGAAGAGGACCGCGATATGTCGGTCGAAACGTCGGCACCCCAGCCTTCGACGCGGCGTCACCCGGACAGCCCAGATCAAACACTAGACAAATTCGATTTTTATTTCGACCAATTTTCGAACTCAAAATTAAGTAGACCTCCACTTGATTGTGTGTTGATCCAGTGTCCCCACTGTCACATTGTTATGAAGTATGAATAGCAATAAGCCGGTAAGACGATTGTACCGGCGCAGAGGCGGGTCCGAAGTCGTGCCCCATGGAGTCAATCTCCCCGTAGTACATCATGACGAGGTGGAAGCCCGCCTTGAGGCGCGCGATCACCTCGCCCACGCGGCCGTCGAAGTCCTGCTTGGAGTGCGTGTAGCCCTTGGCCACCTCGGGCAGCAGGCCGTGGAAGGGCACGTCCGCTCGGTTCCACTCCAGCGTGGCCGCACGTAGACCCTGCGCGGAGGAACAACTTGCGTTCAAAGCGACAGGTCACAGTTTTCACGTTTATCATTCAATACATTCTTTAGATGATTCTCCGTCGTGCTGACAAATCTTTTGTTAAAATGACGCTTCTCCTGTGTTAAACTCTAAGTCGCCTGCAGGGTGTCCGGGGCCTAATATATCTCCCCGACATACAACCGCTGTTTCAAGACTCTTCCCCCTCCCTACCTGCAGGGCGACAGTCACCCAGAAGGGCTCCATGCAACGATATTGAGATTGACGTACCAGATTGATGGACCTATTTCCCCTCCCTATCTGCAGGGTGGGTAATCACCGAGAAGGGCTCTCCCGCCACATGTAAAGCTGAGCCGTTGAACTTCAGACCAGTGGCAGTCATCCAAACGGGCCTTGCAACCACATTGAGAGTGTCGGGAGAGACTATTTCTCTCCGTACACTCAGCAGAGTGGAGGTCATACAGGTCTCCGCGCTCCTCCACCATATCCAAAGTGTCGGATGAGACAATTTCCTCCCCCTCCCTACCTACAAGGCGACAGTCACCCAGGAGGTCATCGCGCTGTGCCGCCTCGTGGAGTACGTCGGGTGACACTATTCTCCCTCATTACCTGCGTCGTGGCAGTCACGCGAACGGGCTCCACGCCTTGCAATCACATCAAGAGTGTCGGGAGAGAGTACCTGCAGAGTGGCAGTCACCCAGAAGGGTTCCGCGTTCTGCCACCACATGGGCAGCTGCGACGTGGAGCCGTTGAACTCCAGGCCCGTGGCGCGGTCGTACATGCGGTTGCCCAGCACGTTGTGGCTCTCGGGGAACAGCCCGGTCTGCAGGGTGGTCCATGCGGGGAGGCTGACGCTGGGGAACACCGTCTCCACGAACTCCACCCGCACGCCGCTCTCCTTCAAGCAGAGGGCCCTTTCACCACACAGTTTCGTGCTTCCGAGCGCGTCAACTACTAAGGTCATCCGTCCCTTCAAGCAGAGGGCTCCTTCAATCACCCTGCACTTCACCACACAGTTTCGTGCTTCCGAGCGCGTCAACTACTAGGGTCATTCGTCCCGTACATGTAGTGCATATTTTGTCACGGGTGGTGTATGACTCCCCGCCAGATGGCGAGATCCGGCGCTGACCTACCCGATGGCTTATGGGAGTTATCTCCAACCAGGTATCTCCAGCGGGACACAACCCAAGCAAAGACACGCTCTAAGCTCCCGACTGATCTTGGGAGTTGTGCAGTGCTCATAAGTGTTGTAGTGCATGGCTTGTGACTGTGACTGTGTAATAAGAGGTGGAATAAGGCAAGGAAGAGGAAGGAAAGATCGCGCGTGGTTCATGGCCTGATGGTTAGGATACTGCTCCGGCATTCGCCTGGTGTTGACCTGCGAAACCATGGAAATCTACCGATCAGAGCAGTCAGACGCTAAAATTCTCCTCCAAAAAAAGAACATAGACACATGGCAACTGTAGTGATGCTACTCGTACTTGCCAAAATTATTGTTTTAGTTTTCCTGCTCATTGAGAGGAATACGTCGAAATATTTGTACAGACCCCCTCCTCCTATAAATATCAATTATATGAAAAACTTGAATTATATTTTAAAATTAGCATTTGTTACTTAAATCCCAACCCGCATTGACAGTGATGGGTTGTGCACTAATGTTTGGTCGCATTCCATTCAGTGAGCAGAAACATTGATATTCAATACTTTCGGTGACATGGAATAGGGACACAGCAATCACGAAGCCCTTCTTTTCTCTGGGCTATACGGGGGAAGTAAGGGTAGATACGATAACAGTCAAACCGGGAGCGGTAGCTCAGTGCATCAACTGATGTCACTGCAGCGCCTCTGACCGGCCGGTCCTAGGTTCGAGTCCTGACGGCGGCCGGATTTTCGACACTAGCTTTTCGACACTAGCTTTTCGACACTAGCTTTTCAGCTAGGTCGAATTCAGTCGCTGCCTGGAGGAGAATTCTAGCGGCCGGCTGCTCTGATCGGTAGTTTTCCGTGATTTTTTCGATCAACACCAGGCGAATGCCGGAGCAGTACCCTAACAAACGGGCCACGGACCGCGCGCGATCTGTCCTTCCTCTTCCTTGTCCTATCCTCTCCCCTTACACACACACTTACACTATCATGCTCTACACTACCACATATTCCGGGAGACCAGTCCGGAGCTTAGAGTTTGGCCTGGCTGGGGGAGAGGTGGCCCCGCTGGTGGGAGAGTCCTGGTTAGGGGGAAACCCCACTAGCCGACGGCAGGTCGGCGCCGGATCTCGCCATCCAGCGGGGGATGATCACCGCCATCTCACGAGAAAAAAACATGCACTACAGTAATGGGACTAATGACCAAAGCAGAAACACGAAAAAATAATCAATAAAAATCAACGATAACAGTCAAGTTCAAGTGCCCGAAAAAAATGGAAACAGGACAGTTTTCGCAGGACGAGAACAATATAATGTAACGGAAATGTTACAGAAAAGAAGACACTCTATACCAAATGACCATGTAAATATAAATGTTATTATGATGTAAATACAAGAATTTTGACGAAACAAGTGGCATTCAACAATGCCGACCAACGTATGGCACGTAAGCAAGTAGCAGTACCGCATTTCCCCACTCCCATCTGTCAACTACCCAGTTATTTTAACCTAAAACATAAAAAAAATCGTTTTTCTTCAACCCTGCCTTGAAGTGTCGGAAGCCGCCGAGTTCCTCTGGTGGCAGCAGCTCCATGTAGTCCCAGCGCATGCCGTCGAGCAAGATGACCACCAGCTGGCGCTCGGGCAGCCCCGGCGCCAGCAGCCACAGCGACACACACAGCAGCACCTGCAGCGTCGCCCCCACCCCGGGAGCCATCAGTGTTTACCACGGAAGCCATCTCGGATCACGCGATGCGAGGCTGTTCCACGGCCGCCTGAGGGACCGGATGTCAATAAGTCCAAGGATGAAGAAAAATGAACCACCAAACGCGAGAGCGTGGAAAAATATTATTTTGATTAGGTTTTAAAAAGCGTTTGGGGCTTTTTTTTTTTAGATATAATACAGTATTGATATAGTTTACGGGGTACAAAACTAGCACATCTCGAAAATGAAGTTTGGAAACAAAATTATTTGAAGTTTTCATTGGCGGGTCAAATCCAGGTGCCACACGTCCAAGAAATGATGGATTATGGTGTAAGCAAAAATAAACTGCTTCCTGGGAGAACGTTTAAAAATAGTAGGAGAAAAATTTTAAAAATAGCTGTTGTAACTGAAAATTCGAATTGTTCATGTATGCAAGTGTTGGGAGTTCGTGAAAGAAGTTTATGATGACTCTAGGAATTATACAAATCACTCGTAAAAATTCTCACTGATCCAAATGGTCAATAAATAAATTTACGTTATTGTCATTACGTTTAACGAAGTACTAGTGAATGACTTAATAATCGCATTTATAACACTACATCTGGCGAGAGAAACATACGATCTTATGAAATTTAAAATTCATTAATGGTTTCCTCGCGCCACAGAATTAGCGACAGGCTTAAAAAATGGCAGTACTTAGGTACACCAAATTTCAACCACATTACCAAATTCTTGGTAAGAAGCTAAAACAAATGAAAATGAAGGTTCATATTTGTACAGGTTGCCAAAAAAGTAACAGGACATTCACTCTCGCATTATTATTCAATAAAAAATTTGAAGCATATTTACAAAGAGATCCTCTGATTACATAATGTATATAACTCTATCTGCTTGTCCATAGAAAAATTCATAATAAATCTTCTAGCTACTATTTATTAAGATCAAACAAGCACGGAATTTTGGCTATTTCAAACTTTCTGATCTCATGATTCTTCACATGAAGTGTCATTGCCTGCGTATATATGATTATTTAGAAATTCATAATTATTGTACTTCATAATAAAATCAAGCACAATAATAAATATTTCTTAAACTCAAATTAATCAACTCAGTATTGGCTTCTTGAGAATATTTTATTTGATATCGGTCATGTGATGTCGTATCGGTTTAGTGCTGGACCAACATATCCGTTCAGTCACTATGTGTCACGGTACAATGGTGTCTTGATGAAGATTATAAGCCGAGACATCGCTCTTATGACTTCTATTTCTCTCTAAAACAATGGCCAATTGTCTTGACCCAATTTTTCCGGGAGTGCAAACAGCAGATGTTTTCTGGGACACCCTCTCCAACTTCTTCTTTTGAAGAAGGAGCAGGTGCTAACGTAGTGGCTCATCATTAGTTGTACGAAGCACTCAACGCCCCGCGAGACCTGCTTACGCGCCTAATAACCAAGTCAGCCCCTTCCTCACACGGAGGGCCTTCTCCGCCCCGCCCATGGGCTGACGTAACCGGTGACCCCCGACGCGGCCACGGCACGTGGATGACCCGCCCAGCAGCGCCTCCCGTCCCTCGCCGCCTGAGGGCGCGGCGGAGCCCTCAATGAACGCGCCCCGGCTGAATGGCCGGGCATCGCGACCTGGCGCGCGCGCCATCGGCCCCGCTCGCGGCCTCGTGACGTCACGGGGTCGTCGCCCTCGACGCGGTCGCGCCCCGCCGCAGTGCGCATGGCCGCAAAGGCGGGGGCGGAGGAGCCAGGAATAGCGCGCCCCGCCCACGCACGGCGCAGGCGCGGGCTAACAATAGCAGTAGGCCACTGGGTCTCGCCCGCCCCGCCCCGCCCCCGCGCACAGTGGCAGAGAAGGGGCATCATACAAACACATGAAACAAATGCTTACACTAAGATCTAAGACAAAGGTGTTTGTAAACAACTGCAACTTGAAAATGGCGTCACCATCACATTTAATCATTAATCGTGGCGCGTTTGGTACTGGGTCCCAAGATGCTTACACTAAGATCTAAGACAAAGGTGTTTGTAAACAACTGCAAATTGAAAATGGCGTCACCATCACATTTAATCATTAATCGTGACGCGTTTGGTACTGGGTCCCAAGATGCTTACACTAAGATCTAAGACAAAGGTGTTTGTAAACAACTGCAAATTGAAAATGGCGTCACCATCACTTTAATTTTCCTTAATTTTTTTATGCATTTTTACTTACTATTTGAAATGTATAATTAATAATAATTTATGACATTTCAAACTTACACAAATAACCCTTGTTTTCAAATCCAAGTGGTCGATGCTGCATCTAGGGTTGAAATATGACACTTTAATGGACGTTTTTGAAGAAAAATTGAAGCAAGGTTCTCAGAGACATACAACAAATACTTTTTCAATTCAGACTTAAATTATAATTGAAATAATGTTCGGATTAATTTTAGTGAGTTCAATTCTTCGTTTGACGAACTCTTTTTTAAATAAAATTCACGATGAAACGATGAAGTAGAACTTGAAGTTTGGTGAAAATTAGCGTTGAATAATATCATTGATTGATTATTTCTTGTTTTCTAACGGGTCAACTGCTATGTTCATTAGACTTATTAGTACAGTACGTGTTGTTTTCGTATGAGGAGGCACTGTTCTTCCCCTGGTGAATGACGAAATCCAGCGCCGACGTACATATAGGCATTCGGGGTTTTCCTCAACTGGGTATTTCCCATAAGCCGGCAACCGCCCCAGCCGCAGCATGCTCTGAGCTCCCGACCAGTCTTCCGACGTGTGTGGTAGTCTAGTGCATGAATGTGTGTAAGTAAGGGGTGAGAATAGGACAAGGAAGAGGAAGGACAGATCGCGCGCGGTCCGTGGCGCGTTTGGTAGGGTACTTCTCCGACATTCGCCTGGTGTTGATCGGAGAAACGATGGAAAACTACCCATCAGAACAGCCGACCTCTTGACTTCTCCTCCAGACGGTGGCTGAATTCGACTTAGCTATCTACTCGAGTGTCGAAAATCCTGCCACCGTCGGAACTCCAACGCTACGACCTCCCGGTAAGAGGCATTGCAGCGACATTAGTTGATGCCCTGAGCTCCCTCATCCGTTACAAATAACACGATATTTTTCATTACCACGTTCTTATTTCTTGTTCCTACGGATGCACTTCAACCCACTGTGCTTCGACCGCCCCGCATCTCCTTCTCATCGCCCCCCCCCCACTGTGCGTCGCACCCTCCCCGCCCCGCGTCGGGGCGCCCTCGGCCCCGCCCTTCGGCGTGGCGTACGTGCCGCCGCAGCGGGGCCGCGCCCTTGCCGGGTCACAGGGCGAAGGGCGCGCCCGCTCGAGTGCCTGCGGCGCTGCGGCGTCGTTGATGTCTCCGGCTGCAAATTGCACCTGGCGCCCCGTAAACCCCTCCATTGCGACGGGTACATGGCGGAGCGAATGGCGTCGTAGAAGATTGCGTGGGTGTTGATTGCGGTGCTTTCACCTCTGTTATGGAGCCAGTGTTTTGTGGTACATAAAAATGAAATCCCTCCTGATAATTTCCAAATTAGGGGCAAATGTCTAAATGACGTGTTCCGAGAAAATAGAAATGGAAAATGAGACATAATGGTATAACTCACTCCATCGTCTCCGTCATCATCATCATCGTTATCAATTTTTCTGCTTTATTTAGTTTATCTCTGAACCACAAGGATAAAGGATGTGCTCCGGACAAAGTTTTAATATTATTTTCATTATAATCGCCGTGTTTCTTGGTCATATCATAGTTTTGTGCAAAATTAATTTGTAATTTTGGAGCAAAAATTTAAAAAATCACGTTCACAGTATTTGATTTTGGCTAAATTAAAAATGGAAAAACGCATATTCGAACTGACTTTAATTACACTTTCTTGCTGAAGAAATTGATTGGCATTTTATCATAATTTCTGTGATTTACAATCAGTTATCTGTGATTGTAGACCAATGATTCATTACGTATTACAACTTGCTAGCTCTGATGCGAAGTAATTTGTGGATAATTTCGAAAGTGACATCGACGGAGTTATCATTGTTTTTAGAGAAAAAGCATTTGAAGCATATCCCCATCTTTATTTTCTTGTCACCGTCATCACCCCTCAGGTCACCGAGATCTCCCTTCTCGGGCTATCTTACACAATCGCTGAGCAAATGAAAGACGTGTCTAAAATGTCCGCGGTGACCAGTGAAAATGGCAATTTTTCACTAGACTGAGGCTGATTGGCCAGAAATTTCTCGCAGTTAGTTTGGTTGCGCTTGCTTTCCCGACGAACACGAGGGGAGAAAGCTCATTTATTAGTTTTTACTTTATCTATTGTCAAATTTCGTTGTGATTGTAACCATGGAGACTAGGAGTTTTTTGTTGTTGTCAAATGTTTAAAGAGTCGATAACAAAAAATCGTCAGATATAGCCTGTTTATTTAATTTACAAGGGAATTACATTTTTTAGACAGTTTACATTCAGTGGTCCGCCATGCCAGATTTGTGCATAAATGTTGCCTGTAATGAAGAAAATGGAAAGCCATTACTCAGTTTCAGCTGCCACTTCACAGCTTTCTCTCTTTCAGCAATGTGAGAAGCGCTTTCTTTCCCTTTCCCATATTGCCCACAGTGCCCGGCGCACTCGTCGAGCTGGCTCAGCAAACTGCGAGCCGCCGTGCCGACCCAGGGCATATCGAATGGGCCGACCGGGAGAGGCGGTTCGGAACATCAAATGATGTCACCGCAGTGCACTGACCAGGGGTCGTATGTTCGAGTCGCGATGGTGGCAGGGTTCTCGACTCTACTTTGTCAGCTAGGTCGAATTCAGTCGCTGTTTGGAGGAGAACAGTAGCGGCTGGCTGCTCTGGTCGGTAGTTCTCGGTGATCAATACCAGGCGAATGCCGAAGCAGTACCCTAGCAACGGTTCACGGAACACGTGCGAAATTTCCTTCCCGTTCCTTCTCCTATCCCACCCCTATCTTACATGAACTACACCATGACACATGCCGGGAAACCGGACGGGAGCTTAGAGCTTGCCTCGGCTGGGGCGGTGTCCCGCTGGTGGGAGATTGTTGTTTGAGGAAAACCCTACTAGCCGACGGTGGGTCGGCGCCAGATTTCGCCATCAAGCGAGGCAAGATCACCGCCACCTCCCGAGTAAAATCATGCACTACACTTACGAAACTAAATACTTTAGTTGTTGACGCACCCGAATCACTTGTTATCATATAATCAATCGATTAGTAGGTTGTCTACTTGAGTGCCACTGTTTTACCGACAATTTTGTTTTCAGATTGCCAGTTATGTACATACAAAGTTTGGCTGAAAATGCCCCAGGCATTCTAAAGTTAAATTGGAAAATACATACATTGCACACACAGGATGGCCGTTGAAATATAAATTAATTTATCTTGCTTCCCGTAATTAGGTTGTGTTAAAATGAGAAAAATACCTGAAAAATCTACAGAAAGCTGGAAAATAGCTGATTTGAATAATATTAACCATGTATCGTCGAGACTTATGTTTTTAAATCGGATTTAAAAAAAATTGTGCTTTTTGAGAATTTAAACGTAATATTTTTATTTAGACTTGAATATGCGTGTCCTATAGTTTGTGTGGACGTTGAACAGGAGAACACTGTCAAAAGTATGTTTCGAATTTAACATCTTTCATTACGAGAGTAAATTTAACATGAACTAAAATGACATATAATTAGGGTTGTCAAAATTAAGTTAATTTTCTTGCATGTGTAAAGTCTCAAACAGCACTGATGCCCAGGTTAATTTCCTCTTAGACTTCGATCTCTTAATGGCATGTGTTATTATTAACACCATATTCGAAATCGATCGAAAATTAACACATCTCCTTTCTTTTGCCTTCACGCGCGGATTTTACGCAAACAAATTTTTAACATTAATTTTTAACCGGCACATTAGATATACATTCCTTTTTATTTCCCCTGTTGGAACCGGGCGCCACTCTCCTCCTCGGATCAATGGGAATGTATCTGGAAGGAGGAGACATTTGTTGCGTGGAAACCAACCACAATAATTCATTGGCTACATCACTGTCGGAACTTGAAAATTAAGAATTTTGAATTATGACAGTTATTTTATAACATTTTCAATAATTATCAACAAAACTTTTGGTAATGCGTAAGCATACTGCAACTAAAACATACTACGACTAAAATAAACTTTTAATTAAAACAATTGACCATTAAAATGTGCTTGAGCTGGGATTAAGACTGATGAGAAATATCTTCGTTCTATTTTCTTTGCGTTCAGTGAATCAAGAAAATGCCAGTTAGACTTTTCGGGAGATTTTTGACGTTAATTAAACGGAAAGCAGGTTACTCATTTGGGAGACTCACGTCCGACTAACTTAATGAAGTGATAATTTACAAAGTTGGACGATATATATGTATATCAATATTAAAAATACATTAAATCGATTGAGACATCTAAAAGAAGTTAATTGTGGAAAATAGCTACTTCCACTTTATTTGTAGTGATAGAGAACAAAAAAATATATTTATTCTTGTCTTATTGTCATTGTTAATATGATATTATGTATGCTTTATAGTTTGACGAAACAATATCCGTGACTAGCTCTCACTCTCGTTCCTCGTTTTCTGAAAGAAAATGAGGTGCTACTTATTGCATGCCCCACGGAAGGGCTCATTCTTATTCTGCTTCCAGAGGCGAGTGATGACCTCCCGCGTCCCGGCTCGATCAATGGCAGCGGGGGCACCCGCTGCGAATTGCGTCAGCCGTCCCGCGCCCATGGCGCCGTGCGCCCCGCGCATTCAAAGCTCGCGGGCGAGCGCGGCGCGTCGTCATTGGCTGCGGCTCGGGGCAGCGCGGGCGGCAGCGGGCGGCCGGCTGCGGGGCGTTGACCCAGTTCCCGGGCCGGGGTCGACGCCACGTGTCGAGGACCCGCCGTGTTTGGGGGAGTGACGTCGCCCGTGACGTCATCGTCCGCGTTGCCCGGGCGACCGTGCCGGGGGTTTTGGGCGGCACGTGGCTGCACGTGGACTGGCAGCGAGCGGGTCAACCCGGGGCCGCAGCCCCCCGGCCCCCGGGCCCCTCGTAGGCCGCCCGCCCCGCTCCCTCCTCCTCCCCCCCCGCGTGGAGCCTTCGCGCTCATTGAAGTCTTCGGGTGATTTTGCTGCTGCTGCTGATGGAGCACATTTTTACGTCACAAAGGGCCGCACCGCGCGAGGCTCAGTGCTCGCTTGCCCTTGGGCGTCGGACGCAGATTTCTCAGATTCGTCTTGGGATAGGAAACGCTCACAACAAACAGCGAAGTCGCCGAGAATTCCGAGAGGACGCTGATCGAATGTTTTGTTGTTGAACCTTCAAGGCGTAATCACCTCCTTGATGTGTTGGCTCCCTTTCGTTGAGGTGAATTTACAAAAAGGATAACGTTGATACCGTTCTGTGAATATGATTTGTATGAGACAGCTCTAAGCGCATGTCTTCAAATAAAGAAAATACAATGCGTTGTTTACAAAGGCTGATTTCCAAGGACTGGAAACAATGGTGCCATTGCAAAGGTGCAGTATGCCAGGTGCAAACGTGCTGATAATGGTTGGCCAAACGATTGCAAGCAGTAACGTTTGCATGATATTCACTCGCGTTTTGCAGAGATAAATGGAAGGAGACTGTGAAAGCTGTTACTCAATGTTATGAAAAATGAATAGTGCATGAATATGACAAATTAAGGACCCGTGGAGAGAGTTCATGACATTTTCAGTTACCGCGTAAAACTTAAGATGATGTCGCTGTTGACAATGGGGCGTCAGAAAGGTTTTGTTAAGGCAAGGATGCTTCTGCACTGTCTTGTTAAGGATAATTCCAACAAACAGCACCAAATACAACTCATTGCAACCACACTGGATGTGGATTGTCATAGACGGCTTCCTCGTGCTCGTAGGCAAGCGTTTGTCACGAGACCGGATGTACACATTTTGCTATGTACTTGCCCAGGAATTGCTGAGTGGCTACTAGCGAGGAAATAGTTCCTCCTCTTAAGTACGAGGTGGTTGTAATTGTAAAAAGTGTTTACGAACTATAAACTTCCTCT
The DNA here is from genome assembly GCA_964035755.1 of Teleogryllus oceanicus. Taxonomy (NCBI): domain Eukaryota; kingdom Metazoa; phylum Arthropoda; class Insecta; order Orthoptera; family Gryllidae; genus Teleogryllus; species Teleogryllus oceanicus. Next base: position 157,233,418 of record CAXIVR010000003.1, on the reverse strand, counting down.
CTAACATCCAACGTGATATCACCAGGCGTTTGGAATCGGAAATAGTTTATTCTATCCAGTCACTAGTGCGTCACACGATTAATTGATTATGACTCCGGATGCATCAACTACTGAGGTTTTTTCATTGGGAGGTAATGGTGAGCTTCCCCGGTGGATGGAGAGATCCGGTCGCGACCTACCGTCAACTAGCGGGGTTTTCCCCAAACCAGGACTCTCCCACCAGCGGGGCACCACTCCATCTGGGACAAGCTCTAATTACCCGACCGGTCTCCCGCAATGTGTGGTAGTGTAGTACTTGTTAGTGTAAGTGTGTGTGTAAGGGGTGAGGATAGGTCATTGAAGAGAAAGGAAAGATCGTGCGCGATCCGTGGGACGTTTGTTATGGAACTACTCCGGCAAGCGCCTGGTGTTCGTCGCAGAAACCATGAAAAACTATCGATCAGAGCAGCCGGCCGCTAGAACTCTCCTCCAGTCAGCGAATGAATTCGACCTAGCTGACAAGCAAGTGTCGAAAATCATGCCACCGTCGGGAATCGAACCTAGGATCTCCCAGTCAGAGGGACTGCAGTGACATCAGTTGATACCGTGAGCTATCTCTCCTGGTGCGTCACACGCAAAAGCGCCAACCGCAAGGCATCAAATTGGCCGTTCTGTGTCCTAAAGAAGCCGAAAAGAGAGGTCGGACATAGGAGAGAGGGGCATTCCCCCTACCCTTTTTTATTTTTTTAAGTTTTTTTCTGAAGATGAATACATAGATAAGCATTTTAAATTAACGTATGTAATTTTTATTACTTACTAACTTATTTTTCACTTACATACTATACATTGGGGAGGTGTGCCACTAAGGGCCTTCTAGTCAGGTTCATGTTGTAAGTTTAATTTGAACTATATGGAAAGGATATTTATTTTGGATTCTAGTTCTATGGATAGGATTTTTTGTGAATCTGAATTAGGTTAGTGCTGTGATTTTATGTATACTAAGATGGAAGTTTGTATCAAGGTATGTGATGTGGTGATCTAATGTTGAATTCCTTACGAAGTTTGATTATTGGTTACGATCCATGGCGTTAGAAACGGATATCAAGATTGGTTTTGGATTATTGGAGTTTGAGAATATTTGTATTGGCGACATTGCTCCATATGGGACAGAAGTAATTGAGGACCTTATTATGAATTTTATATTGCTAAGGCAGTATTGTATTGTATTGAACTGGGTCTGTATATTATCGATTTTAATTGATATATGATGTTTTGTTTTGGTTTGTATTATCTTTGTTTAATATGATCGCACCAATTTAATTTTGAATCTAGTTATAGTACTAAGTTTATAACTGGTTTATTGGAGGGTGCCATTCAATTGAGATGTTTATTGTTGGCGGGTTATTGTTACCGGCACCCTAACCAGTGAGAGACGAGCCCCGCCGTCAAGGTCGTTTACCAGGCAGCGCGTGCGCCAGAGATCTGTACTATTCATGTGAGAAATTTATTACATATGAAGCAAATTACAAGATACATGTAAAAAATTACTTTTGATTAAATTCAATTTTGTAGAAAATAATATGGTATCATCCCCTATTTTTGACCAGTGACATATCAAAAACGAACGTCACTGGGTGTTCTAAAGTTCCAAATGCAATACGCCCTTTTAGGTTAAAAATTTTCAATGCAAAAATGTCTCTTACCAAATGGCCACAAGCAAAAATGTCCAATTCATTAAATGTACGTAACTTTTATTACAAAAATGGTCAACAAGAGATACAAGTTCTTGAAGTTGCTCCCTGCGCATCTACCATTTTGATGTATTGATTCGTATTGTTTCATAGTGTGTATGAAACTAGTTATTTTAATGATCAGATAAATTGTTTTGAACTCTTATTACTTGGCCAGTTTTGCTTGTTGACGATTCTGCCTCTGGTCGTTTCCAGAGGCAACCTGCATTGAACATTTTAGTCAGATGGACTACAGTGGCAGTGGTCATTCTTAAGTGAATATCTCAATCTAAAATACAATTATAAGGTTGACACTGACTGATACCGGCTGACACACTGGTTGACAGCGGGAAAAGAAGAGGTCTATAAAAAATTCGAAATTCGAGAGTTTTTTCGGAAACTCGTTTATTGAATGGATAAAAAAATATCGAACGAATGTTTGGAACGTAAGTTGTTATAGAAATTCATGATGTACCGCACTTCGTTACTAGTTATCATTACATTCGTTCTGGCTAAGGAGGCTCAGGGTTTCAACTGCTGTCACTGCAGAGCCTCTGACCCGGAGGTCCTGGGATTCCGATCCTGTAGTCCGGGCGGCCCAGGGGTCCGGACGGTAGCAGGTGTTCGACACTTGTTAATAAACTAGGTTGTAGCTGGATCTTACCATCAAGAAAGGAAGATCATAGCTACGTAACGTGATAAAAACATACACTACACTTACGGGACTATTGGCTATAGAAAGTTGACACGTCTGGAATAACGAACATTTTTTTAAAAAAATGTATTGTAGCAAAAATATAACCCTCTCAATTATAAAATATCTAGAACACAATAATCAAATAACTTAAAACTTAAAAATCTTTATTTAATGCGTTTTACTTCTGAGCAAACATTTTTGGTTAGTAAAATTGAAAAAAATTGAACGTACCTTGAACAAAGCTTATTGATTACTTGCAAAATTGTTGCAAATGCAAATATCTCCCCTTTTCAAGTTCTCAAAGTGAAACGAACGTCTATTTGGCCTCAAAAGCGCTTGAAACCGGCTGAATGACCGCTCCTCATCAACAATAAACAGGTAACTTAGAATATTTTTTATTTGGTCAAAGTAGTTGGAATAATACTCAGCTGGCTTCAGCCAAGTACCCCACCTTGTGACGACTATTTGGGGAGGTAGAGGTTCGTCAGAGTATTTTATCTTAAAAATATCTAGTCGACTTGGAGCCTTCAAAATTACTGTCTTGAGAGTTGATATCAACTGATCAATATCTACGAACTAAAATCTCACAGGGTCTGCAACACGATGAAAAGTGGGAGCTAGGCAAGTTAGATGAAGTTTAGGATAAAAAACTTTCATCGCAGTCCCGACCTTTAACATATAGGGAGCACCATCCGACAGAAATAGTAGAATTGTGGGAATTCTGATGTGGTGTTGACGTTCTTATAAGAAGAAATAAAAGAGGTCATCTTCGTCAACATATCAGCTTTATTAAGATAGCCGGCTTTCGACGGCTTTGCCGTCATCGTCAGTCTCGCTGCTGTCGGCAAAAGTCGGCAGTCGCCCGACTTTTGCGGGCACAGTCGCCCGACTTTTGCCGACAGCAGCGAGACTGACGATGACGGCAAAGCCGTCGAAAGCCGTCGAAAGCCGGCTATCTTAATAAAGCTGATATGTTGACGAAGATGACCTCTTTTATTTCTTCTTATAGAAATAGTAGAACCTTTTCATGCTGAACTCCACTCGATCAAGGAACACTCAGTGATTCTTTGAAATATCTGGCAATGGGGAGTAAATATGCTCTTTCGCGGATTGGAGGTGAATATGCAACAAAAATATGCAAATATGGCCCAAATGTGCAAAAATGTGCAATTATGGTGATATATGCGAAATAAAATAGCTTAAATGACTGACGACTGAACACATATAAATGACTGAACACATATAAAATTCGTTGAAACTGGATGTTTGAGTTAACAGAAGAAGTATGGAAATACATATAAATGCAGTCCCACTTATAGTATATATACCAACATTTTGAGCTTAAGCTGTAAAATATATGTTAAGCTTAAGCTCGAAATGTAACTAATTCAAAACTGTAGAATCGCACTATCGCCAGATTATTTGAATAAAACACACGAAGATGATGAATGGATTTTTCAGACGCCATCTGGCTATTTCGCGAACTAAACACATAAGTATGAGGCTTTTTGTGAGTCTACGAGAAGTATTTTGGTAGACAATGAATTGGATATTAGGCAATGAACAGTTTTAAGATTGTTAAGAAAATTGCTAAGGCCTAAATTGCCTTGTCACCCTATTTCGGAAATGCGTCACGAAACATCAACTGAGGAATGTAATTACTAGGTTGAATCCTTTTATTTTATTCTTCATGTAAATATTGAAGAAATTTATGAATAACAGTGGATCTCTAAAAATACAATTTGTTATTTACTAGTGTTAGAAGTTTTCTTCCTATTTCACTAACGCACTTCACCTATCATAGATACCGGGTCCTGTAATTTACATCTCATGCAATTAAAGTCTAATGTGAATTTTGAAGCTGTGAATACTTCGGACTTAATCCACCCGTTTTTCGTAACGTGAAGTGGCTAATTCGCAGATTAATCATATATATTTATTATTTCTGCTGGTAAATTTTTACAATCTAGTGGCAGAACACTACAATTTCCATGTTACAACAAGGAAAAAAATTTAACTTTAAAATTATTTTAAGATAATAATAATAATAATAATAATAATAATAATAATAATATGATTAAAATGCAAACAATAAGAGCAAAAATAACAAAAATAGAATTAACTGTACATGTTATTTCTTGACTTGCAAAATTATTTTAAACTATTAAATACACGACTTATTTACACTTCACTTTACTTCACAAAATTTACACTTCACTTCTCTTTCTACTTCTCTATTGCACTACACTTCACAACACGTCACCACACTTCAATACAATACTACTTGAATGTAATTATATATTTAATAAAGCAACACATTTAGTAGTAATTATCACATAAAAAAAAAAAAATTTTAAAATTTAAAAATTATATATTATTGTTCTATTTGTAAAGGAAAATTTTCCAACATCTGTTCTCTGTGGTCTAAACTGAATTTTGTCCTAGTGATCCCCTCTACTAAAGTACGAGGGTCAACCGAGTCGGTTGTAGATACCTTTCCAAGCTGGATAACTGGCATACTCCGTGTACAGGGCACAGAGTCTTGCCTTACCCCTCCTGATTTCTAGAGACTCCCAATATACATTCTTTCTATTGCTTCGAAAAGTAATTTTGTACGCTCTTCTCTGTACTCTATTCAAATATTCCTTTTGTGAATTTCTATAAGGGTCCCAACAAACTACCCTGCATTCCATTAATGGATGAACTAGAGATAGGTAAGTTAATCTCCCGCTTTCGCAGTGCTCTTTTTTAGTATATATAGTAATAGTAAAATTCAAAGACCTGCAGGCTTTACCTACGACCCAGTGTACCTGATTTTCCCAACTCAGTTTGCTATGAAAAATTATTCCCAAGTACTTACAAGACAAGACTTTTGGAATATTTTTGTTACCTAAAGGACATTGAGTTTCACTTTATTTGCTGCCCCTATCAAACGTGATGGTTTTGCTTTTCGAACTATTTACTGACAATCTATTTTTTCCGCCCATAAATGTAATCTATCTAGATCACCCTGAAAAATATCCTCGTCTTCTTTTTATTAAATAACTACATATATTATACAGTCATTTGCAAATTGCCGTACTTTCGAATATAAATTGTCTGGCAGGTCATTCACAAACGCGAGAAACAGGAGAGGTCCAATAACGCTTCCATTAGGTATCCTGAAGTTATATTTACTAGAGTGGAAAATTGTTGCGAAGGAGCACGTCAATCTACTCCACAACTCTGGTGTCAATACCCGATTGCATTAATTTATAAATCAGTTTATCGTGTGGGACAACATCAAATGCCTCCGCAAAATCCATTATTACGGCTTCCACCCTCCTACTATCATCTTCATCTGTTATATCCTGAAACAATGATACTATCTTTTTTTAATATTTTTTTAAATTTATTTTCTTCCTGTTCGGCAGTTTTGCCTTTCAGGGGTTTGTACATTTTTATTTGTAATACATAACGTTTGGGCATTCACGTTTGAGCATACAACCTCTCACTCTTGTATCTTACTACTAGCTAATTTACAGGATTTAATACTTAATTTCTAATACTTACAACTAAACAATTTGACATACAATACAAAATTTTACATACTTATACATTCTTAAATCTAGAACACTTACATACATTGGGTGAAGATTTACATATTTAATACAATTTTTTGGGGTTTAATTTTTTGGGTTTTTAAATTTTTAAATTTTTAAAGGATGAAAGAAGAAAAAAAATGTTACAGTTTTTCTTATATGTTCAATTAGGGGTTCTATTTGATGTTCCCTTTGAATATGTGTATTTGAAATTCACATTTTCTAAAAATTTGTTCTGTACTATTTGGAGTTTTTAATGTTGGTTTTAGTTGTGTTATTCCAGACCGGAAGGCATTGTGAGTGATGGTCTAATATGACACTATCTGACTCGCAAGAGAAACCATTCCTAAACCCATGCTATCCCTGAAATGGCCATTGTTTTTTTCCATTCTTGTATAATGTAGCTAGTTATCAAGTGTTCCATTAGCTTACATACCACTGACGTGAGACTTACTAGTCTATAATTGGCTAAAACAGTTCTGTCACCACTCTTGAAAAACGGAACGACGGTAGCTAGCTGCCAATCGTCGGGTACGCTTGAATTATTGATCGAAATTTGGAATAATCTTGTTAGATATAGTAGTAATGCCCTTTTCACCGAGTTTTATTATGTCAGTTGAAATGGCATATGGACCCCGAGACCTTTTATTTTTCATAGATTTAATTCGTTTTCGCAACGTATTTACGTCTATATTAAACTGATTTGGTACAACATCTCTGATATCTGAGTGTGGTGAGATTTTGTTTTAAAAACGAAACTGAAATAGGAATTAAATGCGTTTACTTGTTCCCGATCATCTATTAGTAATGTGTTCTTAGTATCTCTAACAATTGGAATTTCTTCTTTATTTCCTTTTCTTATGCGAACATATTTCTAAAATCCCGGTCAATTATTTCCCTCGCTGCTGAGAATATGCTTTAAAAATGTCTCCTGCACAATTTTCTTTTCGTGCTCTAATTCTTTCAAACAATTACGAAAATGTATCTCATAATTTTCACTAAGATGTCTATTATTGAAAACCTTTCTAGTTTCCATATTTCCAGTTTGAAACATGAAAGCCTTTCTAGTTTCAATAGTCATCATGTTCGGACCTTACCTATAAAATATCGACTTACAAATGAACTGATATCTCTAGCTTCACTGACAATCCAATTAACTTTTGATGTACGGTTTTCAATATTCATGTTATGAATAAATTAATGTGTAAATCGTATCATATTGAAAGGTAAGAATTGAAATTTTATTGCAAAGCTATTCGGAATAAATCAATGTACGGGTTCAATGTTCACGCCGAATAGAATTCTAATTTGAAATGCAGGAAATGGAGATAATTCCCATATAAAATAACAACGTATTCTTTTTATTACCGACGTCCTATTGCTATTGATTTTAAACGCAAAACTTGCCCGAGGGCAAGACCCTATGGATAACGTGCAAAACACGAGTTAAACTCTGAACAAGACGGGGAAGGTCAGTGTACTTCACGCGAGTTGCAAAACAACACCCGGCCGTGAGCTCGCAGTGACGCGTCACTAAACGCCGAGCCCTCCACATAAATTTCTCGCGCGGAGGCGCTGGCCATTGTGTGTGGGAGAGCCGCTTTCCTAGAAATCACTCGCCCGAACAGAGCGGCGCGTCCCTGACGCTCTTGCTTTACGGGGCAGCGTTGGGAAGCGAATCCGAAAGGGCTAGCCTCATCGACAGGTGTCAAAGGGAGGCTGCGAAGCGCTTGGCCGCCCGGACCGTGGGAGGCTATTGAGTGGGCGATGACCCGCGATCAGTCCTTCTCCGGTCGCTGTGGACGGTCAAGTTCATGGGGGTGGGGGTGGCGACGTTGAAAAGCAGTTGATGACTCTCAGGCTGGGAATCTGTAGAACTTCGAATGAACTAGCACTGACAATTGAGCGTTTTTTTTCAAATCTCGATAAATGCAAAAGAGGTTATACATCATATAGGCCTCTTTAGACTCGTTTCATCATCCCTCACATCGAGTTTTATCAAAACCCGACAAATTATGTAGTAAACTTTAGCTTTTGCTTTTAAAATTACAAAATTTTAACAAAAACCGATATAAATGCATTTTAAAATTCATTGTATGAAAAACTATCTTTTGCTTTTATGAGTTTTTAGAGTCTTCAGTTACTTTGCACTTATAAAATCAACTTCGAAGGCGTTATAGGTGTAGACATAGGCGTATGTGTAGGCATCAAGAATTAAAATTGGGCCTTTTCAATACAAGGAAAAAATAAACAAAAACGTAGTATTATTATTTAGAGAATTTTATTCCAACTTATCATTATTGTCATGTTTCCTATGTTTACACACAACCC